>CM052289.1:4843390-4885008 GCA_028455765.1 Lasioglossum oenotherae
CTTGGCCGTATTTTGTTTGATCTCACAACTTTTTACGGCCATAAGAACTTGGCTCCTGTTTACATTACAGAATGTTTTTGTTGTGATTTGAAATTACACCAGCTCGGTTTTCTCATAAATGCATCAAATCCGCAGTCTAAATATAACTGACAATTAGGTCTGAATGACGACGCAGTTAAAGTGAATATCATTTCTACGTCATCTGCATTGGAGGAGCTTGGTCACTAATTGTCAGACAATAATTCATTGCAAATTGGAGTCGTCCCACTTTCATAATAAAATCATTTCTTTTGAAGGCGATCACGTGCACCAACCTTCACGACAATCCCTTAATTATACATAGAATGATTTTTCAGGTTTTCGGGGTCGTATGTAATCTAATTCTATTTTTATACAACTACCCATGCAGGGAGTGTCGCAGTAATTAATTCACGAATGAACAAGTTAGCTCAACATGTACAAGTACCCTATTTTATGGAAACGTCCCACTGTGCATTGTGACGCTCGTTTCAGCGAATTCTCGCGAAGCTGTCCTCGGTGTGGAGCGATTTCGTGGCTGACCCAGAGGACTGGAGTGTTTCTAGTGAATTTGTGGCGATGGTAGCCGATGTGCAGCGTGTCCGCGATGCGCCCGAGGCGGTTGCAGAACGGAGGCCCGCCGCAGAGCGCGGGAAACTGGTTTTCAGTTTCGGAAGAGCGTTCAAATCGTCAGACGGTGACGTCACCGTCATAAACGCCCGGACCTCTGCCACGGAATAATGACTGAAAAACCCATCGTCAATCGTCGGACGAAGCTGGTTCGCTCGCGAGTCCCATCATTATCACCCGGTTCCCGTGTTATCCTTTCGCGTTTTTTGGTCTTTTCCTTCTGGCTGACCTATCCTCTCCCATTTTCTACGTTCGCAGACCGCAGTACACTAGTGTGCACGATACTAGACGCACGTGACGAGTTATTTGCTTAATTCATCGCTTATATGCACACATAGCTTTACAGCGAGCTAAAGTTAGCTACCACAGACGCAGCACAACGTGTTCGCGCGTTTTCCATCGCGCGCCGGCAGTCAACGAGGAGATTAGTTCTGACCGCTTCGAGATGAAAGAATTGTTTAGTCTACCCTGTCCAAGGTCCTATTCTAGCTCTGTAAATGGACCTCGCTTTTAATATGCGAGGTAGTAATGATGATTAGGGGACTGTAGACCTTTATGCGTTTATGGCTTCTGGACCTCGCTAAAATTGTTTCAAAGGTTCCAAAATTTTCAATACTGTCACTAAATACTACATACTTTCATCTATCCCCAAGGAAAAACTCTAGATTCAAAAACAAAATTCTTGACATATGCATTGATTGTCTTCCTGAGCTAAAAGGTAAAATTATCTCTAATAATAATTACAATTTATATTGCCATGCTTTCAATACATTGGTAACATCCATCCCAATTAACACAACTCTGGGTTCAGAGCTTAGAGATCCAGTTGATCCTAACCCTCAAATAAAAAAAATCCTAATAGACAACGGCGCACGGCCATATTTACCGATGGTAGCAAAATCGCTAATGCTGATTATGTTGGTTGTTCTTGTATTTGCTACGACTTATACATTCGTTTTAAAAGAAAGTATCGATAGAAACGCTACGGACATTACACTTCAGCATAGAAATCGCTCTTTTGCTATTTTTACTGATTCTTTGAGTGCCTTGCTTAGTATAAATTCCATCAGCTTCAAAATCAGAACAAATCTTCTCGTTCTCGAAATTAAAAAGATGTATGTGAGATTCTGTCAGGACAACTCGCATTCCATACAATTTTTCTGGATCCCTTCACACATAGGAGTGTATGGAAACGAAGATGCGGAGTCCCTTGCAAAAGCTGCCACATCTTCTAACTCAGCGGACATTTCTCAAGTTCCTTTCACCGATTTTACTAGCCACCTCTGATTAAAATGCATTCTCAACACTCGATACAACCCAACCCGGTATACACCATTTCCAAAAATACTACAACCCAAATCAAACTCCCTCGTTTGCTCAAAATTTTGATGACTACGTTAAAAGGGGTTTTATATCCACAGTAAACCGTATCAGGGCCAATCATTATAATCTCGCTGCCTCTCTGTATCGAGTAAATATTGTTAGTGATCCTAGTTGTAAGTGTAATTATAGCTCCGAGGACTTGGATCATGTTCTATGGCACTGTCGGCTTTATGATTCCCAAAGAATGAAATTAGTAAATAAGTTCCGCAGAATTCAGTTTTTTCTACCATTCAAAGCGGACATTTTCTTTGCTAAACCTAATGTTAAAACCTGCGGATATATCTTCCAGTTTTTAAACGACTGTAATCTACATCTCTAGCGATTATCAAGTCTGTCATTGGACACTAACTGTAAGCCTACTGTATAATTTTTAAAGCTGAGATAAACCTATTTCATTAGCTTTCAGTAGCTCAATAAAAAAAATATTAAAATCGATAGAATTTAGCATGATTTTTATTTGTCTCATATCCACAATGTCTTAAAATTTGCCTGCAAAAATTGAAAATTGCGTAAACATCCGCAGTCTAACGATTAGGAATCTGACGTCAAAATGAATGGGTTGGCAAAAGAAAGTAATTTTTTTATTCAAACAATGAACTTTAATCAATAAAATATTTTCCATTCTGTTCGATGATCTTTTGCCATTTTACCACGTTTTTATTAGCTCGCTTTCTTGTTTGTTTGTTTGTCTGTCTGTCTGTCTGTTCGGTGGCAAATTTTGCAATTGATTTTAAACTAACTTCCCGATGAGCTAGAGGCTTGAACTCTCTACACTCCTTACTACTATCTTGCGCCCCACGTTTTTCGTTTTAAATCTTACAAGTATTTGCGTAGCTGTTAAAAATTCACAATCACAAATTTCCAGGATTATCTGTACGTGGTTAGGAGTCTGTAGGGGGCTAGGAAAAATTATTTTATACTTTTTAGTCCATTTTAAAAACGTGGTGTTTTTAAAAAATTTATTTTCATTTAAATAATTATTTCTGGTAGGTTCACAATTCCGCGCGCATAAAGCTAGCGCGATTTCAGGTCATCATCATTTCACCTTAATATACCGAGATTACTTTCTTGCCAAGCCAATAGAAACAACAAATTGGTGCATTCAATATAACGGACGTGGCGTAATAATAAAAATTTACTTAAAAACGCTTCATTTGCGAAAGGTTCAATTTGATTTGCAAAATTTGAGTGCAAAACCCGTAGGTTGTCGAAAGATTTCTATGGTTTCGTACAATGTCTTACAGTATTATCGGAGAGCGTGTACGGGATGGGACGGCAGCCAATGGGTCGCCCAAAAATACGAATCCGCAAAAATGAAAGGGGGGGGGGGGGTGGCAGCAGGAAAGAAATGTATGTTTTCGATGCGTCGCACAGGAGAAACAGAGTTTTTAACAGTTTCCTGCGGGCAGCTGGGACCGGATGCCGCTCCCACACCAGGATAGCGTTTCTGACGTTGCACATCCAGCCCACGCGAGCCTGCATGTGCACGAATGTACGAAAATAGTGCTGCTGCCCGTGGCGTTCAGGCCTTGAACCCGCGAAAAAACCTCGCTGGATTAATGACTCCGACCGGGGCTGATTTATTTCGCAGAAGAGATCGGCAAACGGGCTGCGAATTTTCAGTTATTTATCGAGCTGCTCAGCCCCGTATCGCTATTTATGGCCGTGATTAAAACTCGAAATACCTTGCGAGATAACAGCACGCGGAAAATCCCTCGAGGACTCTCTCGCTGGTAGATCGTCCAGCGAAATTATTTTCCAAGTAATAAACGCTCTTCAGTTGTTCGTGCGTTTGCCGTGGAACGAACGGAAACGAATGATGCCGGACTAAATGATTAATGCCAACGGGGTTTGATTTAATCCTTCGATTACGGAGAAATCGCCTAACAGCACTTAATGCCAGACACTACCATTTTATTAAATGATTGACGCGCAACGTGAGAAGCATGAAAAATTCAGCTATGAATCCAATAAAGCTAATGTGGTCCATAAAAGAATGAAAACGAATGGAATTAAAAATTATTCGAAGCTAAATCATTCTAATTGGATATGTATCTATTAGGGAGATTGTATGTGTAGTTTAACGACAGGGATTGAATTCGATTTTTAAGTTGCCAAGAATGGGTTCGTGAACTTGCGTGTAATATTCTTGAACGATCAGATAGCTAGATGTGTGTGCTTGCAACAAATCTAACAGTTGTATTTCGAAACTTAATAAGATTCACGTTGAACAAATATGTTTCCTTGCCCTACAATATCGTGTTAGACTCGTGATGAAGATTCTGAACAGAGTCTAACAAATATGTACAAATATGTATGTTATTAATTCTCTTTCAACCGAAATGAAATTCTATTTTGCTTTCGTTAATGCATAGTTATTAGAGAACATGTAGGCATACAGTAGATATAAATTTTCTCCTTTTTTAGGAAATCGCGAACTACAAAGAAAGTTCTAATTACTGAAACTGTAAAATAAATAGTAGAGCAAAGGGTTGATCGAATACTCGGCATCCTTAATGCAATGTACTTCAATGAAAAGGTCTGAATAAAAAAACATTTGGAAAGAACTACTTTGATTTAAATGGTGGATAAACGATATGATAGTCCGATACAAGTAAATTTCAAACACGCGTTCGATCGCTGCTCGCATATAATTATAGATTGAAACATTATCGTTAACATTAATTGCAGCTTGGTAATCGGGCAAAATGGAAGAATTCGCAATTTGCAGATTCCGCGCCTGAGGGGATAAACTCGTTTGAAAGGGTTAACCAGTTTATGCTGCAGTTCGATTTGTGGTCGAGCGTGCCAAACAAATCTCGGGAGATACGTATCACCCCGGCTCTCGAAATAATTTCTATCAACGATTCGCAGGAAGTTTGCGCGCGCGCATCTGCACGATTTATGGACTGCGGAAGTTTGTGCTAATTCCTCTGGACGAATTTATGGTGAAAAAGAAATCGAAGGGAATTAAATAGTAACGAGCATATTTTCCTAGAATTCATATTCGATTCGTAGAATGTAGATCGGTTACGGATTTAACGCGTCAAGTTTCTTGTTAAACGGCGGTTTTATTAAACAGAGCGACTAGTGGAAACAATCGTTCGATGATCAGATCAGCGATCGATCGAAGATTCGGTTTATTTTCCGTTAGCGATGCGAACGATTTATCGCGAGCATGACGCCAGGAATAATCTACCTGAACAAACTTCGTGCGAAAACTACAGAAATTCCATTGTTGCGAACAATGCTCGCATTGTGCTGCCTCGCGGAGTGGCCCTCGCCTCGCAACTCTTGAATATCGCGCGTTTGCACGCGTAGATAAGTGATTTCCTCGTATCTTTCCCAGGTCTGGGCATTAACGGGGTCAAGATGCACGCGAGACGCACTGAACCAACTTTGCGAAACGCGAATTCAATACTTTGCGGTGATACGGACATCCCGAGTAGGGATTGCAATCCCGCAATCCCGCAGGATTCCGCGTCATTTTGCGGGACCATGCGTATAATCAAAATTTCGCGAATGACGACGCGCACGATGAACTATCTCGATGTTTTGGCGAGGATATCGACAAGTGTAGAGGCTGGACGAGCTTTGTCCGCTGCAGGATATCTTTGTAATGACTTGACAAGCAAATTAGAGGATACAACAGTTAATAGACTTTGCTTCTCACGATCATATTTTCAAAGTTCTACAAATTAACATTTCTTTTTATGATTTAAACATTTTTCAGGTTTTAATTTCATTAAAATTATATTCACAGAAGGGTCGATTATATATAGTTCGTTCTAAACAATTTTTATAGTTATTTTGAAGTTTTAACCAACATCTTGGTAAAGGAAAAAATTCTTCCAATTCACCTCAGCAATTAATATATGTACGTAATATCGTAGCTTCGTTATTGATATAATAATTTTTTATTGAAATACCTTCTTTTAATAATTATTAGATATAACGAATTATTGTATATAATTATCATATTGTATATTTTATATTAGTACACACATGCGTATAATAAATTCATACACGTAATATACGTTTATTATACAATTATAGTTTGTTTCCCAAAAAGAGATTTATTCGAGTTTAAAGTTATGTATAGATTTAGATTTTGTTAATAAATTTTGACTAATATGATTAAACATGATTATCTGGTTCAGTAAAATTTGTTTCTTTACTAAATATATATTAGATTGAAGAACTAAATCCTTGGTCCCGCGGGATTGAAGTATAAATCCCTAATCCTGACGTGTTGGTAAAACGTAAGAATTCTAAGAATGTGAGACAACTGCACGGGAAAATTAAATTTCATAATATTTCACTTGCGTAACACATTAAGGCAATGGACGGAATAATAAAAGCTGATGATCAATAGACTGCGGATCTTTATGCAAAATAAAACTGTTCTGCATTGATTGTGGGAAGCAGGAATAACATAAAAATTGATTTCAACGAACATTCTTGATGCAATTTCTTCCGAAATGCATAAAGATTCGCAGTCTAATGATCAAACAACGACTGACAAATGTTTAAACAAACACTCGTTTCTTTATTTCACACAACCAAATTGAATTCATTCATTTTATCTGTCACTCGTTATTAGACTGCGGATCTCTATGCGAAATAAAAACTTCCATTTGAATCGCAAGCAGATGGGACGAAATAGAAATTTAATTTCGATCATTTACCTTTAAATTCGTCTAACGTTTTCGCAATACACGCGTAATAGAGACGTCTGGTCATCAACGGCGAAAGGGTTGAAACTGTTTACGCTCGAGAGGGATCGCGGTAAACGAGTTAGAGAACTGGAAAGAGTGTCTCGTCTTATTTTCAGCCATTCATAGATGCGAGGCCTGATATCTTTAACGTGTACAGAGAAAACAAGGAAGTTCGCCGTATTCGTCGCGACCGATTAATCATCGATTAATTTCCGCTCGAGATATATTTTAAGGGTAACAGAACGGACGAGTGTAAATAAGCTTGAAAAGATCACGGCGCGGTCTCGTTCTCCTTTATGGAAATAGATCCCCGATGTTTTCGATCGAGATCGATGGGGAGGAGCAGAGAGGAGCAGAGGATCTGCACCGTGTTTGGCCAGCGATGAAAGTCAATGCGACGAGACGGGCTGCATCTGGAGCGGCTGAATACGGCGCTCCGACTGCACACACATGAATACCCGCGCGCGCATAAATGTTTCTTACGTTCGAGCCTCCTGGAGAGCGACGTCGAATGTCGGTCACCGACGACGAGTTATTCATCCTCGTAACCTCTTATTAGCTGCTGTATATCATTTGTCGCGCGCCGCTTCTCGACACGTGTGCGTATTTCATTTTTCGGAGTTTCTGCCGATGCGCTGCATCGTCGTCCCATCGTCTAGCCTAAAATGCGTGAAAACTGCGGATCTTTATGCATTTTTAGCAAGATTGAGTAGGCGAAATTCACAATTGTAAAGTTTCAAAAATTGAAGATGTCAATATAGGATTTCTCCTTTATCCAAATCATTAAAGGAAGAAATAACATTCAATTTCGTTTTTATTTCTTAAAATATTTCGTGACAAAACGTACTTTCCAAAACTATTATACTTTCAATTTTAACTGAATAAATCAGTTTATTATTAAAATCGAGGCTGAAACTTTACTGTCATATTCCGTGCAGTTTTTCAAACACGAGTCCCTCTCGCAAGCTATTTGCTTTTCAGTTTGATTTTTATAGGGTGTGTTTGGGACCACAGGACCTTCCAACTGCGAAAAATTATTTTGATATAGTTGTAGTTTGTCCTAAATTTCTGTGTGTTTAATATTTATAAATAGACTGCGGATCTTTATGCATTTTTAGGAAAATTGAGAAGATGAAATTGAAAATTGTAGAGAAATGTTCAAAATTGAAGATGTCAATATATGATTTCTCCTCAAATCATTAAGACAATAAATAACATACAATTTCGTTTCTATTTCTTAAAATATTTCGTGACAAAACATACTTTCCAAAACTACTTTCAATTTTAACTGAATAAATCAGTTTATTATTAAAATCGAGGCTGAAACTTTACTGTCATATTCCCTGCCATTTTTCAAACACGAATCCATCTCGCAAGCTATTTGCTTTTCAATTTCATTTTTACAGGGTGTGTTTAGGACCTTCCAACTGCGAAAAATTATTTTGATATAGTTGCAGTTTATTCTAATATTCTGTGTGTTTAATATTTATAAATAGACTGTGGATTTTTATGCATTTTTAGGAAAATTGAGAAGATGAAATTGAAAATTGTAGAGAAATGTTCAAAATTGAAGATGTCAATATATGATTTCTTCTTTATCCAAATCATTAAAGGAAGAAGTAACATTCAATTTCGTTTCTATTTCTTGCAATCACTGCAGACAATTTTTATTTTGCACAAAGATCCGCAGTCTATTTGTAAACTTTGATTCGATTTGTAAAATTGGGAATATACGAACGCTACATCTGCTCGGAGAGTTCCCTGAAAGACACTTTGAATTTCGAGGTTTCAAAGGGATCTGATTTGAGAAAAAAATTTTATTGTAATTTGAAACTGGAAAAATCGAATTTTGTCCACAAAAAGCGGGCTCCTGGACCACTGTGCGACGGTGACATGAATAGGGAAAAGTTGTTTATAATGATGACCTTGACGAGAAGAACCTACCGAATAATTACCGAAAAGTTTCATTCGCGTGTCGAAAGGGAAATGCGGATCGCGCGAAGAGCAGAGACAACGGGATCAAAATGATCAAAGGGCTGAAATGAACAAGCGCGCGAAAGAGAATGGAGAGGAAGCCGAAGGTTGAGAGGATCGATGAAGCACGGGAGTGTCCCGCCTTGTAGTACGCTACTGCGAGTGCAGAGAGCGGACCGATCTATATGCAGCTCATACTTTATATAGCACGGCAGGCCACGTGCAGGGCAGCTTGGTACCTGGGTCACCGGGAGAAGGTCACGGGGTCGAGATTTCAACCTAGGTGCGCGAGGATTTCACGAGGCTTCCGTGGGCGTGTATCCGCCGCGTTACAGGTGCAACCAGACGTGATCCGAAACTGCAATCGAGTCACTCGATACTCGCGTCCCTTTTGCGTCATTTTAGAAATATCATTTTCCTAGATACATACACTGGACTCCCATAGAACGCGATGGAAAAATTGTTTCAAATTACATACTGTGTATTTACATCTTCTGTGGCAGTAAGTGTACAGTCGTCTTACGCAATGTTTTGTGCATGTACTGTACATTTACTGCAACATACAATACATATACAGGGTGATTCTGGGACCTGGGACAAGTTACTGCTCTTTTTTAAGGATGTTCTGGAGGTACAATGGAAGACAAGAGTACAAGAAATTTGAAGTCCATCAATACATGGCAATGAAAGCCGTTCATGAGTATATTTTACATTAAACTTTTGCGAATACTGTACCCTCTGTAGCTATATTCAGTGGTCTACACTTGTCGCGTTTCCATGCTAGTGAGAGACAACACGATAAATTTGACGTTTTGTAACAGTTTATAATTTTTTTGCTCTGTAACTGTTTAGTGAATCCTTATAAATTTTGAACATAATTAATTACATAATTTTTACTACATATAAAAAGAAACTGGAGTTTCTAGTTGCGTTTTTTCAAGGTTTAAATAGGATTTCAAGTGGAATTTTATGAATTCTCCATAAGAAGACGTGTTAAAATGTGCAAACTTTAAGTTCCTATAATTCTTAAACGGTGCAGTGAATCGAAATCAAACTTTGGTAATTGCATTCATTTAGTAAGGATTATATCTTGTCAAATTTTCAAAAATTTTATTGCGTTTTTATATACCTCCAGAACATCCTTAAGTAAAAAGAAAAATATGTACGAAATAAATACGAAAATTCTGTCATGCAACCCAACTTTTTGATTAAACCAATCGATCGCTTCCATTACCCTGCATATTGTTAATTTACCAAAAAGTATAAATACCAACAATGCCAGGATGCTTCCAAAAAGTAGTCGAACGCTGTCGGACTTACGCTAAGCGTCACCTGAAATGTCGTTCGTCCATAATGTAAAAGGAAATCTTACGGGAGAGCCATTTGAAAACTGCCAAAACTTGTCAATGTTTTCGATTGTATACCACCAACTTAGAAATGTGAAATAGTTTGTTGTTATTTAGATATTGGGTTAGTTAGAAAGTACACCATAGTTTATATATTTATTATTATTAGACTGCGGATCTTTAAGCAAAATAAAAATGTTCTACCCGAATTGCAACGAACTGGAGTGAAATAGAAATGTATTTTTATTCTTAATATGTTTAGTGGGTTGAAAATAATATAATAGTATTCGTAAATTCTTCTAATGTGTTTGCTATTTTAAAGTAGACTCACCCATTTTTACCATAAATGCATAAAATCCGCTGTCTAATTATTATACTTTTTTTTGTGAAACAAGAAATAAATGACTTAGACCACACTTTCATAATTATGGGCATATATTTCGAGTTGTGCCTACTTTACGAATGAACGATTTAAACATTCACCTGTCGGAGATCGTTTCAGCTGTTTTTCGAAAGGTTACGTGTCCCCTCGAACGATTTAGTATCGTTCAGCATATCTGCCAGCGGGATCAAGCTCTGGCGTATATCAAAGCGGGAACAAGAGTGCACCGAGCTTAAATTGACCTTGTACGTGAATACCATGGCGAAGGTCAGAGGTTCGCTTTTTCAAGCAGGTAAGCAGGTAAGCCGGTGCACACTCACGCGCTCCTGGGACCCGCGTGCACACGCCTCGTTGTCACAGGTGCACCGAGCCGTATCCCACTCTACCTGCGCCGCACATCCACTTACTCTGATATATCTGCGAGAAATATATTTACAACCTCTACAACCGAGAACCTACCATCGGCCGAACCGTGGAAACGATCTAATGAGCAACATTTAAACGCCCATCAACAGATAACTCATCAGAGATCATTATCCACGAAAATTCCTATGAGAATCGCTTCTTAACTTAATAAGACGTCAGCTTTTTTCTTCTCTCCAGCCCCCTCGTATCATTGCGCTTCCGGTTGTCTCGTAGCATGTTTCTTACGCTTCGCGAAAGTCCTCTCCCTTCCAAACCCTTTCATTCATTTTACAGCCGCATATTTTCTGTAATGCTTGGAGAACCGATAAACGCAATAACAGAATTCCTTTTACAGGTTAAAAGAATTTAATGTGTTAACAGTTTAATTTAATTGTGATCGTGTTCAAATCTTCACGAGTCTGACTCTATTTAAAACAAATAATAATGAATATAGTACACACATAAGAGAATTTTTTAATGGACTGTGCTCGAAATGTTCGTCACGAGTCTGACTCGATTAAAGGAAAATAGAATATACACGTAAAAGGATTGAATGTGTTAACAGTTTAATAGATCGTGTTCCAAATCTTCGTCACGAACGGAACGATCCACCGAAACGATGTTAACAATGTTTTACCCTCCGCGGGTCCGAAGAAAGCTAACATTACTTTAACGAGCGATTTATTTGCAAGGAAGACTCGAGTTGAAGTGAAATATTGCGCCGATTTATCCTCGCCCGGGGTTGGGCGCAATGTTCAAGATCAGGATTTATGCTGTGCCTCGCGTTTCGGTCGTACAGTTTCTCGGGAAATGAAGATTACACTTTCGTCGAACCTACGGAGATTCGCAATGTACAAAATTGATTGTGGAAATTTGGAAAAAGTGCAATCGGAGAAGACTACGGTCGAACTTATCAAGAAAATTAAAATAAATGATATTGTTTGTTCAAGATTAGTATGATTTCAAGATGAATCTAACACCATTTTCTCTTAACACTAAACCTGCCACTGCCAATCGAATAACCGGTCCTAGGTTTTTAATTTTGAAATTATTGAAACGATGACGTTGCTTACATGGAAATTAATTCGATAAATTTATTTATCCAAGCACGTGTTGCAATAAACATTGCACAAAATCGAAATAAATAGAGCTTTGTAATTTTTATCAGGTGAAACATTTTAATCGCTTTCAGTGCTCGGTAGTTTTAGTGTTAAATCCTGAGTATTAATAAACTGCTATCGATCGTATCAATCATTAGACTGCGGATCTTTACGCAGAATAAAAATTTTCTTCGTCACTCACAAGATGTAGGAACCACATAAAAATTTCTTCCTATCTTTAACAATTGTAACAAATTACAAAAGAACATATGGATGTCCTTAAATCGTCTTAATATTTTCACCGTTTTAAATTACATTAACGAATTAAAAAGCGCACACGGATGTCCTTAAGTCGTCTTAATGTTTTCACCGTTTTAAATTACATCTATCCATTTTTGTTACAAATACATCAAATCCGCAGTTTAGTCTAGACAAAGAAAGAAAGAAAGAAATCGCGGACACCCGGTAGCGAACGAAACAGTAGCTATCGAAATCTTGAACGTCGAAAGTCTCCCTTAGGATCCCGTTTGCAGATTAACGTTAGAGGACTCTGGCGCACCTTAAGTCCCGCCGGATCTTCTCTAAGTGTTTCCGAATGCAAATCCTTGAGGCACGTTCTAATCCTCGCGCAGGAAATCCTGGGACGATACGAGCTGTAAATCTACATAAGGCCAGCCGACAGTTCGTTGCGTGGAATTTATTCGGTTCCTTCTCATAAACGGCCAGAGAGTCTCCTCCTTCTTGAAACACTGCTATTTTTACCACGACCGTGGAAAGTCAACGGCGCACTCTCTCAGTCCCTCCATTTGTTTCTGCGCTTATCCCCGGTCGATTTATCAACTTACCTGGCCAGACATCCGGTCGTCTCTTATCAGACACGTCGAATCCTCTGAAACGTCGCGAGCCACATTTCCTCCGAGGGCGAATGGCTAATCCTGTCCGCGATCTAATCGTAAAATTCATTGAACTTTGTCATATTTTTAAAAAATCAGTTTCCACTAAAAGATTCCTTATTCAAAGACGCACAAATTGGGTTTTGAAATTTCTGTCTAGGCCTAGTAGTTTCGGAGATATTCAATCAAATGGATTTTTCACCCGAACTTTGAGGTCTATTTTCACCCCCTTAACCCTTAGCGGTTGAGTGGCGCCTCTGAGGCGCCATTAAAAGTTGCTGTACCATTATTGAAAATATTGTTTACATTATTAGGTATGTAGGTATATAATCAATTACTGAACATTTAATTATTTCATAAACTGTAATATCAATTTCATATCCACCAAATTTAAAATCTCATAAAAAATGGCAATATTTTAGGTCGGAAGAAATGTTTAGTTTTCGAGTTAAAATAGCTCCGTCCGCAAAGGGTTAACATGAATGTTGACAAAATACGTGTCAAATATTTTTTCGAGTTCTATATCATAGCAAAATTTCCAAAACCTCTCTTGTTAGTCCACTTTCATAATTATCGGCACAAATATTGATGTGTTTGATCGCCGCAGCTTTTTTTCCGGGAAAAATAATGCAATCACTTAGTGAAAAAATTGAGCTGACACATCGTCAGCATCATTCAACCGGTTATCATCGGAATTATTACCTCTCGCAGGACAAATTGGTGAACCCCGCGATGAAATCAAAGCGGAAAGCAAAAACCGGAGCGAACGTCGGTCTCGAGGCACAGTTTTTCTCATCTTCTCGCGTTTCCCCTTCTTCGTTCACTGGCGGTCGCTAACAAACTTAGTGAACGAACGTCAACGGGCTTGCGTAACAACGATGGACGTCCGCTCGTTCGAAGGTAAGAAGGTCGTTAATCACGAACCGTTGCTGACCTTTCGCCTGTAGAATGGTTAACGACAGAGGTTTCAATTGTCTTGGGACCGGAGATCATTGTTCTTCACCGTGTTACGAGTTTCCCTTTCTGGGAATGGGACGAAATTGATTCTGTTGTATCAATCTCCGGGACACGCGAGAAACTTCGCGTCGAAGGAGTGAACCCGATAAACGTTGCCGCACTGCTCGAAATTTCTGTGAAGTCACCGTGGTTTTTGAGACGTTCTCATTATCATTCCATACCGTATTGCGATCGATTAAAGAAAGCGTATAGCATCGATTTTGAGAAATAAATGCACCATTTATTTCAAGAAAAACGAGTCAAAAAGAAGTATATTTTCCTCAAAAATACGCAACTGCAAGATAATTCTTCATTTTTCACTTTCAGATAAAATTGCATGCGAGAGAGAGAGTTCTTCTTGAACTTTCAAGTTGCTTTCCTATATGCCAACAAGTTTTACTCGGACAATACAAATAGTTTTTGTGAAAAGCAATCGGAAAAGTCTCTTAAAAATTCTCCAAAAATTACTGTACCGTTATTGAAGCATAATAAATAAATAATAAATAATAATGAAGAATAATATATAAAACATAAAATAAAATATAAAATAAAATATAAAACATAAAATAAAATATAAAATAAAATATAAAATAAAATATAAAATAAAATATAAAATAAAATATAATATATAAATAATTCAAAAGAAATACAGTGGAATTATCGTGTGTGTAGGTCGGAAAATTCTGAGGGAACAACTCGTAACACTTGATTTTCGGCCCACCCCGTATACACGGGCCGTCTCGTCCTTGGAGGGGTTAAAGATATAATGTTCCGCGAAAGGGAGCTTAAGGGAGCGGGAAGAAAAACTTGGATGAAGAGAAAAAAAATGTCCCTGGGCCTCGTCGCGGGACAGACCTTGAATCTCGAATAGCACTCGTGCAACTTCTGTCTGGCTGTGGCGGGAACACAATACCGTCATCAATTGTTCGGTGACGTAACGTTTACAGAGTGTTTAGACTGTGTGCGGCGTGGCTCTTTTCTGGCGTCGGTTGTTGCGCCGAGACAATGCAAAGGTCGCGTGTTTCTTTCACGGTGAAACTCGTCTCGAGACCTGGCCCGCCATCATCGGACACCGGCTACGTGATCGAAACGTGCGCGATTAGAGAGGCGCGATCGTCGTATCGCTACGATTCCGTGTACCGATGCGTGCGTCCACGTAATAGACACATCTAATCGGTCAGTAGCCACATAGCCGATGCCTGGCAACGTGACTGACATCGACGATCGCTTCCTGCAACGCCGGCTTCGCTCTGCCATCGGCGATGAAAGACGCCTGCGTGTTGCATTAGCAGCACCGATCATTGTTTTCTCGATCGCGACGCATCGCGCGCGTTCGTCATTCGACCAAAACGTTATGGAACTTCGTCGATTTCTTTCGAACAAATTGCTTGGAATTTTCACATCTTCAATGTCTTAATTGAAGCTCAAATCAATAACAAAGTAATCATTTTTTCCTGGATCCCTTCTCACATAGGGATATTGGGAAATGAAATAGCTGATGCCGCGGCTAAAGAGGCTTCTAAAGGAATGTCAACAGAATGTTTTTCTTCTCACAGAGATATGGTAAAACAAATTAAAAGAGAAATTAGAGTTGAATGGAATGCGGGATGGACTAGTTCCCCTCCCTCTAATCTATCCTTGGTAAGGCAAGACCTCTTAAATAATGATTGTCCCCAAGTTACTAACAGAAGAGATCAGGTAGTTCTCACACGACTACGTATAGGACATACTAACCTAACTCACTTATATAGAATTTTGAAAGATCCCCCTTCCCATGTGTACTCGATGTAATACTATACTTTCGATTGAACATCTTATATTGCACTGTCCCCTTTTCACCTTCCAAAGACGTAGATTTGCTATACCTAACAATTTAAGTGAATGCCTTAATGATTATAAGAATATCAACCACGTCATAACATTTCTAAAATCCATTAATTTGTACCACACTATGTAATCATTATATATGTATAATTGTTACTAATTGATTTTTCCACAATGAAACCTTGTAATTAATTCTAATTTTAAGAATCTAAATTTGTATTTCACATGTCACAATTCTTGTGGTCGCTAATGACCTAGATGTTGATGCGACCTTAAATAAATAATTGAAGAAACAAAATTGCTTGGAATTTCGATGCTCGGTTAAAATGTTGTGAAGTTACTGAAGAGAGACATTCAAATTGTCTCGCGAAGGGCTACGAACGTAGGAGTTCTGAAATATGTGGTCCCATTGAGAAAAAGCTAGGTTACCATCAAATCTCTTAAGCACCTCCACCTGGAAAAAAGTTATGTACACACCAAGCGATGGATCCCCAAGACCAAACAGCTGTTGTCTGAAACATTTCTTCCTATCTCGAAAAATGTAGAAGTTATTCAGGTCTTAGATGACACGCTCTGTATAATAAACTAATAAAATCAAGAGACTTGATTGGCTTACTTTGGTCCATAAGTATATTTAGAAGATTATGCTCGGTCTGATCAAAAAATTCCAGGACTGTTTAACTTGCGCGCCAACGAAAGATCGGAACATGGTGCAATTGGTTTAGATGTTTAGCCCAAACCTTCCTGCGGATGACTAATTGTGAGTTTGCAAAATTTCGATAAGCTTCTTGGTTGCAAATCAACAGCTGTTTCAGTGAAACAAGATATCTGTCAAACAGCTGTTGTCCGAAACATTTCTTCCTATCTCGGAAAATGTAGAAGTTATTCAGGTGGCTCGTCTTAGATGACACTCCCTGTATAATAAACTAATAAAATCACACAAGAGATTTCATAGGCTTACTTTGGTCCATAAGTTTATTTAGAAGATTATGTTCGTTTAACGGCACTGTTAGAAACCGGACATGTTTTATATGTAACAACCTAACACGTTCTCTAGTAAAAGGGCAATAGATCCTACTTCTAGAAAATTACACAGCGACAGCGAAGGGCGTGGCAACTCTGCACGCGGTGGGAGGGATAACCCAGTAACCTTGAACCGAATATTTCCCAGCGATTCAATGGAAATGCGAGATTCGAAGTCGTTAATCCACTTTTCACAAAGTCGGAATAAAATACGTGCTACATTTCGAGGAGCCGCGCTGGTCTGTTAAATGGACAAGCCGCGTCGCGTGGCATACGATCCGCGCGTATTAATCAACAGCCTCACGGGAGACTCATTAAACGCGTTAGCTCGCGCGTGTACCAGTTCGATTATCTAAGCTCGCTTTCATCGCGTTCCGCCGTTGAATTCAATGCGAATGAATGAACGGAGGAAATCGACGGCGGTGCCGCGCTCTCAGATCGGTTTCGAAGATAAGTTCTCGCGCACGGACGATTTCGAAACGGTGGAATCCGATTCACAAGGCTTTTGCATTAGATATTTGCTGTCGACGGTTCATTCACAGATTGTAAAGTCGAGGTCCCAGTTTCACGTGTAATGAATGAATCCAAAAGCAAAATTAGTAAATACCATTTTTATTCCATAATATACAGGGTGTGGCCGGGCGGATGGTACAACCGAACAGGGGGTGATAGTAATCGTCTGACGCGTCTGACCATGATCAATCAATTCTACTTTGTACACACGAAGTCCGATCAAAAAATTCCAGGACTGTTTAACTTGCGCGCCAACGAAAGGTCGGAGCGTGGTGCAATTGGTTTAAATGTTTAGCCCTAATCTTCCTGAGGACGACTAAGTTCGCAAAATTTCGATTACCTTCTTGGTTGCAAATCTACAGCCGTCTCAGTGAAACAAGATATTTGCGTTCAGCAATTTTATGATGAATGAAAAAGAAGAACAACGCGTTCGTGTGAAATTGAAAAAAAAAAAACATTCACGGAGACTTTTCGAATGTTACGGGAGGCTTTCGGGGATAAAAGTTCGCCAAACCCTGAGAAACTTGCACGAGGCAGTGAGGAGAAGAAGACTTGAACTCTGGCAAAGCGGGGAGTGGCTTTTGCATCACGACAATGCACTCGCTCATTCATGAGTTTTGCACAAAAAGCGGCATCACAATCTTACCCCAGTCCCCCTACTACTCACCCAATCTGCCATCTGCGGGTTTCTTCCTGTTTCCAAAGCTTAAGTACCCGCTGAAAGGGAAGCGGTTTCACACGATTGACGAAATACAAGAAAAATCGCTGATAGTAGTAAACAGCATTTCAGAAGAGGCGTTTTCCCGATGCTTCCAGCAGTGGAAACCGCGGTGGGAAAAATGTATCACCCCCTGCTCGGTTGTACCATTCGACTGGCCACATCCTGTATATGTAGGTCCTTCGGTAATGTATTTATAACTATATTTAACCCTTTGCGGTCGGAGCTATTTTAACTCGAAAACTAAACATTTCTTCCGACCTAAAATATTGCCATTTTTTATGAGATTTTAAATTTGGTGGATATGAAATTGATATTACAGTTTATGAAATAATTAAATGTTCAGTAATTGATTATATACCTACATATCTAATAATGTAAACAATATTTTCAATAATGATACAGCAACTTTTAATCACTCGACCGCTAAGGGTTAATAATGCATTTACACGTGTAGTGTATTTTTTAACAAAAATATTTTATCATCGGATATTATATCGGATGTTTGAGTATATTTTTCAGGCACGTTTGTTCGTTAGACTGCGGATCTTTATGCGGAATCAAAGTTATCTAATCAATTGTTAGGAACACGAGTTACATAAAAATTAATTTCTCCTTTCAGTCGTTGTAATGAGGCACAAAAGACGTAACAATATTCTTGAATTTTTCATTAATGCAACAAAACTATCGATCGTGCACGAAGATCCAAAGTCTAGTTGCGACTGTTTCTTCACGCTACAGTAAAACCTCGCTCGTTGCACGGAACGTGACCGAAAATACGTGCATCAATCGAGGCTCTCCTCTATTCAGGAAAGAGTATAGTGGACATTCAGTGGAAATAGCAAACGGATTACGCAAATTCGTTCATTTTTAACAATGTCGTTAATCTGATTCCATCAGCCGACGGTATCCCCGGAAAACACGGCAGCCGGGATCGCTAATTAAACGAGCGTCTGGTCGGCGGGGAACTCGTGGTTGCGCAAAAGCGTGGCTGAGCGACACCCACGCAGCTCGGCTGGAAGGTGCGCAAGCCTAATCTAATGCGGGGCAGAGGTGTGCGCGAGCATGAGCGCGCGACAACGGTGAGGCTGCGCTTCACGGCTGGTTCGCATCGGTGCCAAGGTTGCGTTCGTGCTGGTATACGGATTAACCGAGGCAGCGCTCAGCGTTATGGAGTCTGGCGCGATACTCGTAGCAACGTGCACGAGCACGTGGCGGCGTACCAGTATTAAGATTTGAATAACGAGCAACAAATCAAATTTTAATCGTTATTCATGTTCATGTTAGTCGTCGTTCCTTCATTCATTATTCGTCGTACAGCGGGACAATGTCCACGACAACGCACGAGCACGTGGCTGTTTACCAGAATTAGGTATTATTCGAATAACGGATAACCAATCAAATTTTACTCGTTATTCACGTTCGTGCTCTTCGTTGTGCAGCGAGACAATGTCTCTCGTGTTTGTTGTAAGAATCCACACTTTTTAATTTGTAGCAAGACGTTATGACGTCTTATTATTATAATTATGATAATTTTTATTATGATTATTATTTTTTATTACATTATTATGATAATTGGTATTAAACATGTATGTCCATTGCACTAGTATCGAACAGTGTCGTCAGATCAAGACTCGCCTCCCACTCTACTCGACGTTATTCCCCATTTTATTAATATCAGTCAATCATTGATTTAGACAAAATACATCAGCCAAGTAAAAAAAGTATGTAACAAAAATTAATGTGATTACTCTACTCTTTCAATAAACGTTTTTCTATAATAATATGCTTATACCATAATCTTGCGACTAGCTGTATGTATGTCGGTGAGAATAGGATGTCGACGAGTAGGGGTTATCGGTGAAAAAATAGCGTCTATGTAAACATTGTCGAGGAAGTTCTGTGTCGTGTCATGCGAACCCGTATAAAATGTGTCACACGCGTTTCTCTCAAATATGCAAAATGTAAAAATCCATAAGATTTCTTATACTTTTGTCCAGCATTGTAAGAACAAGCAAAGAGAGACTTGTTCAGGTTCAATCGAAGGTCTCCGAATCGGAAACCACGGAAAGGAAGCAAGATCGCAGATGGATAATCGTGAAATTTCCAGCACAGAGCCAGCCAGTGTAATTACACAGGTGAAAAAAGAAGAGAAGGTAGAAACAGAACGATGGAAACGCGTTTGCGTGAGGCCGCGTGTTCCTCGGCAATAGGGGCACGCGATAACGTTCGAAAACGCTCGTAAATTGCGGGTAGCGGGCGTAGATAACAAAGCGCATTGGCGTGACCTTCTCCCAGCTAGTTGCTTTTGAAGCCGCGACTGATAACGTGTACGCAAGCGCATGCGTCCTGCTCTCTCGCAAATTACACCATTCAGGTTTCAATAGCCGACCTTCACCCTACGAGCATTGGAACAATGCCGCGAGACAGTTTTCCTGCGTCAGCCGTTCAGGGTTTCACACCGAAACCGACAGATTTTCAAACCAACCAATTGGGCGCGAAATCTTTGTTCGACGTGTTTCCTAACGTCGTTCTTCAGCCTGTCGTCATTTTTAAACGACTTCGAAAAAGGAGGAGGTTACTCAATTCGATCTGTATGTGTCTTTTTTTCGCTTTTTTTGTCTATGTATGTTCACCGATTACGCCGAGATGGATGGACCAATCAAGACGGAACCTTCTGCATTTTGTAGGGTATATCTCCCGATTGGTCCCTTGAAAACAAATTTTGCATTTTTTCATTCTTTGCGCGGTTTTTATCGCAAATAACCAATAAGGCCGAAAAACCATCCTATGTTATTCTAAAAATTCTGCTCGTTCCACTAAAAAATGTGAAACAAAAAGATTGTATAAAAAAAATTAAACCCACTTCGAAAAAATGCACTAAAAAGCATGAAATAATTTCCATTTAATTTATGTGAATACACACGAACTGAAATAGAATACAATCTTTCCGCAAAATTGAAAATTTTCGACACTGGAAATTACGAAAATCCTTAAATTCTTCTACATGCTTTCACATATTAATGTATCTTCTCTTCCCACCTACTGATTTTCGAGTCCATCATATTTCAATGAAATCATAATCAGCAACATCTGTCATGTGGACAATTTTTAGTTTTTGCGCCGCCTCCGAAAAGATTGTATTGTGTTCAAGTTCGTGTGTATTCACGTAAATTAAATTGAAATTATTTCATACTTTTTAGTGCATTTTTTATTATGAAAGAATTACGAATTGCGGATTGCAAGTACATTGAGAATTGAGAATTAAGTACTTATTGATTATTATGTATTGGTAATTGAGAATTGCGAATTGAGTATTGAGAGAATTGAGATTTACGAATTGAGAATTAAGTAGTTATTGAGTATTATGTATTGGTAATTGAGAATTGCGAATAGAGTATTAAGAGAATTGAGATTTACGAATTGAGAATTAAGTACTTATTGGGTATTATGTATTGGCAATTGAGAATTGCGAATTGTGTATTGAGAATTCAGAATTGCGAATTGAGTATTGAGAGAATTGAGAATTAAGTACTTATTAAATATTATGTATTGGTAATTGAGAGTTGCGAATTGTGTATTTAGTATTGAGATTTAAGAATTGAGAGTTGGGTATTGAGAGAATTGAGATTTACGAATTGAGAATTAAGTACTTATTGAGTATTATGTATTGGTAATTGAGAATTGCGAATTGAGTATTGAGAGAATTGAGATTTACGAATTGAGAATTAAGTACTTATTGGGTATTATGTATTGGCAATTGAGAATTGCGAATTGTGTATTGAGAATTCAGAATTGCGAATTGAGTATTGAGAGAATTGAGAATTAAGTACTTATTAAATATTATGTATTGGTAATTGAGAGTTGCGAATTGTGTATTTAGTATTGAGAATTAAGAATTGAGAGTTGAGTATTGAGAGAATTGAGATTTACGAATTGAGAATTAAGTACTTATTGAGTATTATGTATTGGTAATTGAGAATTGCGAATTGTGTATTGAGTATTGGGAATTGAGAACTGCGAATCGAGTATTAAGAGAATTGTGAATTGAGAATTGCGAATTGCGAATTTCGAATTGAGTATTAAAAGAATTGAGAATTGAGAATAAAAAGAATATTATGTATGTATTCCGATATCTTTGGTCCAGTAGCTTCCCATATAACAAAGATTCAATGATCCCGCACGGGCCACGACGATTTCGGACCTTTTTCTCGTTGGATTATCAGCAGACCACTGTGCGACGTCTCGAAGAATTACGTCGATTCTGGGTCAGAAACCTAGAAAAGGTGCCGACGACTGTGGTGGCAATCGTCTATCCAGGTAAATCGTCCAGAAACTCGATCCTCTAATTATGTCGAGGCGAGTAAAGAAACTGTAGCGGCGTTGTGTTTCGAATTAGCACACACACACACATTACGGTAGAATTACAGCGAAGATAGTTGTGAGGACTGTGAATAGATAAGGCGTGAACCTTGAGATTCTCGCTAATTGACTGTCTAGCACCGCTGTGCTAATTGTTCGCACGTTTCGGTCTCGTTCATGTATCTGGCCAGTTGAAATTCGCTGTACGCGACGTAATTCCCGGCCAGTATCGATTTTAATCAGCAAGGACGCTCATGCAAGCCGTAATTATGGATACGCTCGTCAAGCGACGCGATTATCGTCGCGCACAATTTGCTTAACGCTCTTGTCACAGACGTGTAAACATTTCCGAAACGTTCCTTGAAAGTCATATTTTTCAACAAACTATTTGCATTGCATCTCCTTAAACCCAACGAACACACGCATCTATTAGTCATTCGCAGTTCTAAACAATGCTGGGTCTATTCTGGCTGTACACTCGAATGAATGATTTAATTTTCAAACATCAAAATTCCTCAGTTACGGTTTTTCGTCGGTGAAACTTTAACCATCGCGTTCGTCTGGTTTCTTCCGCTATAAACGACACCAACACGATATAATTACGATCGTAATTACTCGTGTACCAAGCGATCAAACTTTCGGACTTGACATTTACGGTAGAGGTGCACGAATTCTTAACTTCGCCTGTTACGCAAGTAATTATGGCCGTAACCGTATAGTGTTTGGTGCCGTTATAATAAGAAAGAACAAACGTAGACGATAGTAAAGGCTTCATATAAAGAAATTAGGAATTAGGTCTTCTACTACAGTTACAGAGAGAATGCTGCGGTAAGAACGTTCTTCGCGAAAAACGAAAATCATATTCGAATAACGGATGCCAAAACTGTTTGACATAGTTGATAACAAACTTCGAATCGTAAGTAAAAGTGAAATACATACAAGTGTTGCCTCGCGACCAATGCTGCGCCTGAGTCCCCTGGATGATGGCGGTAACCGACATCATCGGCTTCTCCTTCTTCATCATCCTAGCCGTCTTGATCTTCCGATGTTCGTTCGTCACTTTTACTCCTCCCGCCGCGCGTACCGTTCACAAACGGGATACACACACACACACGTTCAAGCGGACCGCGAGAAACACTCTTGTCGCGTCATTTTCCAAAACGGAAAACGAACAGTCGGTTTCCCGTGTCTTCGAACACACCTTTCGGTATCGATTTGGTATCGTCCACTGCGCTTCTCTTTGGTCGGTTCGTCAGTTCCTAAATTCTCTAAGATTTCGAACAACCCTTTGATTCATACGTGCCCGTAATTATGAAAGTGGTCCAAGCCAAAATTTAAAAAAGAAACAAGTTCGTCAGTTATCTCACATTACATTATTCGGGACTGAATTGATTCAATGTAATTTTTACGATATTTTGAAAAATTAACCGATAGATAGTGCTTGTTACATTTCAACATTATATGAACGAGAAATACAGGGTATCCCAAAATTCGTGAAACTCCCGAAAGGGGGTGGGTGGTTCCTGAGACCATTTCAAGCGACATTTTCCTTTGCAAAAATGTTATCCGCGTCTTTGTTTAGGAGTTATTAACGAAAAACACGGACCAATCAGAGCGCGACCTAGACGCGAGTTGCCACAGTCGGCCAATCGACAGTTGGCGCGCCGGGCCTGCTGTGTTTTTCGTTAATAACTCCTAAACAAAGCCGCGGATAACATTTTTGCAAAGGAAAATGTCGCTTGAAATGGTCTCAGGAACCACCCACCCCCTTTCGGGATTTTCACGAATTTTGGGACACCTTGTATACGACTTGAACCACTTTCATAATTATGGGAGCATATAAATGGCACAATCGAAATGGAGACAATTCTACGTGAAAATATAAGTAAAGAATGTTGAATTTTCCAAACAATCAAATGTGCTCCAATTAATTTATCATTTAATGTTTCACATGTAAAATAATCTCCTATTGTTGCACGTTTATAGAAAGATGTTATTAAGCGTATCGTATTCGGAACGGAGGTTCCAAAGACATGATAAAGTAAATGTTAACGATTCCCGATCCCCGAGGGAGTGGGATTGAAATGCGTCCGGGAACCGAGAATGCAGGGTCGAAAGAAAGGGAAAAGGAGCCGGTTATAAAGGAGATCAAACGAATTTCACGACGAGTGGTAACTGGCCGCAATATTTTATCGGTTTTTACGTGTCGCGGGGCTGCTGAAGAAAAGCCCGAGTTATCTCTGGGGAGTTCTCCTTATGAATCAAATATACATTTTTACATGAAAAATCATATCGATAACTCTGAAAACTCTGGCAAAGATGATCTTTAAGTGGACCACCTAAATATTTCTGGATAAAAAAGTACTGAGGTAAATTAATCTTAAATCCCGTCCTTCCCGAGAGAATTTCACCTTGTCATGCTCTTCAATAATGGAGAATTCGTGTATCATCGGTTCGGATAATCGAGGCTCGACTGTATCGTAAATGAAATTCGTATCGTGTTTGATGTCGTTTCAATGAGAAAAACGTCCCGAGTGTATTGGTAAAAGTTTCACAAACGAAATAATTGATAAGAAGAACGTTTTCTCTTTTGGACCGGTGAATACAGTCCGCGGTAGCGACGGATACATTTTTCAGGAACAACGTGCATTTCTCTGTTGTGCAAGGTTGCGTGGAAGGGACATATTTCTACACCGAGCATTTCCATAGAAAATCCGGGAAAAAAGCCAGCGACGAGAGAAAATCGAGAGGTTCGCCGGCAATTTCCTCGTGAGAGAAGAAACTGCAAGTTAACTGGAATGTCTGCATTGGTAGTTACGGAGTAGCGACCTTGACCACAGGCGTGTAGGTAGAAAATGCGATTGCCTTGTCTGAGCGACGACGGGATAGGACTGGACGCGCCACCGAGGCAGAGAAACAATGCTTACGTAACGCGAGCAATTATGCAAAATGCAACTATGTCCACGTGCGTGTACCAGCCTCGGTGCATCTCCTATTCTCTGGCCGTCTCGTCGCGTGTATCCGCCTGACGATTGCTCGAACGCCGCGCCGCCGCACCGACCACGGCAATGACAGTGTGTCACTTGTCCATGCCGCGAAACCCGAGAGATCGTTACGTAAAATCTGCTTTCTAATCGGCAAGAAAACAGTATTCTGCAACCGATAATACTGGACTGATGCACACAGTGGGATATTTCGTTCGGACAGTCGGAAAAACTCGATTTTAAAAAATTGCATCTCTTCAGGATTGTACTTTTATTTCTGCACGATTTTAAACAGTCTCCAGTTTTAAACAATCTCCGAAACAGCGTCCATTCATTAGCGATTTTAACGGGTCGAACGAAATTGTGTAAATTCTTACATTGCAGAAGCTTCTCGAGTAGGCATACAGAGTACTTTCACACAGATTTCATTTTGATAGACTGCGGATTTGATGCATTCATGGCAAAAATGGCTGCGTACAATTTAAAGCAGTGGACACATTAAAAACAGTTAAGGACGTCAATGTATTATTTTCAGCTTAACAGGATAAGTAAAGGAAGAATACAATTTTTATTTGGCTCCCGTGTCTTGCAATCAATGCGAACATTTTTTATTCTGCATAAAGATCCGCAGTCTAGTTATTAATATTTCAATTTACGGGAATTTTACATTACAGGCACATGTAAAAAATTTAGAAATCCTAACCTTTGCTTTTTCTCTCGTAATTGCGACTGGTAACAATTTAGAAAAAAATTATTTACACGCTAGCTATTAAACTGATCGTTCCAACGTCTGAAAGAAGCTCAAGCTGTTGTTGAAACGTGTACGAATACTTTGTGCAGCCACTGTAAATTAGAAGAGAACGGAATTTCGAAGATTCTGCTTGAAATCTTGATTGCGAGTCTGACTCGATATCATAAGGCGAGAGGTTAAGGATAAAGAAGGGCTAATCGGTGTAGCCGTGAAGAAAATCGCACGGCAAGGGGTTCATTGCGAAACCTACAAAGGCTGCTGACAAAATAATGGCGAAAGAAACACCGATCCCTGGACAAACGCCATCGTGTCCCTCGCGGGGACTAGTCTCTTTCCACCTGATCGGTTCCGCACGGTGATCGATCATCCAGCCGCCGAATAGACGCGACGCAAAGGGGGAAACACACCATTTCTAATGGGCGATCAACAGTCTCGAGGTTGAAGTTCAAGGTTAATTCCCGAAGAGCCCGCCGTCAGACCCTGTCCATCGAGAAACACGAAATCGATAAATACCGGGCGCGCCGCAAGTACAGTTCAGCGAATCTCTCTTCGCGAGTTTCACTATTTTCCCCGCCACAGTGAACTACTTTCAGCAAAAAGTCCTGGTGTATTTATGATTGTAGCTGCTGTTCCGATAAGTCACTGTAAGTCCAGGTCTAACCCTTAGCACTCGAATGGTGGCTCGGCGTGAGCATTAAAAATTACTGTACCATTATTCAAAATATTGTTTACATTATTAAATATTTATGTCGGTGTCTAATCAATAGATCAGACAGATTAGAAGAATTTCAAAATCTATATTTATTTCCAATCAATTAATCATGTTGATAAAGAAACTAAATATCTATTTCACCCCAGTTTGTCGCAATTCAGTTACAAAATTCTTCTTTTGCCCAGTGACTGTATAAAATTGAAGTACAGCTGATATTTTCAAGATTTATATGTCTAATCAATTCCTAAACATTTAAGTATCGCATGAAGTACTACTAAATCAATTTCACATACGTACAAAGAAAAAGATTAGTATAGAATGAAATTGTTCTAGATCGGAAGAAAGGTTTAATTTTCGAGTTAACCCTTAGCGGTCGAGTGGCGCCTCTGAGGCGCCATTAAAAGTTGCTGTACCATTATTGAAAATATTGTTTACATCATTAGATATGTAGGTATATAATCAATTACTGAACATTTAATTATTTCATAAACTGTAATATCAATTTCATATCCACCAAATTTAAAATCTCATAAAAAATGGCAATATTTTAGGTCGGAAGAAATGTTTAGTTTTCGAGTTAAAATAGCTCCGACCGCAAAGGGTTAAACTAGCTCCGAGGGCAAAGAGTTAATACGTCCTGTCTGGTGAAACGGATCAAGAAAGAACAGCGGACGCACCGTACGTTTCTGGCGAAAATTGTGAAGCGAACGAACGTTAGCCGTCGGATTGCAAGGACGCGCGGAGACAAAGGAAAGTCTACCGCTCATGATTTATTTATTCTAGAACGACTGAACTCGATATGTTATTGTCATCCGCGGCACGAAAGTTAATCGATAACGCGCGCCTCACCCGTTATTCACCTCACGTGTTGTCCCGATGTGTATTCTGTTTCTCCGTTGCTGGCCTCCGAACACTGCGCAGCCAGACTCTGAATTTCACGTACCATTAGCGAGACCCCACCGCCATTTTCTTCTCAAACGCTCATTATTGTTTCATTTCGTAGGATACGACCGGAAGAGCTGCTTCAAACGAGCGGTTAAGCCGATAGCAAATCTTTCTGGCAAAATTGAAGTTTGTACTTTCACTGGAAAGTAAACTAATGAATACAACAATATGACACGGTCAAATTGTTACACTAATCTTGTCGTGTTTGCTGGCATCTTATTCAGAAAAGTACCACGAATATATTGGTATAAAGTTCGTAACAAAATCATTAAGAACAAAAGAGTTTTGTCGCTTGATTATACGTATGTATCGAGACGTTACTGTATACTTCATAATTCTGAAAAAATAACTGTTTACCAGAGTTTACCTCGTTGGTAGGTTCAGTTCTTGAGATGAGGGACGGATAAGGGTTAAAATGTTACACAGTCTATCTTTTATCCATATGTATATATACAATATAAAAGTATGTATATGTATGTATGATTCCATCGATCTGATTCGTTCGGAGTTGAAGTTGTCGGAGCGCGGTGGTTGTAAATAATCGGCCGGTTCGGAGCTGATCAGTGCGCGTTTTTTGTCTGCTATAACAACCTTTTCAGGTACAACGCCAGTGGTCGGGCGCAATCCGCCCGGAGAGCCTAGTATAGAAATATTTCTTAACCCTTAGCGGTCGAGTGGCGCCTCTGAGGCGCCATTAAAAGTTGCTGTACCATTATTGAAAATATTGTTTACATTATTAGATATGTAGGTATATAATCAATTACTGAATATTTAATTATTTCACAAACTGTAATATCAATTTCATATCCACCAAATTTAAAATCTTATAAAAAATGGCAATATTTTAGGTCGGAAGAAATGTTTAGTTTTGGAGTTGAAATAGCTCCGACCGCAAAGGGTTAATTTATTAAAATGTAAAGGAGAAATGTACGACTTGGACCACTTCCATAATTATGAGCACAT
Organism: Lasioglossum oenotherae; assembly: GCA_028455765.1. Classification (NCBI taxonomy): domain Eukaryota; kingdom Metazoa; phylum Arthropoda; class Insecta; order Hymenoptera; family Halictidae; genus Lasioglossum; species Lasioglossum oenotherae. The sequence goes on from CM052289.1 coordinate 4,872,031, forward strand.
GTGTCGATTTGGCACAAGAAGCGGACGAGGGTTGAAGAGGTTCACGAGGTAGTTCGAAGACACTCTATCGAACCAGTTTAGGGTGAAGTCTGACCATTTTCTGTCATCCTCCTTCGCTGCCGATTCACTATAGGGACCTACACAAGAGCAAAGGGTGAAACGAAACTCGTTTACCCGGCGAACATGAAACAGGAACTCTATATGCACGCGCGTTCCAGAAGCTAACGAAAAAGTTGTCCGCTGCAATGGTGTAGCCGCAGCTTGGAGGTCACACGGGACCTTAAATGCTGCGTAGAAGATCCGAGAGAGGAGAGAAAGAGAAAGAGAAAGGGAGAGAGACGAGGAAGGGTGTACGACGAGAACTGCGCACTTTCGCAGTTAGGGGACGATGATTCACGAGCACACGCGAGCCAACCTGCCCGCCCGATAAATATGCAAAGCATTCGTTGCAGCGTTATAGAAAAATTCGACTGCATCACTGCCTCGGTAATACGTTGTATCATCCCCGGTGGCACCCGAGAAAAGCTGAATGAAAGAATTCCGATCAAAATTCTTCCTCACAATATCAATTCTTTTTACGATTGCGAGCCCTTGCACGGTACGTTGTTTTCGTAAACGTGAGACTTCCACGTGAATTGACTCGTGCGTTTCGTCACAGTTAGTTGCCACCAGAGTTGGACAAACATTTTATTGAAATAAACGTTTTTGTCCAACTCTGGTTGCCACTCTGTGGCGGATCCACCTTGTCGATTTCGAAAAATGAAACTTTTAAAAGAAGAAGTATTTTTCTAATTGCAAGTGTGTACCGCCAATTATTGGACTGACTGTATGTAACAAATGTAACATATTACGTATCGACAATTTTCTACGCAGGACAAATATGGGTTGTCTGAAGCAGAGGTGGACATTATTTCGCGAAACAAATGTGCATTTCAAATACATACTATTTAATCTTTTAGATTTTATTTTGCTGAAAGAAAATAGTATTTTAAATAAGATATGCAATTTCGAAAATAAAATATTTCTATTTGAACAATCTGAACCTCGAAATAAAATATTTCTATTCCAACAATTTGATGCACAAAATAAAATATTTCTATTTCAACGATTTAATGCACAAAATAAAATATTCCTATTTTAACAATCTGAAACACGAAATAAAATATTTCACTTTTAGCATTCTTAGAATACTCTGAGAAACCGCATAAACATACAGTCAATCTTATCGTTAAAAAACGATTTACATTCACTCGTAAATGCACTGCATTCGAACCATGATTTTCAGCAATAATATTTGGAATTAAAATTGAAAATAAAGACAAAATATAATTATTTTCAATATTCTTTATATAAAATACTATTTTTTTCAAAAAAGTTACTGCCTCAAATAAATTATTTTTTTTCAAAAATTACTGCATCACAAATAAGATAAATATTTTATTTTCAAAAATTACTGCATCAATTAAAATATTTTATTTTCAAAGTTTTACACATACCTTAAAATATATAGGATTACATTTACTATTTAAAATACTATTTTCCCCAGCTCTGGTCTGAAGCTATTCAAGCGAACGTGTACGTATATGTACACCGGATTTGCCTCGAAACCATCGCGGTCACAATACTCGAAAACAAACGATAAATCGTTGTTTATATTTTCGCTGGTTGCAGCTAAAAATATAGAATCTCTGCTCGAGATGATATACAGAGTAGAACTTCGTTTATCCGAGCATGACGGTCCCGATAACTGGGTAGCTTGTGTAATAGCAGCTCACTAATTTCCCTCTCTACCTATGCTTGTCAGTTTCGACGAGTTCGCATACTTGGAACCGAGGATGACCTTGTTTAACACGTTGGCTGCCGCGTTGCTCACACATGGGTGATACGTCTCTTTGATCGGGTTCGGAAACTGATTTTCATCGAGACGCATTAAACGTCATTTCCCCATCAAACTGTACTTTCAGGAATTCGAACTACATTCAGAGGTAAAGAATTTCGAATAATTCACTCGACACGTGAGCACTATTCCCCGTAATAAGTATAACATGCCGTAGCACGAGTCACTATCGTATAAGTCACGTTCGATTACGACACTGCCAATACACTTTGCGCGATCGATAATCTTGTAGCATCCACTGACACGGGTAAACCACACTCGTAGGTTCACCAGTGGAATTGTTTACATAGATTTCCACCTTCTAGATATTCGATGAAAAACGTTTCTAGTGCTTTCAACCATTGAAGCTTGACACTAAACCCACCACTGCCGGTCAAACGACCGATTTTATATTTTTCATCATAGAATTATTGAAATTATGATGTTGCTTATATGGAAATTGATTTGATAAACTTCTTTATCAAAGCACATATCGCTGCTCCAGAAGTATAATGACACAACTGCAAAAATGGAAATTTTATAGGACAAGCAAAAGAAAAATAATTCCAATTTATCTTAATAGAATGACCTATAGATTCGGTTTCATTCTTCTATGAGAGTAGTTTATAGACATTGTGGGTTATTATTGCAACTTTTAAGTTATTTCAATTTATAAAATAATAAATACCAGCCTCACAGTAACCAGTACCCTGTAAATACGTAATTGTTCTTCTGAAAATGCATCACCGATTTTACACTTCTGTCGTTATAGGAGTAAGAAAAACACGTAAAAATATGAAGAAAACGTTATGAAAAAGTTTATTTGAACAGAAATTAACCCACCCAAAATAATAAAGTCAATTTCACAAAATTTTACAGTTGCGTTATTATACTTCCGGAGCAGCGATATTGTAATAAAGATTGCCCAAAATGGAGCCTTGTCATTTTTGTAAGGTGGAACATTTTAATCGCTTTTAGTACTCGGTAAGTTTAGTGTTAAGACTCCTATTTCGACAGTCTCTAGTGTAGAACAGTTAATCGTACAGTTGAACAATTCCTGAAAGTAACTTTTGATGTAACGTTTTGTTTGCGCAGAGATTCAAGATGAGTTCATAACGAGTAACAATGTTGTTTGATGTATACGTTATTCGACTATTGTTGAAATTATGAATATCTTTCCATTGAAGTTGAAAAATATTTGAAGAACTCTTGTGACCAATGGGGATTTCTGCGATATCATTTGAGAATAACAATTGTTTTACTCAAAGGCGAAATTCGTCGACGAAGGGTTGCTTGCAAAAGAACGGTCAAATTTGCCGGTCCGGAGGAAGAAAACGTCGGCAACCTGTTTGAATCCACGCTCGGAATTCGAAAATGAGATCCTCTCGTAGCGAACGTGAACCGAATACCGTTCGAACCCGATCACCGTGTAGACTCGCTCGGAAGCGACGAAGGCTAGCGTGTTTCGCGAACGACGCTCCCGGCTGTCCTTCTCGCGGGAGACGCACCAGTTTGCACCTTGCTATGAAACACTGACGCGCGGAAATTTCCTACTCAATTCTCCCTAGATATTGTGCTCGGACACGTGTCTCGGTACAGTCGATGCTAGAGAAATAGTCGAGCGAACGCGTCAACTGTACGGAAGCGCCGCCACAGTGGTCTAAAACGCGAAATTTAGTGACATTTTGCCCAAAAACCAACTGTATCATATAGATATCTGTCGAGTGTTTATTGCTTTCTAAATATCCATCAACCTCGAAAATGAAAATATTAATTAAATTTAATAAAAAAACCATTACTGTAACAAACAATTAAAATTGAAAGTTTTGAAGATAGCCTTTCCCATGGAAAAAATTGCTTTTCTTCTTTAAGATGCCCTGACGATCCTATTTAATATTTTCCTTCCAATTTCTTGTTAAATTAAAGGTTTATATTTAAGCTGTAAATTACCATTTGTCAATTGAAAATTAGTATTTGTAATGCATTAAAAATGTTACGCTACATGTAATGAAGAAAATTTGCAAAATTATCAAGACTTCGCAAGGAATATCTATCGAGTCATAAGAGGTCATAGAATTTGACAAAATGGATAGTTTTCAGCATACTTTCCTCCATGTAATCATGCAAGAATCATTTCCTAGCTCGTCCTATATCAAAAGTTATTATTGTTTAAAGCCGTCCGTGCGGCTGTGCGTATTGGTTCTCGCATCCTTCGCCGGGACTCCGTGACGACTAAGAAACACTTTAGACTCTAAACACTTCAAATCTTTATGCTATGCTACAATTTTTTGAGCGTTATATTCTATGTTTTTTCCTGTTTATTTAAWTTTTGTTTATTTATRCWTTAGTTCAGTATTACCATAGTTTAGTGCAGTGTATATTAATATACAAGGAGAATTAAGTATAATTCTCCGAACGTTGTATACGTTTTAAACAATCATCTTATACGACCGTTTCTCCCACCAATATTCGGGAAAAAATGCTATCGATGAATTCGTTTGCCCGATCGACAGTTTCACGCCTACTCCAAACTTATATTGTTGTCATTTATTAAGAATGGAGGCGTTCCGTACAAATCTGAATTTATTATATTTATTATTGTTTACATTTCACTTTGTGCTTTATACAGGTACCATAGATTGTGAATTTATAAGGATCAGATAAATTTTCTCCGGAGGCTTTGTAAAATTAAGAAACAAATTTTATTCAAATAGCGATTTCTCCAAAATTTAGAAGAATAATATACTTACTAAGCTGAATGTATTCCGTTCCAAAAAAAAATTTGCTAAAAGTTGTTAAATTTGTAAATATGTTTAAAAAATAGTAAAAAAAGCTATTAAATAAACGAAAAGTATACCACATTATACATTGTTAAAAAAGATTACACATTAATATCCTACACCGCAAATTTCACGTCGATATCTTTAATAGCTTAGAAGTTATACCAAAATGTCACTAAATTTCACGTTTTAGACCACTGTGCGCCATCGTCAGAGCGGGTCTAGTGATTTTTGCAAATCCTTCGCGCGGAAGAAATCGAAATTGCAAAGAAACAATCTATGCGACCGTAACATCGACTTCGTTAACACTGAACCTGCCACTGCCGGTTTAATATTTTTCATCTTACAATTATTAAAATTATTTAGTTCTTTATCCAAGCACGTGATAAAACTTGCGCAGTATCTAAATAAATAGGTCCTTGTCATTTTTAGTTCTCGGTAGGTTTAGCGTTAATAATCTCGTGTTAGGTATACTGTCCCAAGGTCTACAATCAAGGTCTCCCTAGGATCCTCAATGACCGAGAAACTGTTGAAGAAATGCATCGATCCGATTCACAACATCCCGACCTATTGCACGACTGTCGAAACATCTTTTAACAGTCCCGTGTTAGGTGTCCTAAGAATTAACTATCCCCCTGGGTCTTGAGCCACCGAGAAACAATTGGAGAAATGCGTCGATCCGATAACACTAGATTTACGTTCGTCAAGATGACGGGTTCTAAACTTTCGAACTTGCAATCATTGGGATTGCAAATTTTACTCCTTGGAACACAGAGAGCATAAAAATGTATGTCTTGTTATTTTTACGAGACCAAAATAGCCACTCTTATTACTCCGTAAATCTAGCGTTAACAGTCCCACGTTAAGTGTCCTATGCTAAGAATGAACTATAGTTCCCCATTAGATCCTCGGCTATCGAGAGACACAGTTGGGGAAGTGCGTCGATTCAATGCACAACATTCCCCCACTGTTAGCTGCCGCAGGAACCATCTTCGTCGAAGCAGCTTTTATCTTTAGACGCACCGACGTCCGCGAAGCTATCAACAACACCTAGGTATATATTCAATCCGAACAGAATCAACGTGGTTGCCGAGGCACTGCACTTCAAACAACTTTCAAGGGCTGCGACTCAAGTCACACGAGAGAGACCAGCTTCACTTTCAGCTTCACTGACTCCTCGACACGGCAGTGGCTTTCTACGGGAGCTTGGACACTGTCGTCGAGTGCACTATATTTCAAAGATAGTTGCCCGTGCTGACACAGCGACACAAGTGCGTATCCGGAGGGGATAAACAGAACGGAATCGGCCGAAGTTCGAGCACCGATCAGGATGGTCTTGACAGCCGTGGAAAAGTCACTATCACCGACTGTCCACACCGCATAGTTCCTGTACCGGGATCTTCGATGATCACGATCGAAACTGCGAACGTAGATCACGTTTTTCTCGGCGAACGTAGCACACGTGCGATGGTGAAACACGCGGCCAGCACACTCGAACACGATCGAATGATCCACAACGCGGATAAATCTCGGCGGACGAAGACACCGGGGAAGAAAGTCAGAGAAAGGGAGAAGGAGTGAGAGAAATGGGAGAAAGAAAGAAAGAAAGAGTAACGCAGACAGCGATATACCTCGCGCGCGCGTACACCGTCGATCCGATTCACTGACTCGATGACTGACTTACTGACTGACTGACTGACTGACTGACTGACTGACTTGGAGATGCACGACGCTAAAGGCAACTGAATGCCAGCCGGCCGGTCCGGCTCGTTGCATGCGAGCGTGCAGCCGGCTGGGAACTCAGGGGAGTGGAGAGGGGAGCGTGGAGGGTGAGGAGGCACCGATGGTGGGGACATAGAGCGAGGGACACAGAGGGGAAGAGGCGGTGGAGGATCAAGAGGAGGTGAAGGACGAGGAGGAGGCGATGGAGGACGAAAAGCTGGTGGCGGATACGACGAGGAGAGGGGAGAAACTCGGGAAGGAGCGCGCCAGCGAACAGGCTGGCCAAGAACGTCCGTCTCTACTTGCACTTTTCTTAACAGGAAAAATATCGACGCACGTCGCTCAACCCTTTCGGCGTTTAGCCCGCCTCGGTGTTTACGTCGCAAGGGCAAGGTGAACTCCGCCGAGCTGTTCTACGACATGCTTCTCTCCTACGAGCGTCTCGTTATTTATTGAATCGAGTCGGTCGAAACAGTCTACGTACACCCTTTAACCCTTTGCACTCCTTTGTCGAGCGTGTTCTCGACATCGGAGAAAGAAAAATGTAAATGAAACGTGTTTTTACCACGTTTTTATATGTATTTCGTTCTTCCTTTAATTATTTGGGCCGTATTTTTTAGTTAAAGACAAATGTGAGCTACAACAAAGTTTGAGAGCTACATTTAATATAATTAGTAAACAAAATTGTTTGAAATGAGTAGGAGTCAAGAAACTGTTCTTTTTGAAGTAAATTTCAAACGAAACCCTTAAAATAGCAGCGAGTTATTGGAAAGAAAATTGAAAAATAATTCGCAGTGCAAAGAGTAACACTCCGAGGCGCCACTAAAAATTGCTGTACATATTGTTTACATTATTAGACATGTCAGTATCCAATCAATTACTAAGCATTTAGATATTGTACGAGGTATTATACCAATTTCGTATCCATAAAATTTAAAACGTCGTGGGGAACGGCAATATTCTAGGTCGGAAGAAACGTTTAAATTCTACGTACGTTCTAATTCTGCATATGGGGGTGTAAATGCACCCCAGACGTTATATGGGAGTCTACCGTGTCTAACTATTATAGGCAGCATGATTAGTGCAGTCGCGGTGTGCGGACTCGATTCGAAGTGGACGTTGCATCGAATCGAACTATCGGAAATCCAACTTGATTTCCGTCGGACAGTCTCCGAAACAAACGACTGCCGGCGAATGCGTTATCCTGTGTGCACGTTTAGGAAATATAGGTCACCGATCGGTGGTCGCGAGAGCCGAAGCTGCGGACCGTTCACAAGCGATCGGAGCTTTCCGTTCGATTCAGCGAGAACCGTGTGCGCCGTCCGAGTACGTAAAGGCGAATTTACGTTACTTTCCACTTTGAAAGTACAGTGCTGGACGAAAGAAAGTTTAAACGGTAAAGCATGCATTGGATTACGTTATATTAATATAAATTCACGAGCCCCTTGATTTTTCTGAAATTCAGTTTTAATTTGCTGCATTTCTTTCAACAATTTGTTAACGTTCCTCTAACAAATATTACAAAATTTTTCCGGAAGTCTTAATATTAATTTCCAGTTTTAAAATGAGAATTTGTACTTGCAATCTCAACACTAAATTTAGATCTTTAAGCATAAACAAAGGTGTCGACTGCGCCAGCAAACATCCATTTTGCGTTAAAATAGTTACTTTATCGAATGAAAGTTTATTTACATTGGAGTCATATAAAGCTCCATGTAACCAGTTCCGTAGAAAATGGAGTGCGAGTAGCTGAAGGTTAAATATAAAAGGTTTTAAGTAGTCTATACCTTTTCGTTGGCTACCATGTTAACAGAAAAATAATGATTTTCCGAAAAAAATAGTTCGATTGGTTCAATGTTGTTGCCCACCGTATTTCCCCTAATGCCCGCACGATAGAAATGATAACCACATCGCTCGAGGTCTCGGAGCGAGTTCGGTGTGACGCGTACAAGGGGCGGAGGGGCGAACGAGTGGCTAGAACAAGAGGGAAAGGTAAAGGAGGAAGAGAATAAGAGCACAGAAAGGTGCACGAGAGACTGACAGCGTTGGGAGGGAGGGAGAGAGAGACCGAGAGAAAGAGAAGGAAATACTTGGCTAGAGCTTGCGCCGTCACTGTCGAGCTTAGGAGTCAAGTTCTAGTGCACGGCCGAAACGGGAGAATCGACCTCCCCTCCGCGGTATCCCCACCATTGTGTTCGGCTGGCTTGTCCAATGGCGGGATGGTGAGGGAAAGTGACAACGGAGGGGGCTCAACGGGAGGAGAGGGGAGGGGGGAACGCGGTGTGCAATGTCGGGCGTGTGCGGGGAGGCTTGTGCACGAAGATTCTACCAGGTGACCGAAATATACACCGCCTCCGGTACCCCGAGCGTGCAACATCGGATCCGATAAGGGAAATAAGCCGGCCTCCGCGGAACCAAGATTTACGTCTTGTTGCCCAGCCCAGAAGATGCTAAATCGGATACTGCCGTCTCGTAAAAATGCTGTATGCACTTGTCCCTCGGCGAGACGCTCGAACGATGCTGAATCAAAATTCGATTGTCGACAGCATAGTGGAAGTGAGCTTACATTTTCGTGTCGAATCAATATTCTGTATGATCTATGCGAACTGTTACAATTTCATGCCAGCCTCTCATCCTGATATCAATGTTAACTATAGGCTTTCTTTACTAATTGCATGTCAAATATATTGTAACTAGACCGCGGATGTTCATGCAATTTTCAATTTTTGAATAAATCTTATTTTCAGTGGTAGTAGCATTTATAGATCAGAAATTAGACTGCGGATCTTTTTATGCGAAATTAAGAAATAGTCTGCATCGATTGCAACGAATAGTAAATTATTTTTTCCCTTAAAATATTAAAAGAATTTTCAATTTCATCTACTCAATTTTCGTATAAATGCATACAGATCCGCAGTCTGGAGATAAGTATAGATCGTATTAAATTCTGGGCAATTTTTATACTCTAACATTTTAGATAAGCAGTATATAAATAAAATGCATAAATAAAAAAAGGATATTCCGTGTGTTACGAGTCCGGAGTAATCGAAGTGGAGTAGACAACTATTATGGCGATAGATACACTTCGTATCTTATCTTCTGGAAAACAGGGTAACCAACGATAACCGTGGCAATAAAAATATCCGTTACGAAAGATCCGACGATAGTCGATTACAATTAACGATTTAATCGGCCATTAACGCAGCTCCATGCAGAAATTAACAAAGCGGACAGATGATCCGAGGAGATAACGGGGGTCGCGGCGAACGATCATTTCCCTTTTGTGTGTCACGAGTCGATAAGACGTGTTCGCGGCGTACTAATACATCAGCATCGTTCACAACCACCGACACAAGCAATCTAACATCGACGCAGCTGCAAAAAGACCATTCGATCCTCCCGACAATATACTTATCGGAGGAACGATTGATCCAGGAATTGATTACTAGAATTATTCGCTTTACATTCTACAGGAGATTCCGAACGCAATCTACCCTTCGTGAAATCGCTGTCTATCTACCATTTTGTATCAGCAACCAATAAGCGGTCAAGCAAAATCCTGACCACTCCTCCTTAGGAGCACGCAACCAGACCCTAATCATTTCAAGAAGATAGTGTGCATACGGTCAGTGGATGTAGGAAGTAATCGTATATGAATTTTAACGCGTTCGATAATTCCGATGTAAAAATATTTATTCTTACGTTATTTTAACGGGACCACCCCCTTTCAAGCACCTACGTCGATAGTGCCTTTCATTAGGAATTGAATGACTATGATTACTAAGACTGCAGATCTTCATGCAAAATAAAAATGTTTTGCATTGATCGTGGGGAGCAGGAGTAACATATTAACCGATTTCATCCCTTAACCTCTTACCGTATTTTAATGAGTCATACTTGTCACGAAGAATTTAAACGAAGTCTAACAAATATGAATGTTACGCCTTTCTGTTTAATTCGAATGAAATTTGATTCGTTTGTAATCAATGTTTAAGCATTCAAATAAATGTAGCCATACAATGAATATAAATTTTCTTTTCTGTTTTCTACATTTTTCGGGATAAAGGCGTTTTAATCACTGTAAAGAAAATGGCACGGCAAAGGGATTAACGACATTGTTATATCAAAAGCAACATTCTTGAATTTTGAAATTCAACTCCTTCATAATTTCATAATTGCATAAAGATCCGCAGTCTAATAACACTGTCCAACAAATTTCAACTTTTTTCGTGATTATAATATACTGTTGGGTCCTTCTTATAGAGTTTTTTGCGCTGATTCCAAATCTGTCCTTAATTCTTCTCCTAGACGCACAGTTTTTGAAAAACATGGCTTTGAGAAAGTGGTGTATCTCCGTCTTTAATCATTATTTAAACATGTTTAAACAATCATAATGTATTGATATTGGATATCACTGTATTCGGGAAAGTCTACAGAATCTTTTGCTGTAAAGAACAATTCAATATCTTTTATAATAACATCACAATATTTGTTTAAAGTTGAAAAATATGTTGTTTTTTCAAAGCCATTTTTTTCAAAAACTGTGCGTATAGGAAAAAAATTAAAACCAGATTTGGAATCAGCGCAAAATACTCTATAAGAAGGACCCATCAGTATATTAAAATCAAATTTTGTGTTGGACAGTGTAATTACTCAAGGTCGTTTAAGGTCGCAGACAGAGGAGACGCATACACTACATAAATGGTGAACACTGATCCAATGAACATAGATATTGAAATTGACTGTGGTTCCTGCAAGTTTCTTTGTTACGATAAATATTAATAAATCCAGTACACGGTGCGTTATACTTTTGAAACTTCGAACAAAAAGTAGTTCCAGTAACGCCGAACACCCAGGCACACTACATATGTATCTGCCGTCGGCCGTTTATGCGAGTGTGCTCACAGTGTGTGTGGATCCATGCGAGTGGTCGTCAAGGTTAGCCACCTACTCGCTATATCGCGGTTTCGTGCACACTAGCGCACACTCTCCGATGCACCAGAGTCCTCTCGAGCCTCGAAAACTTTATTGTGTGCTCGTCGCTCGAGGAAGAACCGAGAAAATGAATCTCTGGACGTTGGACCACGACACTCCTCGGGCGTGGCACTATCGCGGCCAAGTTTACAACGAACACAACGAATCGCGTTTCTAGCACGATATCTCCGGATCTTGCGACAATCGCGAGATCGATCGATCGAACGGCTAGTCGATTTCCATGACTCATAATGCCAGCCCCCGTTGAACAGGTTCATACATAATGCGATGAATTCATTGAATACTCGATGATCGAGAACTTGGCTAATGAATGCCAAGAACTCGGCTAGTTGACAGCAACAGATTGTTCTTTGATATTGGCTTTTTTGAAAGAGATCGTCTCTGGCCACTAGACTGCGGATTTTATGCATTTATGGGAGAAATGAGTAGGTGCCATTTAAAACAGTGGAAAAGATACAATGATCGAATAATGCCAATATAATGTTTCCGGCTTGTTAATACGATTAAGGAATTAAGATTAAGATTAAGAATTAAACGTTTATCTGGCTCCGGTCTCTTGCAAATGGTGCAGACAATTTTTATTTTGCATAAAAGTCCGCAGTTTACTGATTACGCAAGCTTGTTAGCAAAAGTTCTCTTCGACGCGAACATCGGTGTGGAGTTGTTGACGATTTTTATAGTATAACGATGCAATTGACGATGCTTAGGACCGTTCACAGATCTAATTAGTAATTTTTCAAAATTTATCTGATGACTGAATAAGTTCGTGCCCAACTTGAAAATAAAATTCAATGGTTAAACTTTAAAGATTTGGTTAAAGATTGGTTAAATTAAAGTTAAAAAATGGTTAAATTTTCTACAATTAGAAAAGAATGGTGACTGTATGTATAATTGATTAACAAAGTTGCAATCTTTAAAATTTAAGCATTGTATTTTATTTTCAAATCGGGCACGAACTTGTGCAATCATCTAACAATACTTTTGATGATATTTGTTATTCATTTAGTTGAATTGCCACGAATCGAGTACTCGAATGACCACTTTGATGTTCCGTCTGGCGATCATTTTTGGTCGGGAGCATGCGGGAGAGGTCTAAAACGTATCGGTGGAGCAGGGAGCAACAGTATCCTCGCCCGTTTTTGCGAACAGGTGAGTAGGACGAGAAAAGGTTAACAGGACTCGGCGATATTCCGTTTACATTCTTCGCCGGAACTGGTTTCTCCCTCAATCCGTCGTCAGGGATGCTGTATGGTCTCTCGGACTCTAGGAAGATCGCCGAACGCGAGAGAAAAATCATCGACATTCAAAGTTCAGTGCTACCTCCTGAACACTGGTAAAAACCGTTTCTCGTTTTATCGGAACGTAACGTTGTAATCATTGATTATTTATTGTAGACCGCGAAATAGAAACCAAACTGAATGTTCTTTCTTCCCTTAACGATTTTAATAGAGGAGAAATTATACAGTGGTCGAAATTTCTATAAAGTCATCTTGTTTTGAATAGATATTTTAAAAATATCACCATTTTTGTTGATTTATCGTATCTGGTCTTCTGCCTTGTAGACACTCGGATAGAGGGACTGCGTACTCTACACCGCTATGTTTA
>CM052289.1:4885108-4953099 GCA_028455765.1 Lasioglossum oenotherae
AAAAATACAACGTAAACCAGGCCTTAAAGAAGTACATAAACCGGCCCGCATTGATTTCGCACGGGCACAAAACACAGTGACTTTATAGAAATTTCGACCACTGTATATTGACATCTCCGATTTTGAAAATTTTCGAACAATTTGAACTCCATCTACTCAATTTTCCTATAAATGCACAAGATCCGCAGTCTAGTTCAAGGTATCCTAAAAATGTTGTACTTTCTTGAAAGGGCCGATTGTTGGAGTCATTTCAAATAACTTTTTCCTTCGCGAAAATGTTCTCCGCGTGCGATTTCATTCGACGTTCTCGGCGTCGCGTTTCGATGAAGTTCTGATCGTTATTTACGAACAGAGTAACCATAAATGTTGAGAAGCTATAAACAAAGGAGCGGCGAGCAGAGCGATAAGTTGTTTCCAGTTGAAGTGTTAAAAGTATCGTAAAGCATCTCTCCGATCTCGACATCGATCACCGTGGCGTCAGAACGAAGACATAAATTCTGCCTTGTGACACGATTCCGTGTGCAGTTGAACGGAAACGTAATTCATTTTGCGATAATCGTGATTTACGGCGGAACGGAGTACACTGCGATCATTTTAACTGGCAGAAGCCCTCAATTAGCACGAGTAGGAACACACTAATGAAATGAGAATAGTTGATCAGGTTGTTGCTTATCAAATGTCTGATTTTGAAGTTTAGATGTTACAAAGAATTGTCATCCAGAAATACTGTTATAGTCTACCAAGGTGATCCTCAAGATCCCGTCGTCAATCTTAATTTAGATGTCTAATTTTACTTTCGGATCAATTTTATTTCCATTTTGAAAGAAATATATATAAAATGCAGACGACAATCTTGTAAATGACGAACACGAATGACTACGGACGTCACGTTTTCAGAAATTTCGTAATAAATTTGAACAATCGGCGAGCAAGAACGTTGGATCGTCCACGAGGGTTAGTTTCAGACATGTTATGAAGATTTGGCAAGGGAACCAGAACAATGGAGGAAACGTTAACACGATCACCATCGGGACAGATAGAACTGGCGTCCGTGTTCGATAAAGACACGACGGAAACGCAGCGGAATGAATGCAAAGGAAGTCGATGCGAGACAGGGGGAGAAAGAGGAGCCAGGACAGAAGAAAGCCGCGGTGCAGCTGTTTCGGTTGGTCCGGTTGCACAATGCAGAATTCGGGTACTAATTCTAAAGCGAGCACCAATCAGACCCAGCATTGTTCACCCATGAAAGCTCGCAGTTTTTCAGGGTTAATCGTTCCTTGAAACCTAATAAGCGTCCGTCTAATGCACCGTTGGATGTCTCGGCGAGGAAACAGTGGACCCTCGAACACCACCGAAACTAGAAGAATCGCACACACTCGGCCTCTAACGCTGAATCAATCCCCTGAACTTCACCCCAACAAAATTTAACCCTCTTATGTAGCCAACCGAAATGTATAGATTATTTAAAACCTTTTGTATTTAACATATTTGCACAAATTTGTGGCTGTCATGAAGAACGCCGCAAGTCACGTACTTTCACTTAAAGTTGTGATCGCTGATGCTTTATTTTTTCTGGTAAATTTGCATTATTTTTTTTTCTGCTAAATAAACTCAAATATTTTGAAATTGTGAGATGCGGCGTTTTTCCTGGGAACCATAGAAATTCTGATTTTAAGACTGGAAATTAATTAGCGAGCAAAGATTAGAAATCCAGAGAAATCTAGTAACATTTTTAGAGGAACATCAACAAGTTATTGAAAGATATGCAGTAAAAGGGTTAATTATCAACCATTTTTCCAGAATCAGAGATGGAATTGCCCATCCAGCGATGCTGAGAAGACGGTTCTCACATTGAACAGTACAACATTGGATTTAAGTACTTCTCGGATCCACTGTAAGTGGTTTTCGGTGAAACGAAGAGAGCTGTGGGCGTCGATGATGACGGATCAGAGTCGCGGGTGCATGATCGGCCGTGCTGTGGCGAGCTCACATGCACTTGTCCCGCTATAAATAATGCCCGTTCGCCAGGCACGAGAGGAAGGATGATCAATCAGGTGTAGGCGGGCAGGGACACTCTGTGACGAGAGGTGGGAGCACGAGAGAACAGTCAAGGACAACGTACGTGACCGCCGCATTGCGACGGAAGATTCTGCTACGGTCCTGAAATTCTTTCCCCCGAGAAATAAACTAATCCGCTCGATGCGTGAATAGTTCGTTCACCCTGCACTTTCGTCGCTGATCTTCAGGACCGTCGAAATAAATCCTGAATTGTTTCAGGTAAACTTGAGGCAGAGATGCGACGCATTGATATATGTATACCAAAGATATCCGAAAATCATTATCACAGGGGCGATGAAAATGGACAGGAAGAACGTCAATCTTCATAGGGAATGCAAATATTCTAGATCGGAAGAAATGTTTAATTTTCCAGTTAAAATAGCTCCGAGTCGAAGTTCTGAAGTTGCGCGTTAAGTATGTTATTGTTAGTAAGAAGTAAGTTAATATAAGAAGTGAGTTTCGCAGAGATATTAACAATGCAACAAAGGTACGAACGATCTCGTGCCGAGACGGAGACACCAAAGAGGCCACCTCCTCAGTTTCTTTTTTATTTTATATCTCCCACAGCGCGCTCGCCTCCCCTTAAACCACGAGAAAAACCTTGACCAAGTTAAGGATAACCGTATTAAGCTCTCTCCGCTCTCTCGTAAGCCAATCAACCGAAGAAAGTGCTTAACGGAAAGCAAATTACTGTTTGTTCTTAACGTTGAGCAAGTGTGGCGATGGGATGCTATAAAAATATAGAAGAGCGCGACGCTTCGCGCTGTCGCCATACGCCGGCTATATTTCTCATTCCTCTCGCAAAATTCTTGCCTACTTGCTCACGATCTTGCACAATTCTTGTGGCACCCCGCTTAGATTTAGATCAATTACTTCACTGTATATACTTAGATTACTTATATTGAATAAATATATCTTACTGTACGGAGCAGCATAGTTTTCGTAGTATGAAAATATGGTATGAACGTCGGGCGAAACTAACCGAGTAACTCACCTGTAACAAAGAGAAATAAATTGCTGTTAGTAACACATTGATATTTGGTCTTCAATGAAGATTATTTCGGTAATGTCTCGTTAACTATTAGTGGACTGCGGATTTTATGCATTTATGGCAAAAGTGAGAGTGTAAACTACATGACAATGAAGAGATCAGGCAATTTTAAGAATACGATTATACTATTTGTAATTTATGAAAATTATTAAAGGTAGAATTTGTAATTATTTTGCATACAGGTCCGCAGTCTAATTATTAGATTCAGGACATATGAAGGTCAATACATTTTCACAGAAATCAAATGTGACTTGAAATCCCCAAAACGCCGTCACACATATCGTCATTTCGTGTATATCATTTGTTCAAATTATTACAAATGACGGAAACGTTGAAGCTGTCGAAGGACAATGCGTTTTCGAAAAATTGGAGTTTCGCTTCTTCTGTATAATTTAGAAAAGATCTATGCATTCCCCCGGCAAGACCGCACTTGACCCAATTTCGTGCAGCGTCTAGTACCCAATGGTCCCGGGAAGCTTTTCCCCCGGCTGGAAAAGCGTCGCGGCACGAATCGCGTTCGAGTTTGAAATTGCACCGACAACCTTGACATTCCCACGAGATCGGTAAATGGAAGCCCGTCACGTAAAGTGAACTTCCGAGGGCCTTGTAACAGGAAATCACGCTGGGGCTCTCTCGTATAACGCAATATACATACTTCGCGTGATTGCTAAGCACACGTTCGCCACCTCCGCGCCATGCCAATTTCCCACCTGAATAACACTAAATAATAAATAACAATTTTCAACTAGGAGCCATTTTAACTCGAAAATTAAACATTTCTTCCTGGCTAGAATAATATAATTCCATTCTATATTAATCTTTTTTCTTTCGATGAATTAGTAATCGATTAGATACCAAGATATTTAATAATATAAACAATATTTAGAATAACGGTACAGCAATTTTTAGCGACGACTCCGAGTAGTCACCACCCGAATGCAAAGGGTTAAATATATCCTACAGAAATAAATCAATACAGTGCTCTTCCTGTAAAATGCATCTTTAATTTCATTCTACAGAATATTTCATGATAAACGAAAATCAATACTGCGATTTTACGTCATGTTACCGCGGGAGCCGACGATTCAAAGTTTTATGTACAGGGTGTATAAAAAGTAATGGTCCTAGGGGTGAATCTACAACTCTGGATCGGTGGACATTTGTAAGAGAACTCGCCGCAAAATTGTTCGTGAAGTTGTTTTTTACATCATTACTTTCATTCATCGAGAAAGGAAAAAGTTTGAAAGAAGCCACATGCCGCAAACGAATAGTTTAAAGCTTAACAGCTTATATCTCAATAAGTTTTTGCAAAATTTGATTGTGTGGAGTTATATGTGTAGACAAAAGTCTACTACTACAGTCCACCCGACCGTGTCGATGAGACAGAACATAATCGCGCGCGTGTCTTAATCCAAACGAAATTTAAAGGGACATTCGTTTCTAGGCCCGTACTAAATGATCGTCTCCCTGCCCTTTCGAATCATAAATTTGAAGTTGCAAAATGTGAAAGAATACCTTATATCCATTGTTACACGTAAGAATATTAATCCTCCATTATAAAATACTAATGTCAAGTATAGGTACTTACAAATTCAGGATCTTCTGTTCCTCCGTCGGATCAAGTGGACATGTCATTTTCGCGAATACGTCGTATAACGATGAAGCACAAAACACCATACTTCTACACAATCACTGGACACTACAGAACACACTTTCCAAAATCGTGATAACGAACGCGAAGATGTTACTCCGACCACGGTCAAAATAGTACTGTGGTTGTTACCTCGGTTTTTCATTTTGCTGGGCAAATGTTGCGTTTGTTAATTAGACAGGGGGTGTCGGAAGAACTGTAGGTTCAGAAGTGGGTAAACTGTGAAAGAAATTCCTTTTCGCATTGTTTACGGCCATCAATGACATGATTTATAAGGGTTCACTCGTCGCTTCAATGGGTCCGTCGCACGTGTTATCGATTTGTCGGGGTTGAAGATTCGCACGAGTTTTCTGCTTGCTCGGATCATAAATTTGAAATTGTAATATATGAAAGAATAAGAATATTAACCCTTCGAGGGTGGGGCTGGTGCACTGAGTGCGCCAACGATCGAATTTTAACGAGAAGATCGAGAGTTATTTTGTGTTCATTTTCAATAAAATCGTTCTTTTGATAATCTCTGAATTATATTTAGTAACGTACCTACATGGATTTGTCTGAATACCTGATGATATAAAGTCAAAACTGAGTAAAACTGACCCAAAACAGCCTGGCGCACCGAGTGCACAGCCCCACCCGAATAAGGACGCGAGATCACCCCATCCACGAAGGGTTAATCCTGTATCATAAAATGTTTCCGTACCTCGCGGTTCCTCCAGCGGTTTAGGCGATATACCTGTAAAGGACGTTATAGCAAGCAAAAAACGTGCGGCAACATGTACGACGGACCCATCGAAGCGACGAGCGGACTACCCTTATAAATCAGGTCATTGACGACCGAAGACAATGCCAAAAGGAATTTCTTCGACAGTTTCCCCACTTCTCAACCTAAGGTCCTTCCGACACACCCCCGGTCCAATTAACAAACGCAACATTTCCTACCCTTAACCATTCATGAAAAACCGAGGTGACAACCGCAGTACTATTTTCACCGTGGTCGGAGTAACATCTTCGCGTTCGTTATCACGATTTTGGAAAGTGTGTTCTGTAGTGTCCAGTGATTGTGTAGAAGTGTGGTGTTTTGTGCTTCATCGTTAATACGACGTATTCGCGAAAATGGCAGTGTCCACTTGATCCGACGGAGGAACAGAAGATCCTGAATTTGTAAGTACCTATACTTGACATTAGTATTTTATAATGTAGGATTCATATTCTTATGTGTAAACAATGGATATAAAGTATTCTTTCAACATTTTGTAACTTTAAATTTATTATTAGAATGGGCAGGGAGACGATCACTTAAATTTCGTTTGGCTTGAGTCACGTACACCAGAATTGGGCAAAAATTTACGATTGACGAATAAATTTCTACTTCAATCGTTAATCGCAATTAACAATTAATCTCCCAGTTTAGTCGTCAATTGCGGTTAACATTCATTTGATTAATGATTAACTGCTGAAATTTCGAAATGAAATACGGAATCAAAACTACATGTATGAATACTGAAGAAAATCTAAACTGAGTTTAGGTGTATTGTCATTTGGTCTATAATACAAACTCTGTTTACGTGCTGTTATGTTTTTTCGATGATTAATTTGTTTAATCGACCATTAACGATTAACTTTATCAATCAGTCTCCGATTTTTCGATGATTTCTTCTTTTAATCAACCATTGACGATTAACTTCATCAATCGATGGAACCAATCGTCGATTTTTCGATGATTTCTTCTTTTAATCAACCACTGACGATTAACTTCATCAATCGATGGAATCAACCGTCGATTTTTCAATGATTACCTTTTCTAATCGCACACATTAATCAATACTTTTTTATCAAAATTTTAATCGATTAATGCCTAACTCTGACGCACACGGTCATGGTCTGTCTCGTCGACACGGTCGCGTGGACTGTAATTAGGGTTGCCAGAAATGTTTTATTCAAATATAGAAGAAGTAGTGAAAACTGCAATTATGTATATATGAGATAGGCTCAAAATATAGGAGTCCAAGTAAAAGAGGTACACACAGCACATTTTGAACTTTTTTATCCAATCAAAGATTTTTGAAAATTCAAATATGATATAGGAGATCAAGTTCAAATATAGAAGATCTGGCAACCTTAACTGTAATAAGTAGTAGACTTTTGTCTATACGTATAATTCTACACAATCAAATTTTGCAGGAACTTCAACAGCTTATATCTTAATAACTATTTGTTTGTGACATGTGGCTTCTTTCAAACTTTTTCTCTTCTGGATGAGTCAATGTATAATGATGTAAAAAACAACTGTACCAACAATTTTCTTTGTTGCTAACAATTTTGCGGCGAGTTTCTTTTACAAATGACCACCGATCGAGAGGTGTAGATTCAACCCTAGGAGGATGACCATTACTTTTTATACACCCTGTAACAGTTCAACTCCACAACGCAACATGATTTATATTATATTCCATTCTCATTTAATCTATTAAAAAAATTTATTTAATCATTTAAATACAGTGATATCTCGTTAAGTTCTGTCCTCCAACTTTGTTCATCTTTCACGGTCAGATTTCCTTGACCCTCATGACGTACGATTTCTATTCGTATGAAAATATTCATGCGACTTCATCATCGAGCAAATTTCAGTTGCGAAACGTCGATTTATTTGTCGTCCGAAATTCGACAGGCGATATTTAAAAAAAAACGGCCTAACCTATATCGATGGATTATGATTTAATACATGATCGAGGTTAACGTATAAAATGGGACAACAATGGCGATGGAAACAGGACGACGATAAAAGCGGAGCTCGCCGACTGAAAGCGAATATAGGTCAGCCAAATGAGCCTGGATTATGAAGGATGCGCTGCACGCGTCACGTGTAACAGATACGTACTGCCATCCTTGTTAGCTTTTTTTCCGGCTTCTCCATTCCGTTTCGAAAGTCGCTGTCAACCGTACGCGAGTATGCTATCGTCGACTTTGTTGACCAATCGCGGCGTTCAGATCTGCATTTAATACCGATCTTCCTGTAATTGACACCGTTTACAATCGCGTTTCGCACGATTCCAGTGCGCGCGTCGGTATTCAAATCGAGATCGAAGGACCCAAACGAGGAAAAAACGTTCAATGGATACCTGGAATCCATTAATCAAAGAAACCGGCGAAGGCGAGACGTAATCACTCTCACTCGAGTGCGCCTCTACCGGTTTCCTAGCGTGCGCCTCGCTATGTAATCATCTCTGCGAACTTATTTGCTCAAAACTTCACGGTACAGCGAGATCTCGATCGTCCTAGATTATTCAGATCTCTAGTATCTCGACAACCTTCAAATTAAAATAAAGACTGAATCTACTGTTGTGACTAATTATTAATAGACTGCGGATCTTTATGAAGAAGTTGGTTGGACGAAATATGAAACGGTAAAAAATAGAAAAATTTGGGGATGAAATCAATTTTCAATCGATGCAGAACATTTTTATCTTGCAGAAAGATCCGCAAGCTAGCAATTAGAGTGACCCGTCCAAGGTGTAAAACATCCCCGGAAACCTGTTGGGCAAGAAAGAAAACGGGCGAAATAGGTCGGAGAGAGGATTAGAAGAACGAAGAAAATGTAGAGAAAGAGGGATTACGCACTCCATGGGGGGCGATTACTGTTTCTATTGAGGAAAACGATCCGATATACGAGGACACACCTGGTCCCGGTGTCTGGAACAGCGGCTGGCAGGCTAGGAGGGCTGGTCAGAGTACGCAAAAGGAGAAGGTAACTGGGTCACTAGGTGAGTCGTGCTAAACAGTGCACGGGAGTGTCCCGACATTGACCTATATGTCTACATTGTGTGTGCACTTGCCTTCCCCTTTCGTGACCCCTCTCCATGTTCTCTGTCGGCCTCTTTCCCCATCCCGTTCGTTCGCTCTTTCTCTCCTTTCTCTGTCACTCCTCCCTCGAGCATCCCCTCCAGTCATACACTTTCCAGCCAATTGCATATAGGGTCTCTCTCTCTCCCTTCCTCTTTCTCTATCTGTCTCTCTCTCTCTCTCTCTACTTGCACTCCGAGTGCACTTTCCCCACCATCGGGACACGCCACCCCGGCGCCGACCCGTCCCGCCACCCTCAACCAGACGCGATCGATGCACCAACGAGAGCACCGCTATCAATTCAGAAGTTGAAGCGGTTAACGATAGAAGTGGCCGAATCGGAAAACGGCAAAAACGTCGAACTTCATTCGAAATGGGAGCGGTCTACCCTCGAGACAAATTAATCTTTCTTCGTACCATTCGATAAAGCCCTCCAGGGAAACCCTCTGTGGCAAGTTTCGGGTACCCCCTACCGCAAGGGGGTCCCATGGAAATCATCGACACAGATTTCTCCGACACGGTTTTCACCGACAACAATTCGTTAATTTTTTATTTATTTATTAATTAATTAATTCAAGAACACTCGGTTTCATATTTCGTTTTTCCACCTGATTTTCATTCAATCCACATTAATTAATTAATTAATTAAAAATTAATGAAATGTTGTCGGTGAAAACCGTGTCGGAGAAATCTGTGTCGCTGATTTCCATGGGACCCACCGCAAGGCTAGTTTTAGGGTAAGCACGGTTTAACACTGACAAAACACTAATTATTGAAATTATAAAGATGCTTCTATTATTCCAGCACGTATTATTATAAAAATTGTGAGAAATCTAAATAAGTTCAGTCTTGTAATTTCAATAAAACAATATACAAGGTGTGGCCAGACGGGTGGTGCAACAGAGCAGGGGGTGATACTACATGTAAAAATAAGTTGAAAAAAGGAATAACAATTTTTCGTTTGATGTTTCGTGAAAATCGTGTTTAAAGTTCCACCAGGTTCGCGTTCTTTAGTAAATACAGTGGGTGTAAAAAGTATTCGTTCACATTTCAAGAACTAATAACTTTTTTTATAACTGTACCAAACGACCAGATTTTTTAGAATCAGTTAGAAGCATTGGTTTACGAAATGATGTGCAAAAAAGATTTTCAAAAAATTATAATTTACAAAGTTACATGCAAAAATAAAAAAGGCGTTATTAAAACTTTTTTATTTGTGCTCTTAATGAAAACTTAAAATATATGTTTTGCAGATCTATGTTAGTTATACTCGTGCTGAAAATTTCATCGAAATCGGTTGACGCAGGAAAAAACGACACTCGTCGAAAGATGCACGATTCTGTGGATTTGTAAAGCTACGATTTTCACCATTTTTAACCGATTGTAGCTCGTGCGTATGTTAACCGATTTCGATGAAATTTTCAGCATGTGAATAACTAACATACATAGATCTACAAAACATATACTTTACATTTTCTTTAAGGGCCGAAATAAAAAAGTTTTAAAAAATACCTTTTTTATTTTTGCATGTAACCTCGTAAATTATAATTTTTGAAAAAAATCAGGTCGTTTGGTACAATTATAAACAAGTTATCAGTTCTTAAAAGGTGTACGAATATATTGTACAGCCACATATACACAAAGTAGAATTGGTTGATCATGGTCAGACGCGTCAGACGATTTCTATGCAGTAGCACGTGTGTTCGCTGCATTTTCAAACTCGATTTTCTCGAAAACGAAGCGTCGAACGAAAAAATTGTTATTCCTTTTTCTCGGCTTATTTTTACATGTAATATCACCCCCTGCTCGCTTGTACCACCCGTCCGGCCACACTCTGTATATCCGACACATTTTGTACCCGGCACGGTTAACGTTAACGAAATAGGCGTCTATTTCTTCTGTTCTGTTTAACAGAAAATTACGAATAAATTCATGAACATTCTACCCGACCCCACACGCAACTATGAATGTTGTTCGAATCTTTGACTGCAGAATCGATTTTGAAAAAAATTCCAGTGTACCTATAAGATACCTACGACAGCTTCCCATACCGCGTGGGTTTACGCAACGTCGCGCCGGCTAGACCAGGGTCGCGGTGATGTTGTCGCGTAGAGGACCGCTCGTGCACCACGAGCCAGCGTGAGAAAACCACGTGGAGTGTGACGAGACTCGTTCGAGTTTTCCCTCCTTCTCTATCACGATCCACTATTTATATTTCCGCAAGGTTGCTACTTGCCCGACACATTCAGGCATGCGTGCGCTCGCGCGTACGCAGATCTCATTGCGAAACGATTTATTATCGTTGTCCCCCGCGAGGCCGTCAATGAGCTGTTCTGCAATACATTTCTCGCGAACGAACAGGTGAGGCATCCGGCACAGACCTGCCTACTACTCGGACGAATCCTCCTGTCGAGTCCTGCGCGGAATCGAGTCCGTATTTGAGCTCCAAAAGATGTTGACGTTAGAAGTCTTTTTTAGAACTTTGTGTCGATGACACATATTCTAAAAATTGCATCAAAATCAATTCAATTATAGTTTTTCACGATTTTCAGCCTACGACTCTAATATGCCCCCTCTCTTCCTCTCAAAGACGTCGGTTATGCCTAGCAATTTAAACGAATGACTCGATAATGATAAGTGGACTGCGGATTTTATGCATTTATGACAAAAATGGGCACGTACAATTTAAAACAGTGGAGGTATTATAAAGATTTAAGGCCACCAGTGTATTAGTTTCACCTTAACCCTTCGTGGGTGGGGTGATCTCGCGTCCTTATTCGGGTGGGGCGGTGCACTCGGTGCGCCAGGCTGTTTTGAGTCAGTTTTACTCAGTTTTGACTTTATATCATCAGGTATTCAGACAAATCCATGTAGGTACATTACTAAATATAATTCAGACATTATCAAAAGAACGGTTTTATTGAAAATGAGCACAAAATAACTCTCGATCTTCTCATTAAAATTCGATCGTTGGCGCACTCAGTGTACCAGCCCCACCCTCGAAGGGTTAATAAGATAGTTAGAAGAAGAATGTACCTTTTATATGGCTCCTGTGTCTGGCAATCAATGCAAACATTTTTTATTTTGCATAAAGATCCGCAGTCCAATGATAAGAAATTATTTCACAAATATTTACCACTCTATTTACACTCTGTAATTATGGTAGTAACAACGGCGAACTGTGTATTTCCCCATAATTCACTTATAACTATGGCTATGTGTTGATACAGAACATAATTTCTACGTAATCAATGTAGAAATACATATTTCTATATAATCTTTCTTTTTTATTGAGCCACTGAAACCTATTACATATAGGTTTATTTCAGCTTTAACAATTATACAGTAGGCTTAGTTAGTGTATAATGACAGCCTTAATAATCGCTAGAGACGTAGACTGTAGTCGTTTAAAAACTGGAAGATATATTCGCAGGCTTTAACATTATGTTTAGCAAAGAAAATGTCCGCTTTCAATGGTAGAAAAAACTGAATTTTGCGCAACTTATTTACTAATTTTATTCTTTGGGAATCATAAAGACGACACTGCCATAGAACATAATCTAAGTCCTCGGAGTTATAATTACACTTACGACTAGGGCTGTAACTTTCCTTCGAAGGTCGAAGATTTCGAAGCTTCGAAGCTTCGAATTTCGAAGCTTCGATTTCAGAAACTTCGAAGTTCCGAAGTTCCGAAGTTCCGAAGTTTCGAAGTTTCGAAGCTTCGAAATCTTCGACCTTCGAAGGAAAGTTACAGTCCTAATTTCGAGCACTTGGAAGACTTCGGAACTTCGGAACTTCGAAACTTCGAAACTTCGAAGTTCCCTTCGTTCCTTCGAATCCTTCGAAGCTTCTACTTACGACTAGGATCACTAACAATATTTACTCGATACAGAGAGGCAGCGAGATTATAATGATTGGCCCTGATACGGTTTACTGTGGATATAAAACCCCTCTTTGAGGGGCAAAATTTTGAGAAAACCGGGGAGTTTGATTTGGGTTGTAGAATTGTTGGAAATAATGTATACCCTTGATGATGCCTTGCTCAGTAATTGAGGATCGAGTGTTGAGAATGCCTTTTAGTCTGAGGTGGCAAGTAAAATCGGTGAAAGGAACTTGAGAAATGCCCGCCGAGTTAGAAGATGTGGCAGCTTTTGCAAGGGACTCCGCATCTTCGTTTCCATACACTCCTATGTGTGAAGGGATCCATAAAAATCTTGTGGAATGTAAGTTGTCCTGCCAGAATTTCACATACTTCTTTTTAATTTCGAGAATGAAAGGATTTGTTCTGATTTTGAAGCTGATGAAAAATTTAGACTAAGCAATTTCTATATAATCTATTTAAAAAATTTTAAGATAGGCCCTGTAGTATATACAGCATATCAACAATATCAACAATAAAAACGTGCCGCGCGTTGAGGCGGTGGTATTGTGGTGGGGGCTGGAACATCAACAGCAGCTCTTACCGGTGAGGACACTCCCTCAGAGGAACGAGGAGGGAACGCACGGCGTGGCCCAAGTACAAGCCAAGATTGTTGTTATTATTCACGAGTCACTCAACCTCGCGTGCAACCACCGGACATAGAGTCGGAGGAGTGAACACCGCAGGTCCACATTAAAAAGTTGTGAACAACAACAACAACTTACAGTATTTTCTCTGCTATTCTAAACAAGTTGTTCTAACTTCTCAGAAATATAAAATATAAAAATCAGACCAATACTGTGCGCATAAGACCGCACGACCAAAATGAAAACTTCTATGGCGATTGCATAGGCCCCTCAAGTGTACTCAATAGCGTTTCACCTCGAAGCGTGACGGATCAGACTCGTTCACTGTCCAGTGAACTACTTTTACAAGTCTCCGAATATTAATAGGAGTCCCTATATATCCGGACATCGCCGTATAGCAGTGCCAATCGAGCGGAACTCGCGAGGGGGGGGGGGGAGAGACGCGATAAAGATAAAAAGTTTCCGTCGAGAACAACCGTGTCGTCAGATAAATCCGCGAGTATTGACACTGGCAAGCGTGCTATCGCGTAGCTGCGCATAATCCGTTTATCACGGCGCGGCGCAGCGGTTCGAGTGTACTTTAAAAACGAGTCTGTCCCCTTTTTTCTTGGTCGCTCTCCACGCACGGAATCGTTGCGCTGGTCATGTACGATCGCCGATGGAAATTAGTCGCGGAGGTCGACGATCAGCGACGACTCTCTTTATACGCATATCTTTCCTGTTGTTTTCCTGCGATGATGATTAAATGTTTCACCAAATACATTCCGAGCGATGCGATCATCGGATATTTATATTCCAAGAATCGATAAAAGAATAACTGACAGAATCGTTAAGCGAGTGGCGAGAGCTCGCTTTATTACCCGTAATAAACCAACAAGAAATCGTACTCGTGATCCGTCGAGTATTATCGTGTGGTTCGGATTGTGAACGCGGATAACACAGTCAGGGACAACAAGATAGGACACCCTATTACAATTTGTTCAGTTTTAATTTGGTAGACGACGTAAATGAAATTTCTTGTACACTCGCCTCGGAAAAATTCTTTCTTCCGGTATACAGCAATTCCACGATCTAAGCGAGACAGAGCTTTACGATCTGTTCGCCTACCCGTTCCACATGTACTGCATTTTAATCAGAAAAATGTCGCAAATATATTGGTAAAATTTCATTAAAAATAAGTATTAAAAATAAGCGGCCACAAAAACAATATCCCTTCACGATCTTTGTCACAGGACCGAGAATCGGCTTAGACCGCGGGATTACTGTAATTCACTATTTGGAAACTATTCTCCGGGGAATCCCCTCGACAATTTCCCGAGAATCTTCGCGGGAACCTTGAGCGGGTAACTGAAATGGCGGACTCGCGCAACCGGCGCGTCGCGTCGCGTCGGCCTATCTTAATCGCTACCAGCATGTAGAACGGGTGGTGTAATAGCACCGTGGGCTCCGCATTTATAAAGTAATCGCCGATACGAATTCACGCGAATGGGACGACATAAGCGAACGATCGGTGGCCGGCCTCGGTACACCGTGACAATCCTCTCGCAAAAACGAAACGCGAGAATGTAATTCACGCGATGATCGCCGGCTAATTATTTCGAACGATCACGGTATAATAGCGGTGTGTCTCCGGCGCGGTGATAACCGGACAACGATCGATAGGAAGCTTCAAGGCTCTATTTATCCAGGGATCAAGCGACGCCTTTATTTGCCTCCAATTAACGAGCTCATTAAGGATGATTATAACCGCTGACTCCGCTAACCTTCACACATTCAAACCTTTGTATTCCGGCGCCCGTGTGTCCCGTAATTTTTTGTTGAAAATCCAGTAGAAACGTCTACGTTTTATAGCCATCGAGATTACACGGTTTAACCGGTGAACGAGGCATAATGGTAAACACTATGCACACCCCTATGGTTCCAGTCTAATGGCAGGCCAGTGTGCTCACCCTCAGCATCACAGATGTTCATTTTTCAGCGGTTTCACGGGGAAGACTCGTCAAAACAAAATTCTTCGATTACATTGTCACATCTTTAGATAAGGAAGACACTGAAGAAACTATTGTTAATTATTGAAAAACAGACCGATACTGTGCGCATAAGATCCCACGACCGAAGTGAAAACTTTCTTTTGCTTCTCGCTCGGGGAACCGAATATTGTTTCACCTCGGAGCGTGACGGATCAGACTTATCGAGCAATTCCGTGCGCGATGCGCCTAAACAAGTTCTCACTTCGAAAAGACGTGCCATTATGAAAATTTCGCAGTCTATTTTCTGCCTTTGTCGTTTATTTTAAATATGTAAATATTGCTTCCATCGTCGCTGTTAATGAATATGCCATCCTTAACCCCTTGTCGTAACATTTTCTTTACAGTTACAGCGATTAACAGAAGAGAAAAGAAAATATATAGCTACATTCGTTGTGATGCTTAAATGTTGACAACAAACGAATCAAACATTTTATTTCATCTAAAAAGAAAGGCATAACATTCATATTTGTTAGACTTTGTTAAGACCTTCGTCGCGAGTCTGACTCGTTAATATACGGCAAGCGGTTAATGTACCTATTAAAATCTTATTTAGAAATGTGTTTCATTACGTAAATTTCGGGCAGAGTATCCGTGGAGATCGCAGAAATTTGTGAAATTGATCGGACGGAAAATGTGCGCTGGGATATCCTTGACGAACGCGACAGGATTTCAGCACATCCTGACCGATACGAGCCGGGAATATCTAAATGGCGAACGTGCGTGCCGCACGCCTACGCGCTCGAATTCTATCTCGTTAATTGGCTTGCCGGAACGGATTCGTGTCGTTGGTTCAAAACGGAATGAACCAGGCACAAATGTCGCCGTAAATTGCCGAAGTTCGCGTGGACGATCGTAGCACGTTGGGTGCAATTAATTCTCCCGGTTTCTGCAGCCGGGAGTAATTGAATGAATCGTGTTCCCAGGAAACTTTGGATAACGAAGAAAATATCAGGAAACTCTCTCTCTCTCTCTCTCTCTCTCTCTCTCTCTTGGTCGTTTATCAGAGGGAGAAGAGTAGTCTATTCCTGTATGACGAACCATCGTCCTGCTCGCAGTTCAAAATTCTCAGGTTAATCATGCGCGTCTATGGTTCGAAAACACCCTGTACATATACAGTGGCTCACGAAAGTATTCGAACGCCCTTTAAAACAGAATAACTGTTTTTATAATTGTAACAAACGACCTGATTTTTTGTAATCAATTAGAAGCACTGGTTTATGAAGTGATATGCAAAAAAGATTTTCCAAAAAATTATAATTCACAAAGTTACATACAAAAATTAAAGAAAAGACATTTTTAACTTTTTTATTAGGGCCCTTAATGAAAATTTAAAATACATGTTTCGTAGATCTATGTTAGTTATACACATGCTGAAAATTTCGTCAAAATCGATTAACACACACACGAGCTACAAGCGATTAAAAATGTTGAAAATCGTAGTATTACGCGATTTTTGATCAGTTTCTGCTTAAAATCCACAAAATCGTACATCTTTCGATGCGTGTCGTTTTTTTCCTGCGTCAACCGATTTCGATGAAATTTTCAGCATGTGTATAACTAACGTAGATCTACAAAACATGTATTTTAACCCTTTGCCCTCGGAGCTATTTTAATTCGAAAACTAAACATTTCCTCCGACCCAGAATATTTCCATTCCGTATTGAAATTTCATGGTTATGAAATTGGTATAATATCTCATAAAATACTTAAATGTTTAGTAATTGATTAGATACGGATATGTTGAGTAATGTAAACAACATTTCGAATGACGGTACAGCAATTTTTAGTGGCGCCTCAGAGTCACCATTCGAGTGCAAAGGGTTAAATTTTCATTAAGGGACCTAATAAAAAAGTTAAAAAAATGCCTTTCTTATTTTTGCATGTAACTTTGTCAATTATAATTTTTTGGAAAATCTTTTTTGCATATCATTTCATAAATCAGTGCTTCTAATTGATTATAAAAAATCAGGTCGTTTGTTACAATTATAAAAAAGTTTTTCTGTTCTAAAGGGCGTTCGAATACTTTCGTGAGCCACTGTACATATGTACATATTGCCATGCACATGGCTGGATAGTTCGAGAGAAAGAAAACGATGCTGGCAGATGTTACGGCAGCTTGCTAATTGACTCGTTCGACGAAGTTCAAATACAAGAGTCGGCTAGACGACAGCGCAAAAACGCAGCGCGCGGAAACAAGGCCAGTCGGGACGAAACAAAGCAATTCCTCAATTAGGGAATGGAGGACGCTGCGAATGTGCTCTGAAACCCTTCTCGTATAGTGATGAAGATTTTAAATGGAATCTACCAGATGTGAATGTTGTTCATTTCTATCGCATTCACACAGAATTTTGTTCTTCCTAGAATATTTGTTGGAAACATTTGTTCGACCTGGAATATTTCCATTCTCTATGATTTTTTTCAGTATACATATTTAGATAGCGTCGATGTAAGAAACAAAGAATCACTTGGAACCGTTAAACTAAGTGTAGACACATATAACGCAAATTTTCTCTTCGCATTCGGAAATTATAAAGGACAGCGTGCTTATTTATGTTCAAAAATATAATGTAATCCTAAAATGTGCAAAAATATCATTAAAATATTATTTCGTTTCGTCTACACTCTAAACTATTTATCAAATCGAAAAATGTGTTAGACAAAACCTGTAGGTCTTCATATTCCGCGTCTTTTATGTCGTATCACTTTCCCTCGTGAAACTAACAGTTTTCGAGAAAATTGAGAAAAACTTCGGACGAAATTGAAATAATGAATTTATTTCTCGCAAAATCAATTTTCTCGGAGATCATCGAAACTATTTATCAAGCAATGTGTTAGGCGAAACCTGTATATCTGTACATTCCGCGTTTTTTATGTTATATCACTTTTTCTCGTAAAACTAAGGGTTTTCGAGGAAATTGAGAAAATGCTAACGGTAAATTGTGAAATAGTTTTTCTCGAATATCTTCCAAGTCTACACCATCTTTTTCATTTCGCATAGTAATAACTAGGCTGCGGATTTTTATGCAAAATGAAACCTTTCCGCCTGAATAGCAACAAACTGGGCTGAGATAAAAATAGAATTTCTTTTTTAAAATGTTTAATAGGTTGAAAATTAATCTAATGTTTTTTCGGTTTTAGATTACTCTTATTCATTTTTTTCATAAATGCATCAAATCCACAGTCTAGTAATAACAATTTTGTACATTTTCTCGTAATAACGTAGATTTCCACGGATTCGTAGTACCTTATAGTTCGCCGCAAGGTGTACGGCACTAATATCACGATTTACGGGAAATCAATACATCGATGTTACTCTAGCGAACACATTAATAATTGCATCCCTCTATTTTCGTTGCCTCTAAACGCCACGTTTAATTTGCCGTATAATACCCAGGTTTAACATGCGAATTCGTGTAATTTCGCCGTCGTCACGGAACAATAGAATAGCCTGGTCAGGTATAATCTCACGCAAGGCCAACGATTATCCATCTTTCCAAATTGCGTGAATACCACTCCAGTCGCTGCCGATAAATCAATACCATCTAATTGCCGCGAGTATGCCAATATGTAATACTTTCATCGCGATGAATCGCGATCCTTCGAAATAGTTCTCTGCGTTGCAAGAGAAATAAACCGTAAGATATTTCGAACACTTCGTTAACTATTAAAATATTCATCTTCAAGGTGGAGCCTTAAACGATATGATAAAATTTTGATACAGTTTTATGCAGGTGAATCCGCTTATCGTAATTCAATGTTTAAGACATCAGTTGTACGCTCCACAAACTGTACAAAAAAACATTTCTCGAACCTTCAGTTACAAACAGTTTAAACAAATCCATGCTATTTTGTAACAGAAAACGGTAGGGGCGAAACGGAATCATTCTCATGCACGCAATAAAAAGAAAAGAGGGACCGAGAGGTGTAAACCGGTGTGTGGAACAATATGGCAGAGAGCCGGCTCATATAATATAGCAACAGTGAGGCAAAGAATAGAGAAGAATGTAGATAAGGGAGGGGAGATCGAAAGAGAGAGGAGGAACGCGATAAGACGGAAGTAGAAAAAGAGGGAAAGAGAAAGGACGACAACAGAGCATAGGTTAGAAGAAGAAGGGGAAAAAGTAGCATAACCACTGAGGGAGAGACGTGTGCGAATGTGTGTTTGCACAGCCATGATGTAGCTCGTCCTTGGACTTATATAACAAGGAAGAGTCTAACAGGGGAAAAAAGTATCCCAGAACGGAACAAAAGACGAAAAGGGTAGATCAAAAATAAAAGATAGACTGCTACGGGTCCGAGGGAACCCTCTGGCAACAAAGAAATTCCCAGAATTTCGCAACAATTGCTACAAAGTGCGCACACGAAAATGACTGGACAGTGTGTCTCGTCAAATATGTAGCACCAACGAAATATCACTGTCCTCGCTACATTTATATCTGTATATAGTAATAAATAACAATGTTCTGAAAAAATACGTACCGTAGTATTAGACACTCCTAGCGATTTTTGTGTGGCAGTAATGAGCTCCGCCTTCACTTTAATGTACTCAATGCTGAGGGCTTACTTTGTTTATTAAAAGCGCACGAGAAGTTTCTTTTTATATTTTTATCGTATCGAAGCAGGTATCTAAATAATAATAAAACTTTCCCCTATGCAATTTGGAGCAATATGCGAACAACAGTCGAGTTAGAAGAAAAATGGTCTTATCTTAACCTTTCATTAGAAATGTTTTGTTCAAATAATGTATAAAAATATGAGAATAATCGACAATTTTGTTTGCCCCGCCAACGAGAACACATTCTCATTTAATCGTGCAAATTGATTCAGGGCAAAATATATATTTTTATACGATTACCCTAGTTGTGAATGAATCAGTTAACGCGAAACAGAAAATGAGAATAAAATGCCGGCACCGTAGGACTCGATAAGGTCCGGTGCACAGATCGTAAGGGTTGAACACGGTGACGTATATAGGGAGAGGGGTTAATTCCCGCTAGCTTGAGGTAGGACGTGCACGAACAGACGACAGGTGTCGCCACGTTGCAACACATGCTCGACTCGGTCAAGCAATAATAATTCTCACGTGTCTCTGTCAAGCGGTACCGTGGCTTCAATTCACTGTACGCGAGACACTATCTAGGTTAAAGACACGCCGTTACACTATTGCGTAACGTTGAACGTAGTCGTCCGAGTAAATCAACTTTCTCAAACGTCAAAGAGAATAAAAAAAATTAATGAAAAACATCTGCTTTGACTGAACTCGCAGATCCCTGACAGGACTGATCAAAGAAACGTTCACGGAACTTATTAAAGAACCACGAAAATTACACTTTCTTCCGCGGTGTATCCACGCATCTATAGATATATCTATGTAAAAGGCACGCGTAGGGATCGAGCCAAGAGTAGAGAGTACAGTCAAGATGAAAAGTAAGATGCGTGACATAGATTCGGTCGAGAGTTAATTTTCGCAGGAAGCTGTTCCCAATAGCGAATATCGTGCTTGTACAAAGGAAAAGATGAATGAAAAATGGATGAAACGTTGAAAATCAAGGATAATATCGTAGTCGAATATCACAAATGCGGTCACTGAACTAGTTCCGTTCCGACCCTGACACTGCCATTGCCCCCAGGTCGTGATTTGTGTCAGAGACTCAATATTGCCGCGATTTTATTTCATATACAAATTCACTCACCCCTCTCGCTGGACTCCATCGCTCAAACGATTCCGACACTGTGCTGGACGTCAGGTATAAGGGGATGAAGATTGAGCAAGTACACGTGGATAAATCGGTCTCGGGTCTCGGGGCCGCTACCTCGAAATTCACCACGATATAAACATGGCCGGTCGCTCCTCTTGTCACAATTATACTACGGGGTCGTTGAACTTTTTCGAGATCGGTAGATCGTCGAACGCGGTGACCGTCGACTATATAGGTTTTTTCGGTGTACAGGAAAAATCGTGATGCACTATAGCTTAATGGGTGCCACCTAAAAATAGACCGTGAATTCGGCGATTGTTTTGACTAACAATGTGGTTCGCAACCTAGTCGGAGGTGGCGCTACGAATTAGAAGTTCTTCCCTCATGGCGTGTCTCGCCGCACGCCGCTAGAGGGCTATCGCTTCCAAGTGACGTTCTCGAAAGTTTTTCGAGAAACATGTCAATATGTCATTTTTGTAATTGTCCAATGTATTGTTACATCATCGGGTATTGGGATTGAGAAATTTAATCAATTCTGAGCCACTCTATCTATTTATATATAAAACATGTTCTGAAAGAATATTTTCTTTTAGAAGTTGATTTGCAAAAGGGTGAATTTGATCGTGATTTTCTAATTTAGAGGAAATTTCCTCACTGTTATCCTAATTCTTCATCTCGATTGAATTAATTCTTCTTTCGTGTATACAAAAATTACAAATCGTACAAAATCAAAATTTTGGCGGATCCGTAACTAGCGAAATCTCCAGACAGGAATTACATGCAGTGTCATTTTGTTGGTTGCTCGACAATAGAAATCCGCACGAAACAAACTGCACCAATGAACATGCATATTTTCTGAACTGATACTGGTCATGAAAATCGACAATGGCAGCTTTACGAAAACATCTGTTCTATATAGTCCTCGGACGATTGCATTATTTATTTTGAATGTACATTAATAACATTACATGCCAGACGCGCATATAGGCATTAATGGCTGGGAATGATATAAAACAAAACTTACGAAAATTAGATTTTCCATACTGCGCTAGGGAAGCTTTATGCAGGATCGGTAAGATGGATTGGAAGGGTTAACAACAACTTTGTATGTAAACACTACATTCTTCTGTGCAAATATGTGTGAATTGCTTAAAGAAATACTATGCGGTCGACCGGGAAAGCAAGTGGATCTACAACTGGATTTAATATCAGAGTTCGTATTTGGAGAAATAGAAAGACGAAAGAGACGCAACATGACTATAGCCATACAGGAGTTACAATTGATAGAAGTACTCAGTGATTTCTTTCAAAGTCCAGGAGGAAGTCCTGCTGTACGAAATGCAGTGTTTTTGTCTCTTTTTCCTGCCGACAGTCCCAGAAACAAAATATTGGGTAATTTAGTATCATTGGCTATAGCTACACAAAACAAGGCAGTATTAAATGCAACTGGTATCTGGATGCAACAGTTAGGTTCTACCTCAACACAGAGTGTAGGATTAGCAAGGCATGTACTTAACGACTATTTTGTCCTTACTCCGAAATCTATCGATAAATTGAAGCAGCTTCCTGTTCTTGCACCACATTTCACTGCCAACTTACTAACGGCGATAGGTGAAGTTTACGAAGAGAAAGATCCACCTACTGAACTGCTTAGATTAGTAGGAGAATGGATTGATGAAAACCCAAGTCTCTTGTTAACTCCTTTGATGGATAATCCTGCCTTGCCTACCGGCGGTATTCCAATGACGCCAATTACACCTATTGCAGGCTTGTTCAGGTAAATTAGACGAAGCTTAGAGGTCCTAGCCAAGCTCCCTCTGAACCATGCTACACTAGATAAAAAGAATTTTTATCAGCCTGTTAATGACAGAGTAATTTAAACTCATCACTAGACTGTGGATCTTTATGCAAAATAAAAATTGTCTGTATCGATTGCAAGAAATAGAAACCAAATTGAATGTTATTTCTTCCCTTAATAATTCTAATAGATGAGAAATCATGTATATACATCTTCAATTTTTGAAATTTTCCTACAATTTTGAATTTTGTCTACACAATTTTGCTATAAATGCATAAAGATCCATAGTCTACTGATCACTAGACATGATATTCAAAATTTCTCCTCTATTAAAATCGTTAAGGGAAAAAATAATATCCAATTTGGTTTCCAGCGAAACACGATAACTAAACATTTGATCATGACTACTCATTTTTCTATTAGGTGGTGCATTCTGTGTCCTCTTCGGCTAAAGAACACAGAGAACTGCAAGGAACAACAGAAACTGTATTCGAAAATTCAACAGCTACTTATGGATTCAGTATTAAGATTAAAGAATAGTGGTAACAATAAACATGCAATTTCAGCGCAGCACTTTGCAGCCACCATTCGTGCTTTAAGTAGCAATCTAGGATCTCATTCAACTGCTAGTCTAACTTCACGCGATTTAGGTATGGAGCGACTCGCACAAGCTGTGAGCGCAGCAATGTCTGCCAATTGTATTTATGGAAATAAACGTATGTATTTTTGTAATTTGTTAATCTTTATATGAGTTACGTCGATTAATTTTTTATTCTATCTTACAGAGGAAATGTTGGCTCTGTTACAGCCATTGGCGTATCAACACTTTTTAATCGAATGGACTCTACAGACATACGCGAGCAAAGCTTCTTGATTCGCTGAAGTTGTTACTTGAACTTATGTTCTACTATTTCTGTACATAAATTGGTATGCAATACAGCACATAACTTTACGATAGGTATAAATGTAAACGGAATTTTTACGGTATAATAAATATCGATTTCACATTGAAATTCAAAACCTAGTTTTAAAATGGCTTGAATGTCCTTTTCGACTTTAAATCCTGTAGCCTTTTCTTGTCCAGCTCAAATTTCTTTCTCAGCTCAGCCAGATCTGTGAAAATACAGTATAATGAAATAATTGAAGTAACAAAACTTTAAATAAATAATATCCTGCTACAAAAAACGTACTCTGCTTTTTACTCTCACGAATCTGGAAGGTATAGAAGTTGAGCAACCGCTTTTTCTTATTTTTCTGTTCTTCTTTCTCTTGCACTTTGTTAATAACAGATTCCTTTCTCGCAAGAGCAAATTGTCCTCTCTTCTTCTGTCCAGTTACAGTTACCCAACCGTCGTTATCCTCATCTTCTTCTGCCCTAGCTTTCTCGTTAGCAATCTTGTCGATTATTTTTTGATCATAATTCTTCATATAGTTCTCAATTTCCATTTTCATTCTTTCTTCATTGCAGATTGAATTGTTATATTCTCTACACCATTCTATTCGAATAATTCAAGTTTACAGACTATGAATTACAAGTAATTTATATGAACAACAAGAATAAACAATGACTCACTGGCTACTCCTGTTAGACATACATGCTGCTCGTTGTTCAATATTACAGTACTATTTTCAGGTAGTTCCAATGCTGTTTCTAAAGCAGATTCCTTTTCGAATACTATATACGCTGTTTTGAACCCTTTCGGTGTAGCAAAAAATACACTGGATACAACTCCGCAAAGTCTTCCAAATACTTTCTCTAGAACCCAGCTGGTTACATAGGGTGGTATATTTAGTACGAATAACGTTTTGCCCCTTGGATGTTCAAGGTCTTGGTTTCTTATGGAATGTTCTTTAAAAAATAATTGATGTTTATCTATGTTGTCCTCGTCGAATTGAATCCATAATTCTGGAAATGAGAAATATAAATAAAGCAAGCAGAACTCAAACCAGTGGATGAAACCAATGTCACTTTACTTTTAAAACTCTTCAGACTTCGTTTATTGTCCTTCATGATTATATTCCTTTGTAACCTCTATGTCATTTAATTAATAATGCTGAATAATACTTTCGAGCATCGAGTCTACTTGTTTTTATAAAATGAAGTAACAATCGCTGATAAGCTGCATTAGAAGTACATTCAATATTTCACAGTAATCATTTTCTACGAAAAATAATGCACATGAATTATGTTTATTCTCCCACGTGTTTTTGTAACGACATTTCTCTAATTTCACCGCTAGGTGGCTTCGCACCATAAGTAATTCTCGCTAGTTTCAAATTTTTCAAGTTTTGGAGAACGGAAGTTTACACAGGAAATACGAATTCCTTCTTTTTTCAAGATGTCCCTGATTTCTCATGTTTCCTTTAGTATTCAACCACGTATTTTCAGATATTATTTAGCATATGATTGAAACATGATAAAATATGAATGGTCCTCGTAAATTATAAATCTATTTAAAATATAACTGTAGTTATTATGACTATAGTCATGCACCGCTGATGAAAATACAAAAAAATTATTTACGATTACAATTAATTAATTACAATTAATGTAAATAATATATTTAGTTGCGAGCAGTTTTAAACAGCTCCAATTCCTTATCATACTTGGGAAAAAAATGTACGCGCAAATACACTATTTTGACATATGTCGATATCGTTGTACAACCGCAGGTAAATGTCAAGGTCACGTAAGTATACTTTTCAACACCGTGCAGAAATTTTTCGCGGTATCGAATTAAAATTCAAAAATACAACGCTGATAAGGTATTGAATGTTTTGTTCACGCACTTTCGTGATAAATTTATTTACATAGACTACCTCGAATATAATTTGCATTATAAGTCAAGATCAATATGATAATTGAAACGTATAGTCGCAGGTGGCAGGCAAATATTGATTATAAGAAAAGCAGCAGGTAACAGGTAACGTGTAAGAGATATGTAGATATCATTCACAGTTAGGAGAAATTGTGTGGTCGAGTGTCAACAATGTTTAAATCGTCATTGTTTTCCTGTGTAATATATTTGCTTTTGTTCGCGCAATTAATGGAAACTAAAATTCTTCAAGGACGCTTGGTTACACGTGATGTACTGTTAATTTTTGATCTATCTCTTCACTCTTATTCAATTTTACAAATCTTCCAACATATTAAACATTTCATCCGACCTAGAATAATTCCATTCTATGTATATGATATTTTTTATATACATACAATACTTAAATGTTTAGTAATTGATTAGACACCAACGTATTTAATAAATTTAAAACTTTTCTACCGTCAAGCAATCTAATAATAAATAATTTTTTTCTTTAGAATTGGGCATTTCTAGCGAGATTCTGTTTTCTAACGGACCAAGGTACGTTTCGGTATGATTTCGAGTTAAGTGGCGAGGAAAAAGATTTGAAATTGTTATTGTATTACGACGCTCCCGATCAATGGCCCAGCGTTTACCTTTCGAATAAAACATGTTTGGAAAAGGAAGAAATACTCTGGGATGGAATCGGTCAAATAGTACCATTAACAACGCTTCTACCAGTAAAATCCGGATGCAAAGAAGACGATTCGCTAATACGATGCACTAGCTATCGAAGATTTCGATCATCCCGTCCAAGATGGTGGTTCATCGCGTTAGCAGATTGTTCTTCAGAAAACGGGCTGAATATTTCCTATTGGATATCGCTAACAAATGCACAGTCTGGCAGTTTCTGGAGAGAACACTTCTCAGCAGATGAGTTCTGCAAGTAACTTTGTTATGGTCTAAGACAGTTCAACGTATATTGTTTTAACTAAATCCTTTTCCATTTTAGATATATTACCAGAGTTAATAGCGATCGGAAGTATATACATTATACTCGTGATATTGAGTTTCCACATAGCAGTACAATTGAAAGCGAGACGACTGTTACACGT
Source organism: Lasioglossum oenotherae (assembly GCA_028455765.1). Classification (NCBI taxonomy): domain Eukaryota; kingdom Metazoa; phylum Arthropoda; class Insecta; order Hymenoptera; family Halictidae; genus Lasioglossum; species Lasioglossum oenotherae. The sequence continues at coordinate 4,911,655 of CM052289.1, forward strand.
GTCTTACAAAATATTCATGGCTTCATTGATTTTTCAGCTGATAGGAATACTATGTGAAATTTATAGTTACATGAATCTTGGTTTAAAAGGTGTAGCATGCGAGAATGCTTCCTTGATTGGTCATCTTTTAGAAGCCTGTTCCGATATACTGTTCACAGTACTTATGTTACTACTAGCGATTGGCTTTACAGTGACGAAAAGTGTTCTAACAGCGAGACAAGTTCGATGGCTTATATTCTTCGTCTGTTTCACATCTTTCTTTCAATTTTCTTTATACATTTACCAGACCGATATATACGATCCTGGATTGGTATTGTACATTTACGAATCACCACCAGGATACATATTGATAGCTGTAAAGTTAATCGCATGGCTTGTCTTCTCTCTTCGTTGTATGAAGACAATAAAGAAGATGCAATCGAAACTTCATTTTTACGGTTCGTTATTCTCCTTGGGATCGGTGTGGTTCCTATGTCATCCGCTGACGGTATATATCGAATACATTTTACGTTGGAATTGTTATATTTATTCTCGAATTGTTCTGCAATGTAATTATTATTTCACAGATACTCTGTATTACTTTATTGATAGATGATTGGATAAGAGAAAGCGTTGCAAAGGGATGTTCGTTATGGATCGTCTGTATGGGACATGTAGTATTTTTGTTCATCACTCGACCATCTATGGCTAACAAACGGTTTCCATTTCATATTAGAACGTGTCAAGTTATGCCAGTCGGTGGTGAAGGACAAGACCACGGTTACGAACCTCGTCTTAGAACAACGAACGCTGCATTTACTATTTCACATCTACCACCACCTATTTCCTACGCACATCAATGACTACACTCTAAAACAGGTGATAATTAATGTAACTATGATCACACACGATATAATTCTATTTTATTAATATTCTTGTTATACTTTGTAAACATAAATACGAATTTACTTGTTATTTAGGATCGCTACTCCTATCCGAGAAGTAGTTATTAACAATCAACTTACATAATTATTTTATATCACATACAGGTCACTTTTAAACATTTTTCAAGCCACGAGAGATCATAAATCATTATCAGTCGCAAGATCCATCAAGCCAACCATCTCTCCATCTCTGATCGACAAGATTACAATCGAATTTTGGTTTTCCAATTTTCTTGTTTACCTCGTTATGTACGTCGCAAAGCCAACGACTCAATGTACTTTGCGTATCGGTCTGCGGCGGAGATTGTTTTAACTGTTCCCTTAAATCCTCCGCGCATACATAACAAGGATAAAACTGAGAAAATGAGTAAAAGAACTGTTTCATATCTGACTTTTGTGCTTCACTTGGCTGATCTGGATAATATGCTGCCATGGTATGTAAGAATGACCATGTTTTAGAGCCTAATTCATCCTTATCCAAAGGACAGTCGTTACGCCTACCCTTAATATTTACAGATTGATTTTTCTCCTGCTTTTTCTCAGATTCCTGTTACAAATGAAAGACATACATCAACTCAAATAGCAATATGGATATCAACTTATATACTATTTCGTATAATTATGTAATATATTTTGTACTATTTACACGCTATCAGGGAAGAATAAATTTTTGAGACCTCTGCAACCTACTTGTATAATACAGACTATTTTTTTTCTAAACTATTAGAAATTACGTCATTCATTGACACCAGTTTGTTCTCATGTTTTCAAGTTTCTTGCAAGTTGTTGTATTCAACCACTTTTAAAGTATATGCTAATATTAGACAGCGGATCTTTATGAATTTATGACAAAAATGAGTAAGACTTCAAGAATAGTGTTATATTATTTTCAAGTTACTACATATTATAAGAAAGAAAATAAATTTCTATTTTACTCCAGTTTGTTGCAATTTATATAGATCGAAAATGTTTATTTTGCATGAACTCATTTTGTAAAAATTTTGACTTAAACCAGTTTTGTAATTACGAACAATCCATATATTCTATATCAGACTTAACAATCATCTTCACAGAACTTCGAATTTAAAAAAAAAGAAAAAACTTTGGTTATACCTTTTCAGACTCGAACGTTTTCTTTTGAATTTTTGCCCACGTTTTGAAGTCTGTGCACGCACGACATGGTTTTTCAGTTGACATTGTGCTAAAGTCACCGTACACATCCGTAAAAACGTTAATAAAATATTGTGAACAGTATTCTCACGTGGTTAATAACCTGCCGAATGAATAATAACTCAGCATAAATACATGAACATGAAATATTTCAGCTGATCTCTACACACTAAAGATCTATATACGATAACGTATATTATCTAAATGAATCATAATTAGTAAAAACTTACTATAAGTGTGTCCACATGACATCGATATAATATATACCTGTATAAATACATAACACCTTCGCTAAATAGTTCGTTTCAAATAAGGGACCGCACACAATAAATACTTTGCGTTACGAAATAGAAGTAAATAGAGCCGAGGGGATTTAAAAGAAGCATGCATTTCTCCCACGTTCACGTAGAGTGAGTAAAACGTCGAGAAAAAGAAGACAGGAGAAAAAAATCGCGCGACTAACCTGATCCGAGCGCAGTCAGCGGGTGACAAATGTCAAGTGCAGTTTTGACTGTACCGCAAATGATACGCTTGTCGGTAAAGTTGATCCTCCGTGTAGATGATGGCGAATCGTCCAAAAAAGAATGAATGTCCTCGGTCCACATCGAAGAAAGTGAGATGGCACTTCTCAGAAGCGAAGTTCTCGTCGTCGTCTTCCGAAGATGAGGCGACAACGGGATGTCGAAGCTGCAGAAACACATCGAAAGAACATTACAACAGAAGAGACACCGAAACAGATCCGCAACCAGGTTAGATTTCGCTATATTTATCATAGCACTTATCTAACATTTGGCTTTAAGTATTATCTTATTTTTCGTTTCTTTTTGTTTCCCTTTTCTCTTCTAGGACAAGACGTGTCGCGACGTGAGGAGAATCCATTCAGTTTTAAGCATTTTCTAAAGAACGACTACTATGTTGGCGGAGCTCGTCCAAAGGTTTACACTTCCCCGCCACCGAGTCCCAATAAACTAGAAAAGGATTCTAAGGTTTATTCCTGCAACCCAACAGAACTACCAGACTTTGTGCAAGATCATCTGGTTCTAGAACAGTGTTACTTAAACCACGAAGTCAGTCAACAAAATACATCGGACGTTGATAATCTGCCAGACTTCGCGCTGAACAGCGTAGAACAGAGACAGAATAGAGTTAGAAACGAATCGGAAGAGATCGAACCTGTTTTATACGATCTATCTTTCGATCTGACTGGAAGTATAAATAAGACGTTACCTCCTAGTAACCAGTCTCCGCCAAATGCCAGTTGTTCTGCCCATTTAAATTTACCTATCTTCGATAGATCTAGTACAGGAAATGTAGAACGTCCAGAATCATCAGGTAAATATGAAATATTTGATTTTCTTTAATGATCATGAACACACAAGATTTTACACATATCATTTATTGTCTAGGGTTTCCATTAGATTTACCAATACTCGGGGCAGAGCCTGAGTCAGGTCTAAACATTGCGGCGAGAGATTGCGCAGGACCTAGCGAAGCAAGCGTTGCAAAGTCTTTGCCAGATTTTTTAAACGACGGACCTATTCATAATAAAACAACAATCTCTGCAGACTCTGGTCCTGTTTCGAATAGCGTGGATTCCACAGAAATAAGGGTATGATTTCTATAAACTCTATTTTAATCGATAAATCTGTTTCATCGACGAGAATGAAAATTTCTTACAGCTATTGTTAGAAAATGAAAGATTACGTCACGAGCTAGAACAAGCGAGAAAAGAAATTAATGAGAAATCTAAAAGGTAAGCCTAAACATGCTGATACAAATCAAATATAATTGCATGATTTATATCTGTTATGTTTGTTGTAGAATACAAATATTAAAAGCGGAACTGACCTCGAGAAGGGACATAGAACAAGAAGAAATAGCGCACCTTGAGAAAGCTAGGGAACAGGTTGAAGATACTTTAAAACGTAGTACAGTGAGTATAGGATTACATTCAGGGTCTTGAAATCGGTATGATTTTGATACTGATAAGGCTGTACCAAAACTGAAATACAATGTATTTTACATTTCGGTAGAAGTCCCTGATCATGTTTATACCTTGTTTGAACCTTTTTCTTCACAGCGAAGAGCAATAAATGCAGAGAGCACTATCACGTCGTTAAAAAGAGAAATTAAAGTTTTAAGGTTGGAGAATGAGGAGCTTAAAGTCCGAACAGGAATGGGACGTAGAGTACAATGTGATTCTCCGAATGTAAATCAAACAGTAAGAAGGTTAGCGAATGATTTAAGAAATGCTGCTTCATCGGCAGAAGTATCGTTAAGGTAAGAATACATTTTGCTTGTTACACAACACACTTCTCTATAAAAAGAAATTGTAATTGTATATTGTACGTTAACATATTTACAGACAGCTAATGTCCGGCGTGGACAATTTAAGAGTACTAGCTTCGACGCTTGAAAATGTAGATAAGATAGAAGACTGGACCAAAGATTTTCTATCAGATTTTGATAAAGATGACTCATGAAGCTGCTGGTCCTGCACCTTAATACAGTTTTATGTACTCCTCTGTCTGTACACTACCCCTTGTGTCACTTTCTCTCCTATATACGTCCCAGCCGATGCTAATAAGTTCCTTGGAGCTCACGCATCTGCGTTGAGTATTCTTTCTGGAGTCGATTAGTGATCCGATTCAATTGCACGATATCCACATTTATGTTTGTTGTATCTACATGTGCTAGTGGTAGCTTTGTATTTCGAATCACGGTCAGTCCCAAATTTTCAAACAATTGTTAAACTATTACCTTGCTTCGTGAAGCACGCCTTTCTAATACATTAACTACTAAATTAATTCGATTTTGTAATTATACGGTATCTTCGTTTCGAATCTTATTTAAAATGTTTCAGTTTTCATCATTGCTTTGTCATTAATTACGTTTATGTGAATGCTTGCTCATATAACATAAATGTAATTTTAATTCTGAACAACAAACATGCATAAAAATGTGGTTTACGATGGATTCATCACGATATGACTCGCAGAATAGCATTAAAGATTTTAACTTTTATACATACGCTTTGTCAGAGATTCATAAATGCAAAGCACTGGTTGGGATTCACAGTACTATTCCAATGTAATTGTTAAGAGAAACGTTACTTTAATGGTCATTATAACTAATGTTACGTGTACAGTCTCAAATAACATGTTCCATTTCTTTGTATATGTCAATACCGTCAGCTAGGTAATTAGATTTCAAACAGACAAGATCCTCCATGTATTTTTATATTTAAGGGGGTACATGACTCTTGAGTCTTGGAAAATGCGAATCTCTTAAGTAAGGTTGTAATTATAAAGAATCAACGGATAAATATGTTTTTCTAAGTGCTATATGATATATATGATGTATCCTCTAAGGGTAACATATTTCAGGTACATATTTCCGATAATCTGCCAAAGAAATGTTTCCAAAGTTAATCATTCTTCGGTGTGCTACACATTTGAATTTTAAATATTTGCTAAAATTTGTTTACATATAAAAAATCAAGGCGATCTTAACTTAACAAGTTGTTAGATCTGTTTATTACTTTTATTTGTTCAGCAAGTTTCTGTTTGTTGAACCTACGTTTAAACATAGTTGTGATCCAAACATTTCTTGTAAAGACTATCCAATAGACTTGAAAAATGGTGGTCAATCTCGGAGAATACATCCTGTATATAAACATATACATATATATTGTATACACGGACAGACACACGTATACACGCAAACATAAAGAATCGGGTTTTTAAATGATTGCCTTTGTATACGACACACAAAACAATTTCATATATTTGAATTGAAATATTATAACTTCGTCTTACAAACAGATAAAAAAAATCATTAAAACAGAAAACTCCAAAGGTACAATCTAGTATTCTAATAATATGTTTTACACACCTATAATATGCATGTAAAAGTATTTAATTTGTACATTAATACAACTGAAGAATGTTTTCTAATGTGCGGTATTTATTTTATTCTTACGATTTTCAATTATCGAAATTTGAAATTATTGTCAATGTCGTCAAATCAGTTAAAATGATTCTTGAAGTTTGAAAATAACACGAAGGAATATATATATAATAAGAAACTTTTCAAGGCTTATCTGCCCCCTTAAAGTTTAAAATGAGAATTAATGATACATACTACTTGCGAAACAGTTTTCAAATTAACAGATTTATTAATAAGTTACATATAACAGAATTACATTGCCTGCAATGTGTATTTTTTTATTCCGGCAACATACATATGTATATAAATTATATTTTAAAATTGTGGCAGTGCGAACGCTGTGTAACACAGTAAATTTAAAAACTAATCATTTTCCTCAACAAAATACAGTATTTTGATTTATGCACATATTTCATGAACAGATTGCACATACACAGGAACTCAAATAATAATTAGTTTGTAATAAAATATACAAAATACCAAAGTATGAAACAACAACATAAAAAAAATTCATTTTAATCTATATAATACCAAGTGCATAAAATATTTTTCATAAATATTATTTATTATACTGTTGTTCAGTATAAAGAGAAAAGAGATAATAAAATCAATACCTCATTATTGAAGACCTGCAAACATACTAAGTAAGTCGGTTTGTGTTTCGGTATGACTAGTTTGTGTACTTAACCAGGAGCGACATGCACCCATTGAAATGTTGCATCCAGTTTCGCATATCAACGACTTTGTTTGCGTTTCGGTAGAAACAGTAGTATCCTCGAGTTGAGTCCATGCTGTTTGCGTCTGAATATTAGATAATCCTAAGTCGGGTGGTAGTATTTCGTTACATGTCTGTGTGCATGTATTACTATACAACAACTGTTCCATATTATCTAGATTGTTTGTTGTTTGTGTTTCAATGTTAGAACTTAATGCAAACGATCTAGTTAAGGTATCTGAATCGAAAAACGGTTCCGAGTAATCTTGTTCGGTCTGAGTCTCTATGCTACTGAACTTATCGTCGAAAGTTTTATCTATAAGCATCGGATCCGATCTTGATATACTATTCGAAGATACAAACGAGTAGCCTTCAACAGTCGTGGATGTTTCTTCCACATAAGGTAAAGTCATCAGAGCAACTGTACTCTTCGGAGTACATTGTATCAGTGGATTTGTACTATGCTCATAAAACGTCCCGAAATCTGTTTGAGTGACATTGTCATTTAAAACTTCGAACATATCTTTTTCAGGTATCGTTTGAGTACCCGAGGTACTCTTCTCTTCCCAAAAGTCTTGCAAACCAACATCATGACGAAGCGGCAACGGGCTACTAGGAAATAAGTTTGGAGATGTAAAATTTCCAAGATTCAGGTCTTCTTTCAACAGTGTATAATCAGGATTCTGCGACACAGAACTTTTTTTACGTTTCTGAATCTTCAGTGAATTTTTAAGTACTCTCGAAGCATCTGTGGTCTGTGTCTCCATAGACATAACATTCTGTCGAACTTTTTGGGAAATGCTTGTCTGCGTCTGCTTAGATACACCACGTTTTCCATTCTGATGATGACCATTAATATGTTTCAACGGACTCGATAGTCTTTTATTTCTTTTATACTCATCTGTCTGTACACCAACGTCCATAGTAACTTTCTGCTTGGTATCGTTGTTGTTATTATTCGATACGTTATTCTCATTTTGATTTATCGGTAGGATCGTAATTAGCTTATTTATACCGGTTGGATTAATTTGTAGAATCGAACGAACTGCTTTTGAATTTGTACGTCTGCGAAAGTAATCAGATTGTGATATAAATTAATACTATAGTCGTGATAAAAACTTTTAGCTTTATTTTATATAACCAACTTACCTAGATGAATTTTTATATTTGTCATTTATGGTGTGCAAAGATCGTTTCGCATGTGTCAGTAAAGCTTCGTAAGAAGTGTAAACTTTGGAACAAGAACATGCGTATTCGATTCCACATACTCTGGTGTGACCTTCTTTGGCTGCTTCAGTGGAGAAACTTTTCTCGCAACGAGTACAAGCATACGTTTTCTTTGCGTGTACTTTAAGATAATGCTAAATATACATTTGAATAGTAAGTTACATCATGTAATCAACGTTACTGCATATTTTTGACGACAATACTTACTTGTTTAAGATACTTCATGCTAGTGAAATGTCTTTCGGCATTCGGTGCGTAAACACAGGATTCGACAGGGCAACGATATTCGACACTTTCTTTAGCTATTTTATCTAGATTTTTACGCTGATGCACCTTGAGGTCGTGCAATCGATATCGTGGCTCGTTTTGAAATACAAGACCACATTTTGCACACTTGACGTTGTTCGTGATCACGCTCAGCTCTTCCGTCGATGGACAGATAATTTTGACAGATCCCGAGACATTTTCTGCCGGTTTTATGCTATCCATCGGAGGTTATCTTAACGCGGCACTCTTGAATGGTACACAAATTACCGCCGTTCAGATGACTGATCCAATCGATTCAACATATACTATCATATACACATATGAGTACACGTCACAAACGTTCAGTGGACTCTTGCTGCTCTTGTCCGCGCAGCGCTTAGATATTGGTGGATATTAACTAAGTTTCCTCGCGCATGCGCGGCGATTTTAGCTTCAGTAAAGTCAAATTCTTGATGGAATAGGGTAGCTTGGTCACCCTGTAAAACTTTTTAAAATTTATTTGATTGTGAAAAATGAATATATCTGTGGTTATAAAGAAGAAGGCCGCATGTCACATACTTTCACTTTCGAGATATATTGCCTTTTAAAGTTTTGATCACTAATTCTGAACATAGGACATCGGTTAAATTGCATTATTTTTTTGAGATTTTTGAATTCTTTTTCAACTCGAACGTTTTCTTTTGAATGTCCCGTGTCGTTTCGCATCTCTCGACTTTGTCCGGAACAGATTGTTTCAGTACTTTCCCGCCAATATCGCTACGCCGCTACCTTTTCATCATAATATAGATACGGTACTGTTTTGGACGCGCCTGCGCGAGAAATTTTGGCCAATATCTCGGCACTCACCGCATTCAGCACTATTATAATTTATGTATGCAGAGTTTCCCTCCACGGCGGAGTGCTGAAATATTAGCGAAGATTTCTCGCGCATGCGCGTCCAGAACAATACCGTATCTATATTATGATGAAAAGGTAGTGGGTAGTGTGGGTAGGGATTGCAGATTGCAATTCGCAACATGGGATCTTGCGTCATTTTTTAGTCCCGCATTTATCTATGTATGTTTATTAAATTGAGATTACTGTACTCATTACGGAAACAAAACGCATTCCTTTAAAAGCAGTAACGCATATAATTAGAATTACTTTTTTAAACAACTGCTGAATTCAATTCTATCACACAGATCCGGTTAACAAGTTTTTCTTGACACTATTTTAGTGAAGAATTTAGCCTAATCGAGTCTATCTGGAAAACACTTTCGTATGAATTTTTCATACAATTTTCTTTACAAATATCCCTTGACATCAAAATAGCCCTTGATGACGGTTCATTTCCAGCAGAAAACTACTTCAGTTTGAAAAGAAAACATCTCGTGAAGCGGTATACAATAGATGAGTATAGAGCAATGTCAACGAACTGTAATATCGTTTGATTAAAAACGGCTACACTAATTGAGTAAGTGGGAAAATATATATATATTGAATAACCAATGATTATTTAATTTCATTACTCGCGTACTCCGTTATCGTATAAAATATTTATGGCATACCCAATCAATAAGATATTGAAAGTTATATTTACCATTGTGTATTTATTTTGAGTGAGTGAATGATTCGTTGAATGCATTCACTCTTACAATATACTGTCCCCATAAATTCGAATATTTTTATTTCTAACGCAATCTGAAATTTTCACCCCATTGAAGACCACAAATAAGTCTTTCGATCCATAACCTGTTAAAACTACGCTAGAAAGTAGAATAATATTCTTGCGCGTATAAAAGTATTGATTTTTCGATTCCTTCTGCATTATTTTTACCATCGTAAATAAAGCCATATACCCATTCCCACGGATCAGTCATCAATTAAACCGATTATTTGAATAGTATCGATAATCACGAATTTCAACAAGGCTGGCTAAGGGGAGAACAATGGACAATTTTTGAAATGCTGCGCCACCGACTGCGCCCAGCTTAGAATTTGTGATGAATTTTAAATGAACACAACATTTTCAGTAATAAATATTTTTAATCAAAATAGAGCAATCATTGGATTCCACACATTTTTTCAAGAAGTTTACAGTGACGTTCTCAACGTTTTCTTTGATTCATATATTACAACTTACAACCTAATATTATGTGGCCCCTTTGTAAGGTCGTCGTACGCTGGATCGACACAGCTGCTCTACTTCTAATACACTGACTCGGAACGAGTGTATATACACACGTGTAGACACACGTGCAGCAAGCGGCGTCCATAGCTGCTATCCCAGATCAGTACCAGCTTGGTACGAGCGGCGCTGCTTGCTACGCTGTCATGTCATTCCGTCATTCGGCAGTTACACGTCAACCGAACGTCGCGTGTTTCAAGTCCCTTTTTTGTATGAGTGCGCACAGAATTCTACGGCGAACGCGAGACCAACCGATCGTCTTCTAACGATACAATTTCCGGTCTTACGCAGGAAAAACTCATCATTTGTGAATCGTTCCTCATCCACGTTGTTTCGCCTGGCCACGCATCGGGGCTCGATCCTCCGACGTGCCTCGGATATTAACAGGGTTATCCTAAGGGTAGGATATTTTTATCAGAGAATTCTCGAAACATTGGTGTTCTCCTCTTTGTGTTTAAAACGGTGCAATCGTTTCTTTTGCGCTTACACACGATCGTTGCAAAAACGTTACACTATCGATTTCGAATAACGTCTACTACCCCTTGCTGAAAGTATTTCACCGAACTAGCTGAATATGCCCGTTGAAACGTCATCTAACACGCTACATTCTCTACAAAATTATTCGATTTATCGTTGGGTTATATCGTAAAACTTCGATGAATACATTGCTGTTGAATGTTAAAATAATACAAATAAATAACGTGGTCGTGTATCTGTTCACCACTGTAAATACATGTATTCTTGTATTTGTGTTTTTCTGTCTTTTGTAAGACAGTATGTAACGGTTAGCAGACAACGTTATCAAAAAGTAGATATTTCTATACGGTTATTAACATTTGTTTCAAGTAGAATGACAAACAGAGATATCAGTTACTTGAATTTCAAGAGCATGCGTACTAACCGAATTCTCGAATTTCATTTTCTCACGATCGAAAATGTATTTTGCGTGCTTATTGCATGCTTTCAGCTTCTTTTTATACTAAACATTCTTTTGATTTTTATTGCGATCCAGAAATTACGCCGTGCCTTGCATCGTGCGCATTCTAAAGATTATTTAATTAGCAAATTCAGCTTTAATACCGACCGACACTATGATTACTGGTCGTACGTGCCGATTACATGCGTTACTTGTCACGAACAAGCTGATTTTGTTATAATTTGTTGCGGACGTACTAACATGGACAGATGAAAATGTTTACACACCGTTTACTTTTATTATCAATTGATACAGTTCTTGTCGTTATAAGATTATTCCATTGACGCCCCATATCCTATTTCGATTAGATGTAATTCTTTTTATTCAACGACTATTCGAATGAACAGATGTCTAAACTTGTTCACGAAGAATTGCATTGTCTACCCGGTGGTTGTTGAAATCCCTGAAACATTTAGCATGCTTGCCAACGCCGGTGTCGCCGATGAAATTTTTTCTTTATGTCACACGATTCCGAAGTTGCTTCCTGTGTAGTCAGAATGCATTTTCCTTTTGTCAGCTAATTATTTCGACGGATAATCGTTGCACATATACTCGCAAATAGTGTCCATAATTATGATAGCGATCAAAGTGAAAATTTAGGAAGAATGAGTTTATGAGTTATTTCACATCACATTATTTTAAGTTAAATTAATTCGAACCGTTGGTAGTGCTTGTTATTTCCACATTTATATGGAATTCATTTAGCGTTAATATCCTTTTCCTTTGAATATCTCAAAACAAGAAATATTTGTGGCTTATTAAAATTAGTACGATTTTTATTTACTTCGGATCTACAAATGCTATTGTTAAACAGCGGATTTTATGCAAATATTTTATGCAAAATAAAAATGTTCTACCTGAATTGCAACAATCTGGAATGAAATAGACATTCATTGTCTTTCTTAAGTTGTTTTTAACACGTTGAAAATAATATAACAGTATTTTATAATTCGTCTAATGTCTAGCTATTACCACTGAAAATAGAATTTCATCTGGCACCACGTTTTTAAAAGTCTAGAAAAATTGAAAATTTGCATAAACATCCGCAGTCTATACATATATTAATTAGACACAAATACTGTTTCGAATCGTGCTCGTTTATTCGGACGAGTCTACCGATATTTGCACTCGACTACGACACATTCGAAAATTCTAAAGGAACGTTAGACGTCCTTTTTTTGTTTGGTTTGACCTTCGCGTGACTAGAAATCGGCAGAACACTTTAACCAACCCGAACGCACACGCTCAATGCTGGTTCGTTGCCGTTTTGACAGGAATTCAGTCAGACCATGAGCTGTGTATTTCCGTTTTTCGAAACGGTGAAACCGGATTGACAGACAACAGCAGAGTCGAAAGTTGTCAGGCCAAAGATTCCGAGGCGTCACAAGCACGATTCGAAAAAAGGAAAGGAGCACAGTACTGTGAAGCTGGTTGCCGTCTACCAGGGATAGAAGAGAGAAAGGGAGACGGATCTTATTGGAAGAAATGAAGGGAAGCGACGAGGATGCAGTGTTGAAAGAGGTAGGAATTTTTCATTTTTTTGAATCTTTTCATTTACACCGATACATCGGATACACCGTTAACACTTTTGCCTGTTTCTCAAGCTTTTAAATTTTCTCCTAAGATCAATGACCGATTTGGCATGCGATGTTACCCCTTTGACTGTGGAAGATGTACTCGCATATGTATAGGGTGTCCCATCAGATATTACCGCAATTAGACTCCGGATCTTTATTCATTTATAGAAAAATTGAGTAGATGAAATTGAAAATTGTTGGAAAATTTTCAAAATTGAAGATGTCAATGTATGATTTCTTGGTTTCTATTTCTTGCAATCGATGCAAACAATTTTTATTTTGCATAAAGATCCGCAGTCTAGTCATTATTATGAATAACAGCAGGACATGTAGCAGATAGAAATTGAATATTTTCGAGGAGAGAATGTTCTAAATTGATTATCTTTTTTGGGAGTGGTTGCGGAAACGGTTTGTCCACTTTGATCTTTTAAATGGAATTATATGTTCTTGAATACATTGGTCGATGTAGCCCGATATTTTTTATAATAAAAATATTAACCTGTATACGTCGAAAAGTTAGTAGTTTCTGGTTTTTAACAATGGATAGCGATGTGTCGCTAGTTTTAGCGACGGTCATCATTCTAATAATTGTTCGTTGGAGCACGCCACAGTTGAAGGGTTAATTAGCTGTTCTTCTAAAGCTATATGTATATGTATACATACTTCGTCGAACATCGAGGAGCTTCTGTTGTCACTCAACACATCGAAAGATATTCTTAATTAACAAATAAGATTTCGATTCTAAAACCAAACCGTAACATAGGGTATTGGGATTATGAGTTCCTCGTCTGATGGGTGATGTAAACACTACGGAATTCAAGGTCACGGGAGAGTTATTCCACGTAAATCGTGCAGCTGTGAAAAGTACTTAAACGGGTTACTAATCTATTAACGCTAAAATTATTTTCTCGAATAATCCGTTCATGTAAAATTGTTTCTTGTCTCCAAATGTATAATTTTTTCGAAATAATAAAATAGTTCTGGTAATCTGAATCTATACTAGCGAAATATTAATATTAAAATATTATTAGAATTGAACGCAGTAAAAGATATATTTATAGATATATAAAAGTAATAGAAAAAATTTTCAACTTTTTGCTACAACTGTAATGTCTTCGAGTGTTTCGGTATCGATCCTGAACGTACCCTGCCAACAGCACCTACCAGGATCGTAATTCTTGCTCGCAAATCAACGTGTAGCTAATATTCAGTTATTTCTGAGTAATGCAATATCCTGGACATTGCCAATCGGACACCTTGTATTAGTCTCTGTTCGAACGGTAATTTTCTACGATTATAGGACACCTGAAATCTAAACACGGATATTTGCCTCAACGTCCAGTATTTCAAGATAAATATACAGAGATTACAACGACGAATTCAACGTAATCGATTAAGTACGCCCCTTTAATATTCCTGTCTAGTAATGAACTAAGCGAATAAATTGATCTACGCCTAGAACAACAATGTGCGGCCTTGCATGTTCGAAGGAAAATGGATCGATAATCGTTGGAACAGAAATTTGAACGGCAACAATATCTATGAAATAATTGAACAATTCTACTCTGTTGAATCAATCTGAAATTTGTCAATTTTAAGTCGAATTGTTGTAAGGGTAGAGTATATAACAACAACAGGGACGTGAAAAATTGAGATAATGTCCTTTAATAATTGTCATAAATAGACTGCGGATTTTTATGCGTTTATGGAGAAATTAACTGGGTGAAACATAAAACAGTGAAAAATATCAAAAATCGAAGAGTATTGTTACGTTGAGAATGAAATAAATGTTTATTTAACTACTGCTTCCCACAATCGAATGCGGAATATTTTTATTTTGCATAAAGATCCGCAGTCTAGTCATAAAACATGGAATTGTCAAAACAAGAATTATTTGTTTATTCAAATTACGAATACTTCTTTACGAATTCTTCTTTGAATTGTACTCGTCATGTTGCACCCGCGTATGCATAAACATCATAACCATTCAACGATTTCGTTGTATGCGTGTACATACATATGACATGTGCAAATATTTATGCAGGTGTTCATACATTGACTACTCGTGTGCAATTACCTATAATTTGTTATAGTAAAATATTGAATGCCTTTCGATAATATCTGGAATATGATAGGACCCTCGATGGGAGAAATAAGTCGTAATTTGATTGGAAATTCTATAAATCAATCCATAAATATCTACATTTACTCAAATTACACACACAGTTTATTAATTACATTGATTTCACGAACTACTAATCTCTGCCTTCACTCAACCTATCTACGTACTTCATTTAGGGATACATTAAAATTAACGTTCCATTGTACATTAAAATTTTGCTTCTCGCGCGGGTTCATTATAGGTTAGAATTTCTGTTGATAAGTGTTTCAGGAACCGTGACATAAACTTATTCTCAAGGAGACATAATTTATTGTTTCTTACATGTTGCAACTAACGAATTTTTTATTGCTCGCATTCGTGTCACACATACGGACAAATCCGCCGTAACTTACAACGCACGTGTCACTAAACCAAGCGTCAGTTTGACGTCATTTGTGGCTCTAATTTTAGTACTTGTTGAATGCAAATAAATGTTTATAAAACTCAGCGTATTCGGAAGATCGATTACTAAAATATACTACATAGAAATTATACTTAAATAGCCACTGTGTGCGAGCCAGGTGTATTCTATTGTACATAAAAGTGTGAAGTTGAAAATCCTGTGACATATGTCGTGAAAGAAAGATTGATTGTTTAATATTATATCATTGATAAATATGTGACATGTGTGCGAAGTAAAAGATTTAAAACTTTCCCAAACATAATGCATTTTATGCTGTTCAAAAATGGTTGAAGCTCTTGACTGAGGTATGCAATTTATTTCTAGATATATCTGCAAGATTATTCGTTGCAAAGAGATAGACAATGTTTCATTGTTTAAGGGCCCGCAAGATCCAAGCCCAGAAATGTGGTTAACAACAGCGGAAGCTGCCAGTCTCGGCCCTGAAGAAGTGGCGGCGAGGTTACATGTCGATGTAAGAACGGGACTATGGTGGCAGGAAGCCGACCACCGGAGACAGTTAGCTGGATTTAATGAATTTAGTGTTAAAGAAGAAGAACCAACATGGAAAAAATATGTTGAACAGGTATTTCATATATTTAATACAAAATTAACAGTCTTACATTACTAGACAGCAGATCTTTATGCAAAATAAATATTTTCTACCTGAATCACCACAAACTGGAGTGAAATACAAGTTTATTTTCTTACAAACAATTTAACATACTCATTTTTGCCATAAATGCATAAAATTTGCTGTCTATACACTGCTATGGGCAACAGTTAATATGAAAAACTTACTTTTTCAGTTCAAGAATCCCTTAATTCTATTATTACTTGGTTCAGCTTTTGTTAGCATATGTATGAGGCAGTTCGACGACGCTGTCAGTATTACAGTGGTGAGTTCTATTTTTCTAACAAACGTACCAGTAGTTAAATAATATAATCATTCTTAATTTTGTGCGATTCTTTTCTTGCAGGCTATCATAATAGTAGTGACGGTTGCATTTGTACAAGAGTACCGTTCTGAAAAATCGTTAGAAGAATTAAACAAATTGGTGCCACCAACATGTCATTGGTAAAGAACTATATATTTATATATATTTTTGTTGAAAGAATTTTCTGTAGTTTCGAACGCCAAGCCAAAATCGTTTGAGTAGCATTTATTTAAAAGAATATTTCCTTTAGAAGTATGGTCCTTGGAGGATATAGTAACCCTTTATAATGGAGCATTCCTTTGCCTTGTGTTAGGAAAGAAGATGTAGTATCCAATTTGAAAACTAGATTGATAAAGGTGAAACTTATTTCTCTGTAATATCAACTTAAAATTTACCTTGAATGTCCCGACTTAGGTTCAGGGTTAAAATGATTATTTCTGGCTATACACTTATGATGTTAAAAAATGTAGTTACCGCAGTGGTTTCACTGTTTCTCTTCCAGCTTACGAGAAGGCCATTTAGAAACATTTCTCGCTCGCAATTTAGTTCCTGGCGATATAGTTTATTTAAATATCGGGGATAGAGTACCTGCAGATATCAGGATATTCGAAGCGATAGATTTAGCAATCGACGAAAGCAGTTTCACTGGAGAAACTGAACCAGCACAAAAATCAACTGCTCCGCTACTCAAGACTAATGGGTTGACGACGAAGAAGAATATTGCATTTATGGGTACACTGGTGCGTTGTGGAAATGGCAAAGTAAGTTCAAGTACCCGTAACATGTCAATCGTAACAATCGTAACATGTCAATAATGTAAGAGTAATCGAAAACGTTATTTGTAGGGTATAGTAGTCAACACAGGCGAGAAGAGTGAGTTTGGAGAAGTCTTTTCGATGATGCAAGCCGAAGAAGCACCGAAAACACCTCTGCAGAGGAGCATGGACATTTTGGGCACTCAGTTATCCTTTTACTCATTTTGTATTATTGGTATCATTATGCTTCTTGGCTGGATCCAGGGCAAAGCAATTCTTGAAATGTTTACCATCAGCGTGAGTTTGGCAGTAGCAGCTATACCTGAAGGTTTACCCATCGTGGTAACTGTAACTTTAGCTCTGGGCGTTATGAGGATGGCCAAAAGAAAGGCTATCGTTAAAAAGTTACCAACAGTTGAGACACTTGGTATGTAGGTGTACCGCATCGTTGTATAATATTTATCTAATATTTATCTAACTCCCACATAAACGTTTCAATGCCATGCTGTTAACGCGTAGGTTGCGTGAATGTGATATGTTCCGATAAAACTGGTACTATCACGAAGAACGAGATGACCGCAACAATCTTAGTAACTTCGGAAGGATACGTGGCTGACATTACTGGCGCCGGCTACAACGATAAGGGAGAAGTTCGAATTCGAAAATGCGACAATTACGATCAAGCTCGTATTTCTATTAACAATATGCTAGAAGTCGGATGTGTCTGTAACAATGCCATAATACAGAACGACACTCTGCTTGGTCAACCAACGGAAGGTGCGTTGATAGCGTTATCAATGAAATATGGAATGTACGGAGCCACAGAGAAATATGTACGCCTAAAGGAGTATCCTTTTTCTTCGGAGCAAAAAATGATGGCTGTGAAATGTGCACCGAAGTATGGAGAGGTAAATCAATGTTTCACTGTACAGTGCCAAATAAAAGTATTGCTTCTTTGTAAACCTGTAAAGAATGTGCTTTTCCATTTAACTGTTTTATGAAATATAACTTTTAAACTTTAAAGTGTACCATGGAATCATGCATTTTAACGATGGGTACTTTTCCACTGAAAACGGACCTTATAAACGTCTTTAAAATTCATGATTCAATGGATATCTAAACTTCAGAGTTGAAAGTTACATTTTACAAAAAAGTTTAATAGAGAGTCGCATTCTTTACAGATTTACAGAGAATTTTATACGAAGACTTCAGACGACAAAGTGCATTTTCATATTGTGTACATTATATATGTTACAGACTAAGGAAGAAATATTTTTTGTAAAAGGTGCTATAGAGAAGATCTTGCCTCGATGTGCCAAGTATTCTGAGAACGGACAAGTATGTTTTCTTAATCAGGAGAAAGATGAAGCGTTCTTAAGAGAAGCCTACGAGATTGGGCAACAAGGATTAAGAGGTGACTTTACGATTCTATTTGTAACAAATGATTTTGACTGTCTCTCGTTATTTACAATGTTTCATTGTTCACAGTAATTGGCTTAGCGCGTGGTACATCATTGCAAGATCTCGTATATGTTGGTTTGGTGGGAATATGCGATCCACCCAGACCACACGTTCACGAGTCGATTACAACTCTGATTAACAGTGGTGTTAAAGTCAAAATGGTCACAGGGGATGCCAAAGAAACTGCATCTGCAATAGGTATGGGATCAGCTGCAAGTGTTGTGAACCCTTTCCTCTGCGATCTATTTTATTCTCTTAAAAAAGGATTGTATGCCTATATGTTTTCCAATAATTATACATTAACAAAACCAAAATAAAATTTCATTAGACTCTGTTCAGAATCTTAATCACGAGTCTGACACGATATTGTAGGGCAAGAGGTTAATACAGTGTACTGTATTTGGTAATTTCCATTTCAGCAACCATGATCGGGCTAGACACACTTCACTCGCGACTAATGTCTGGGGATGAGATCGACTTAATGACTGAACACCAGTTGGAGCAATGTATCAACAATGTTAGCGTGTTTTATCGGGTCACGCCTAAGCACAAATTATGCATAGTGAAGGCCTTGCAAAGGGAGGGCAACATAGTGGGGATGACTGGTGACGGAGTGAATGATGGAGTTGCCTTAAAAAAGGCGGACATAGGCATAGCTATGGGTAAAAATGGTACCGACGTTTGCAAGGAAGCTGCAGACATGATTTTAGTGGATGATGATTTCGCAACTATCATGTAAATATTTTTCTTGGGTGTATTAATCATCTTTTTCTATTTTATACACGTACGTTTATTTATTTGGTGTTTCTTTTAGCGCTGCGATCGAAGAAGGAAAAGGAATTTTTCACAATATAAGGAATTTTGTAAGATTTCAGTTAAGTACTAGTATAGCAGCTCTTTCATTAATTGCTCTTGCCACTCTGATGGGGATACCGAATCCTTTGAATGCAATGCAAATTCTTTGGATTAATATTATTATGGATGGGCCACCTGCTCAAAGGTAATTTACACAAACATTAGAAGTTTATTAATACGTTACTAATATGTTGAGTTATTCGAGTTATTGAGTTATTCGTTTCAGTCTTGGAGTCGAACCAGTCGATAAAGATGTACTGAAACAGAAGCCACGTAACACTAAGGAACCAATGATCACTCGACATCTCATCATCAATGTACTATTGTCAGCCACTATAATCATTCTTGGCACTCTGTGGGTTTATAATAGAGAGGTATGAATCTGTCTTGGAATGATTAAATTACTATTACCTCTGAAATGATTAAAATTCTTTCTCTTTAGATGATTAATGGAAACACCGCAAGAGATACGACCATGACATTCACTTGCTTCGTATTCTTCGATATGTTCAATGCTCTAAGTTGTAGATCACAGGTAAGTCACTGCAAAATCATTAACTCTTTCGCGGATACATCCGATATACTAAACTGAGTACCAATTTCAGACGAAGTCGATATTCACCATTGGATTGTGGAGTAATAAAATGTTTTTGGTAGCCGTGACGTTGTCGGTTATAGGACAGATGTTAGTGATCTACTTCCCACCATTGCAACGAGTTTTCCAAACTGAGGCTCTTACGGCAAAAGGTGCGAACTACCGTGTTACATATCTCGTACAGTTTTTCCTCGAATCTTGGAGACAGGGCAAGACACTAGGGAAATGTGGAGCAAGTTTTTGCTCTTACTACTTGATAAGACAATTTTGAGTGATCGAAAGATATGTACACTGTACACTCTCCTCCGCTGAATGTTTCCTCTTTGTCTTGAAAATTCGATGCTCGAAGAACAGGGAAAACTGTATAAGTTTTTTGGCAATGGATAAGAGAAAATTGATAAATAGAAATTAAGAGTATACAAATTTTTGTTCCGGTTCTGGAAGAGTGCGAAATTGGTGGATAATTTTAAAAACTTTTCATTTTAAAAACAGTTCCCAGAATCATCCTGTATATCCATTAGGAACCATTTAATGAATTTTCTCCAACCTGTTGCCAAACACATTCTTCAACTCACTGTGCTTTTTCTGAATTTACAGACATTTTGTTCCTGGTCGCGTTAACGTCGAGCGTGTTTGTGATCAGCGAGTTGAAGAAGTTTATAGAGAGACAGCTGTATCGACGACGAGCAGGTACACAATATTACAGTAAATCTGAGATGGATTTCGTATGACAGTTACAGTCTGCCGAAGATAAGGCGGACAAGGATCATATGGAATAAACATGGCCGTACAACATCGTACGGGGTAGTAGTCATTCGTTAAAATCAACATAATCTCGCTATAATTCGACTATGCTTGCACATTTGTAACTTTGTATGTGCACCTTGTCACGACGAAAACGAACGTAAAATCGCGTCCCTTTTCCGCGCGCGATTAGTGTAAGGGTTCAATCACGATCGACTGGCAGTTTTTTAAACGTTTACAAATATTTCTGACTTTTTGACGTACGATAGTCGGTTATTTAAAGCGTTCTTAGAATTTAGCCGTTCTCACTCTCTTCTCACCTTTTACGGTGTTTATTCGACACCTTCATAGAACACTAGCGACGCTACTGCACATTCCACACACACATTCGTCGTAGAAAAAAAGTCGTGAATTTTAACGCTCTAAGCTACTGGTAAAACGTACTCTTAGGGACCCAGCATCGAAGTAGCATCGTGCTCATTCTAACTAACTTTTCTAATTCACCCGACTAACGAAAAATCGTGTTGTCACATCTAGAAACACAATCCGTTCGTTTACGTCCGGTTTACATCCTCTTTTTTTCCCCGAGACGCAAATGTTGTATCGAACGTTACTATCTTCGAGTAATAAAACGTAATCCAAGACGTTGGAACATAAGTTTACGATATAATCTAGTATACACGAATCGATTGCATTTAAAAATTGATTATAATTTGATTAATAAACGATCTTGTAATGTTCCTTAAACCTACAGCGAGACGCGATGTGTTTCCGGTAACAAGATCAAACAAATAAATATTTACAGATCAATCAATATATTATAAAATACATGTATATATACACAGAACTATGCTAAATTAACAATCGAAATGTTTCTGGACAATGTTTTCTTGTGATCGGAATCAGAATCGCGTGTGTGTGTATGTATGTATCACTTTACAAGAAGTTGCATTGTCATTTGTAGATTTTAGCGTAGAAGATACCACCCCATGTGTTAATGAATTCCTTCAAGGGCACTGTAAGTTTTGTATTGGTAAAGTTCTGGCCCTCCGTAGCCGTAGAGCAATTTCCCTCTGCCATTTTCATCATAATATGGATAGCGATATTTGGGCCTACAAATGATTAAAGATTAGTATTACTTCGAACCAATTAGAGAATGAAATTTGGTAAAAACAAAAATCAACTATTCAGATCGTCCCCACGTCAAATTCCTTTTATCCTCACAAATAAGGAACAGCAATAGAAGAATATTGTGGAAATAAAAGGTGCTATAATTTCTATGTTATCATTACACTGCGGATTTTATGCACTTCCGACAAAAATCAATAGATCAAACATAAAAAAAGTATGTAGAAATATTAGAACAATTCAAGACTATCGTTACATTGTGTTGTACACATTAGAATTAATACTTATATAAGACGAAATACATTTTTGTAAATCTTCTATATCCAGTAATTGACACACGAAATTTTTATTTCGTATAAAAATCCGCAGTCTAGTTATTCTGTTCATTTTATACAGGGTGTCTTAGCATTCACTGTATAATCTAAAAGCTCAGGCTCGATACAAAGTCTCATACACAAAAGTTTCAAAAGATTTCAAATTAGTTTTTCTAAAAAACCAAGCCTTATTTGTAGGAAATTCCTCGAATTACCACGCATACTAGGACACTCTACTTAAGCATGAGTAGCAATAAATATGCACAAATAAAGGTTGACAGCACAACATGGTATCTAAACGAAGTAGACATTATTGGTATCCACGTCCTGGGCGAATAAATGCTTGTATTTCTCATTACAATATTTCCTACTGTCATCAGTCCGATATTATCATTTCAATATATATTTCTTACCGTTCAAAGTATTGAAAATTGGGCGCTTTCGGCTGAGCTATCGTTGCTTCGTTCTCGGCAACAAATCCCAGAAGAAACGCGATAATCACTGTCGCAAGGATCATGGTCGTCCACTGCAAAGTAGGTCAACTAACGTTAACAAGTTACAAAATACATCTTTCTCAAATTAGACTCCATTTACATACATTGGAAAAAGGAGCTATTCATGTTCTAGCAAAAAGCGTGCAGAAGAACATGAAATCGAGACGTTCGATGTCATGTGCAGTGTAAATGGGTCAACTGGTCAGACACTTTAACGAAATCATTCTACTTCGTGCATTTTCATACAATGAATTCCAGTTAATTGTAACGCAGTTGGACGGAATAATTTGTCCCAATTAAGTGACTTACTCTGCCAATAAAATATTGCATTCTAGTTTTCGTTACCGTTCTTCAGTAATTGTCGCAAATAAGCGACGTCATAATTAACCAGCGTCCACCGTGTATCCGCATTTATATTTAATTCGTAGTTTCCTTCAATTAATATGTTATTTTACTCACAGGAGCCTGTCTTGCCATAACGGTGATTGCCAAGAACGAAAGTTTCGAAAGTTCGTCGCTACGTGGTACCGTATACGGCGAGTTCTTCACCCAAAAACAGTTTCTTCCTTCGAATCCGCGAAATAGAACGACTCCACGATGAAAACTTCGAGAAGACGATCACTACGACTGATACGATCGGTCTGTTTCCCTTTTTCCGATTGCGTCTTCGGCTAGCCTTATTCAGGAATCCGTTACCTGTCTTCTTCGCGGTGTACCCCTCCACTTCGTTTGCGTCTTCGACGTGATCAAGTGAAAGTCGGACGAGGAACATATCATTCGTACTTCGTACAGGTGTTGCACATGGGCATCGCGAACGGTATCGCGATCAGAGGAACCTTGAATAGGTCGCAACCCCCCGGTTCCTCGGAATTCGACGACAGTCGTTGTGGTCAGTGTCGCAATTCCTCAAAGTCGAAGAAAGTACGAATAGAAGTTTAATCGTTCCTGTAGATCCTTCTTCAGTCACAATCGCAAACGAGGAAGCCGTAGGAAGAAATTGTCAATAATAATTAGACTGCGGATTCGATGCATTTATGACAAAAATGGGCACGTACAATTAAAAACAGTGGACGAATTAAGAAGATTTGAGGACATCGGTGTATTAATTTCAGCTTCATGTAACAATTAAATGGAGAAAGACATTTCTATTCAGCTCCTATATCTTGGAAAGAATGCAAACATTTCTTATTTTGCATTAAGATCCGCAGTCTAATAATCATTTACGATTACAGCTTATCTTTTTCTAATTAGAATCTTCGTTTTCGAAATTAGGATCTTCGTGTAATCCTAGAAGTATAAAATTACTTTTTTAAAAGACTATTACAGGCTTTTTTACGCATGATTCTATTATTTGTGGTGTCACTGTAGAGGAAGACATTATACGTAACAATTAGAAAGAATGACGTGTTACACTTTTAACTGCGTTTATCTGTTCGTAATACACCTAGACGTGTAACGATAACGGGTGACTTATTTTTTCAAGTGATTGGCATTTGTAATGAACTAGGGCAAAGTCGAGAAGTGTGACAGCGTTATCTAGATTACTCCTCACCAGTATATTGTTTTTACGAAGGAGGGAGAACTCTGAAAAATTCATTACATTTATATTATGCATATATTCTGCTACTATATGAATAAGAAACGTCACGAGATGCTTCAGCATTATAAAGAAGAATTAAGTATTTCACAGTAGTACAAGGTGAACGTGTTACGTTTTTAACCAGTACACCAAGTATCCCAATGTTTCAGCAATCTATAATTGTAATTTGATAGTTCTATAGTTCTAGCTGTCACGTGTAAAATGTGCTACAAAACGGAAAATAATTAGAAATACGCATTCACAATCAATCAACGTTTATTTACAAATTCTTATTAAATATCTTTTCTAAATATCTACATAGTCTTCTTGCAGATTAATTTTCATACAGGTTTTCCCCAAGGTCCTTCGTAACCGATACCCATGCCGATTTTTGCGATCGCAATTTCACCATAACGACCATTTTCCTGCTCGTATCTGACTCTTCTCTGCTTCCCAACCTCCGGATCAAAATTCCACTCGGTTTTCTGCGTGATACAATATCGGATGAGTCGCATGTTTTATTTTCATTCTCGTGTATTTTTCTTATATTTCTTTTTTCGTTTCACAGAAGAAAATACTTGCCTCGTGGATCATCGGCAACCCAACTACGTTTCGTTGGATAAAATCAGTTACGAATGTGAGAATTCCAGGATTGGCGACTGATACGCATTTTTCAGTGTGAAACGTCAGCACGGTTAACACCAGAATCATCTGAAACAAATGAGAGTTCAAGTCATACAAACAGTTGTTTAAACATTTAAACAGAGATTGTTCTGGGGCGTTTCAAAATCGTGCAATCGTAGGGATTAACACGAGCAAGCTCGGTCACTGGACTGTGTCCTCAAGCATTGTTATGTTATAATTCTGGTAATTGTATCAATATCTGTTCGGAAAACTTTCGATAATTGTTTCAATTCAATTGAACCTCGAACTCCAAACTATTCCATTACAATCCGCTACAATTTCTGATAAGAGCAAGACCTCTCCTAACATTTGTACTAACAATTCTTCCACCGTTTAACTAACGGCTTAGCTTTTAGTCGACATCGTTTGCCGACCAGACTACGGATATTATACATTTATACCAAAAATGAGTAGATCGAATGCCAAGTAGCAGGAGCGTGTAAGTCAAAATTTGTCTGTTTGGTTCAACACAACATCTCAGAGGTTTAATCGTCATTAGATAAAACAATTGTAATATTAGGGTGTCTTGTTAACATTCAGTGAACTCCTCATGATCCAGTGATTAACTTGCACCACCATTTTTGCATTAAATAGGTCGTTTACTTTCAACTGGTTAAAACTATCAAGACAATATTTACGTAGTTTCTGCAGCTTGCAATAAACGCAGACAATCTGAATTGTCCTACAAAAATCCGCAGTCTAATAATATAACTACCAAATTTCGATGGAAATCCATGTCGCGGTTCTTCCTGCCGATGATCACGTAGAAGTCAACGCGATCCAGAAGTCGTTGTGACAACCGCAGAATACCAACTACGTCCGTTTGGCGCGGTTGCTGATGTCCGTGTATGCAAGGATAGAAATTACCTGGACTCTGGCGCAACACGTGCCAGTGAAAGTAAAAATGGGGGTAGCCTCGGTCGGAATAACACTAACCAGGCGCGAGTCGTTTGAAAAACTATACCGTGATTGCGTTCGTTGAATGACAATTTAGTAATCAATCGGTGATATTCTATGCACGACACCTTCCCCCGAATGGTGGACATAAAGGTGACCAGGCGGAATGAAAGAGCGAATACTTCATTCCGTGTTTGCTTGCCCGAAGGTTCTAGAAGAACCTCCAAACATACAAAAAAAAAGAAGAGGAACATCGAGTTATGCGTGTTATCAGCGTTTTTTTCATATCCATTCTCGCAGTAAGTGATCTGTCTCGCCGATAGAGGAAAGATCCTAAGAGTATATAGTCCTTGTGACACCTTTTGACATCTTTTTATTCGAGTGTACAGATATGCGTCGCCGAAGAGCCGACGGTTCAAACGCGAGTGACCAGGACCTTGCCGTTTGATTTTTCTCCATCCAGATGGACGGGGATGTTTCGAACACTTTTGTCTGGGGGCAGACTCTGGGAATGGCCAAGGAACGGCATCGAAGGACTCTTGAGATTGGTAGCTACTCCGGATACTAGACGGAAGATGACTTTCATCTTCAGACCCGAGGATGGACCAAGAGCCTCTCAAGATTATCAAAGACGTTATGGATATCGTGGACAATGGTTGATTGACTTATTGGGTTCTGGATTTCATCCTGACGCTTTCCAACAGCCTCTGCCCGCCGCCATTTTGGTACCACCGCCGCCGCCTCTGTGATCTTCCTGTTTTGTGTGTTTTTACGAAATGTGGATTAATGCAGTGGTGCACGATAGACTGATTAAAACATTTGCTGTTTCGTTAAAACGGCTGAACTTGGATCGAGGAAATCAAACATTTTTCATTTTTTTAAAAAATACAATCCTGTAGGTTTTGACGAGAAAAAAATATTATAATTGCATTTTTCCATGCAATCCTCGCGTACACGTATACGTGTCTAGCAGTGTGTGCACTCATACGTTTTCTACTAGACGACTCCCCTAAATTCTTTTACATGCTTTTACATATTAATGTATCTTCTCTTCCCACCTACTGATTTCCAAGTCCACCATATTCCAATGAATTCATAATTAGCAACATCTGTCATTTGGAAAATATTCAATTTTGCGCCGCCTCCGAAAAGATGGGATTGTATTTAAGTTCGTGTGTATTCACATAAATTAAATGGAAATTATTTCATACTCTTTAAATGCGTTTATTCGAAGTTGGTTTAATTTTTTTTATAAAATTTTTTTATTTCACACTTTTTAGTCCTACAAAATGCAGAAGGTTTCGTCCTGATTGGTCCATAAATCTCGTATTAATCGGTGAACATACATGAAATAATTCATTTTTCGTAAAAAAAATCGTAAGGAATAAAAAAATGCAAAACTTTTTTCACGGGACCACTTCGGGGACAAATTCTACAAGATGCAAAAGGTTTCGTTCCGATTGGTCCATCCATCTCGCCGTAACCTGTGAACATACATAGAAAAAAAGCGAAAAAAGGCACATACAGATCGAATTGAGTAACCTCCTCATTTCGAAGTCGGTTAAAAAGAAAAGGAGTCGAATTTGCGTTGGATATTGGTGGCCCTGAAAAGGGCCAATTGTTATTATAGGAGGTGTTCGATGTATCCACCGTTCTGTCTAACGCAGAGCTTGGCTCTCCTTATAACTTGTCGCTGCACTCCCTTAAATTGTCTATATCCTCATTGGATGCTGATAGCAGCCCACCCGTGCAGTCTGCGCAACTTAGGGCCGGTTTGGTTTTTATCGTTGACCTGTTGCACCTTATGCACCTGAAGTCTGTATGTTGGTAAACCCGACTTAAGGGTATCTCTACTGATCATCGCAATGGCACCGTGAGCGCGTGCCATCATCTCTTCTGCTGAGTTTACTGTTGTACGGTACACCTCATTCTGAAATTAATTATAAAAGAAAAACAAAACGTAAGCAAACACGTATACAACAATCAGTATAAAATACATGAAAATTAAAATTACCTTTAAATAACCGCAGAGGAAAAAATCCAGCGGATTGTTCGCCGCAAATGCCGGCCCAAAAGTTCACCGACCAGCGGTGTTGTGCTCCGCGTTCCCGAAGCGCCGACGGATTCTTAACGCTCCATACATGCAAATTGTGGGCGTTGAAGCACCCTTCTCTTGTGAAGAGAATTCGTCGGTCCACAATATGTATATGATGAACGCCGGATCCCGGGCAACTTCTCCGAGCATCCACCTTGAAAACTCAGGACGCCGATCGCAATCCCCGGGCTCTAATTGTTGCTCCCGCACATATTTGTACGGGTGAAACGAATTCTCTTGCAGAGTTCGATGTACCGCCGAACGATCGATACTAAAACAAAATACATGAAAATGCATAAATACCTACTGTTGCATACGCTTTAATCAAATATCGTTTTATACTTTGACTTACCCCAGACGGCGACTGATATCACGCACGCTCACGATGCCATCCTCTTCCACGATGTCCAGAATGTTCGTTTCTCTATTTACGAGCCGTCCTGGTCGTTCGCGGTCTCCCGGCGTGTTTTCTGTCGTGCTCAAACGACCCTGTATTTAGAGTAAAACCGCGACGCCAGTCTTCGCACGTAGTCGGCTGAGGGAGTATATAGGCTGTATTCTAGGACGTTCTACAGCTAATCTTCGTAGCGTTTCTTCGGCATTGCCATCACATTGGGCAAACTAGTGATGGGCACCATCGACTAAATCGATAGTAAATAGTGAACTATAATATCACTGAGCACACTGCACTGGTCCATGTCCATCCATGCCAATCCATGTCCATGTCCATGATTCAGGATCGGCACGCAATATGGCGGCTGATGGCGGCTGCCGATCCTCACGTCCTCACTCTCGCTAAACGGGAGTGGAGGAATCAAGTCTTCATAATGTCGGTGCGATAGCGCACTCTATCGAAATGGAGATTTTACCATAGATAAAGTATAGCATCTGAAATACCGACATCGCTAAAAACCACTTGATTTCTTACGCCCTCTACGCAGAAGAACGATATTATAGTCGAACTAGATCCACCACAGCTTTAGACCCGCGATCTAGATTTAAAAGCCGATTCTCGGTTTTGTGCTGTGACAGAGATCGTTTCGCTTTCTTTTCGGACGACTTTTTTATATAACAACTTGTTGCAAAATGTTGATACATGATACATGTAACCCTTCTCTCCAACGCGGTAGATAGGTTTATATGAGACCCAGAGCCAGTACAAAAAGGGGGGTTACGTTCCGAAAACCTGTTATAAACAAACATGGCTCGTGTTAAAGCGAAACAGTGTTATAGGTTGCAGTACTATACGAGGGTTCCCGCAATTTATCCTATCGTGTTAGAGCGAAATAGTGTTATAGGTTGCAGTGCTGTACGAGGGTTCCCTCAATTTATCTTATCGTGTTAGAGCGAAACCATATAGGTTATAGGATGCTGTATGTAGAAGGGCTACCTGTAGTTTAAACTTTTTGACGAAGTATTGCTGAACGTACATCATCAACTTGCCTTTTTTACCGAAGCATGTAGGTACACACAGCGTTTTTGTATTACAGAAGAACAACTTGTAACCAACCGGTTTTGCGTTACTATACATCAGATCCATGTCATGAACATGACGGCTGATAAATAGCAAATCACCCATATTAAAAACGAATCATTATGTTTCGCAACCGAGAGACAAGATTCTACTATCATCTCATCTCATTCGGTTTTATACAATGCTGTGTAAAAATGTTCTCAGTATACTCCTGCGAAATGTCACGTCCTTCAACCGTAATTCCATGAAATACTGTTTCCATCGTACATTTCAATACAGACGTTCTTTCCCATTAATAACTTTTTAATTGTACAATACTATATTGAAAAATAAATTCGAGTAATTCTAACATTTTTTCGTATATAAAGATATTGTAAAAGATAAAGATTTTTTGAGGGAACATCAAGCAACATTCTAGCATTATTTTCATATTTCGTTTTTTTTTCTAAAAATTACAAAATGGCGGATTTGTACAACATTATCTGACTCCATGTCCAGCAAAACGTTGATAAAGTTGATTCTTTTCAACGAAAAAGATATTTTCTGTCGACAGTCGTCATTTCCTTATTTCTGAAAATTATTAAGAAAATCGTACGTTACATTTGAGGATAATCTATTTTTGTTTAAGGTAATACAACAATTTTTTATTTTTTATAATCCAATCACTTTTGCCGCTGGGTGCAAGGTACCCAAGGCTTTGCTGGACCCGGAGTAAGATAATGTTGTACAACTCCACGAGTTTATAATTTTATGTAAGAAAGAAATATGAAAACGAAGCTGAAATGTTGCTTAATATTTCTGAAGAGAAATCTTTTCTCAGAGTATCTTGATATAAAAAAATTAAAGGTGTTTCAGAGAACAAGTAATGCTTCTTCCTTCCAATCCTTGGAAGTCTGTCGATCGTTCACGAAATTGGAAGATATAAAAATGATAGATTTGTGGCTTTCGTGAAGCCATACTTCGAAGTTCCAGGCTTCGTTGATGCGTTTCTGTATCAAGTAAGTAGACGTTGTAGCGTGATCACAGACGGCGGGAGGAAGCAGGAGCGAGGGGAAGGTAGGAGACTCGTTTGTGATACCTTTCTCCAAAGATGTGCGATCGACATCAGTTTCTTTCGTTCCCGTGTAGTATGCGCCGCTGGTGCAAAGTAGGACGTCGGAAACAGTTCGTTCCGTTTATTATTCGCGGAAAGTTCCAACAACGATAGCGAGAAATTATTTCTATTGGATCGTTTCATTGTTACTGATCTGCTCGAGTCAGTAGCTTCTTCGGCGACGTAGTGTTTCGTGATTTTCGTAGCTAGGTTCATACGGTTCGCGGTGTAGTGGTTCGATGGCGGTTGCAAGTCTAGCGTAGAAATTCAACCGTGCAGTTTGTTTAGTTGTGAAACATGGACAACATCGAGCGAGTCGGTAACTATGAGGAGGATCTGGCAGGTTAGTGTCCCCTTTATCAAACTGCTGGCAAACTTCCGAAATTTTATTGATGAGAAATAAGCTCGGGAGCTTTCTGTTTATTTGTTGAACAACAGAAGAAATTGTTAAGAATGGAGAGACTGTAAGAACAAAAAGAGAAGCTAGTTTATTAGGACAGTTAAAAATTCCATTCTACCGATAGGTTTTTATTTAAAGAGTCATGCTTAGACAAAATAAAAATTGTCTGCATCGATTGCAAGAAATAGAAATCAAATTCAATGTTATTTCTTCCCGTAATTATTTTAATGGAGGAGAAATCATGTATTGATATCTTAAATATTTTTAATATTTCAACAATTTTCAATTTCATCTACTCAATTTTACTATAAATGTTTACTATAATTGTTTTATTGCTTATTGCTTATATTTTGAAAGAATCATTTCATAGAAAAGTTTGATATTATTGAGGAGGGATATTAAAAATTTCATTGATGAATTGTCTAGTTATGGCGTTGACATGTAGCTACCATACGGGGCTACGTGCGATTCCGTCATGCGCAAAAGTCCAAGGGCAATGCTGTTCAACCCCAGCCTCCAGAAACGTCGTATTATTAGATTACAAATAGTGTACATATACAGTGGGTGTACGAAGTATTCGTACACCTTTTAAAGACGAATATCTTTATCAAAATTCGACCCAACAGCTCGAGTTTCTTTGAGACGTTAAATCTGTATTGTTTTCGCAATCGCGAAGGAAAAGGTAGAGGTTACGTTTTTGAAATTTTTTATCTGTGCCTATAATGATACACATTCAACACATCCTTGATGTCGCTGACACTGTTTCAACGGACGAGTGAAAGATGCAGTGGATGAACCCGGATGCCTACTTTTACTTTGAAAACAAGCTTGGCACACACTGAACATACGGTTCTAGCGTACCTGTCTGAAACGCGCGCCGTTCGATTAAAATATTCTCCCGTTGATTTCATTTTTTGTTCAGTTCATTCTTTTGTATGTTCGCGAAGAACGGTCAGGCGAAATACAAAGCAGAGGCAAGAACGTCAGGCTCTGTTGCCTCTTCCGAGACTGCGAAGGCCATTCGTAGGAAAGTTGCGCAACAGTGGCGAATAGATAGCGGACTTTTATGCAAAATAAAAATTATCTATCTAAATCGTAACAATACGGAGCGAAATGGACATCCATTTTCTGTCTCTCTGTCACATCTTATTATTTTAAACTAAATTAATTCGATGTAATTTTTACGATATTGTCAAAAATGAACCGTTAGATAGTGCTTGTTATTTCACCATTATATGGAATCCATTTAGTGTTAATTATGAAAGTGGTTTAAGTGAAAAAAAATTTAAAAAAAGCTTATTTGAAGATAATCTATTTTTGTTTAAATTCGGTACAATCATTTTTTATTTTTTAGAATCCAGTCACTTTTACTGAGTGCAAGGTACCCCATGTATTGTTAGACAAGGATTAAGATAACGTTACCCAACTCCACCGTTTTGTAATTTTTAGAAACAAAAAAAATGCAAATGAAGCCAAGATGTTGGTCAATGTTTCGTAAAAAATCTGTTTGTATAGTATTTTTATTTGCGAAGAAGAAGCTGGGTTTACACACCGTTTTATTAGGCTGTCAGTTTCGCATACCTTCTTAAAAGGTGAATCTGTTTAGAAACTGTGTGGAATGATTCGACTGGCAAAAACGAGGCATCGTTGACTACCATTTAGCGTCTCGTTTCGCTGGATTCTAAGCGTGCAGCAGCTAATGAAAGTGCGAATAGAAACGCTCGACCTCGACTTACTTTCATCGTCGGCGCGCGTTTGAGCTTCGAATGCAGCGCGCGGTGTGCAGTTTCGAAAAAAGCCGATCAAATTGGGCTGTAGTGCATTACTTTCATTGAAATAAAACTAATGTGGAGCTACAGCAGACGAGCGACACTTTGCTCGGTGAAAGTAAAACGAATCGGTTTATACGCAACAGCCAGGATGACATAATATCCCGATGATCTAACTTTCTACCACACGTGTCTAGAAATTGAACGATTCGAAATAGTTTTGGCAATCGTGGTTTCTGGAATGTTCGATGAATCGAGATGTTGCTACAGACAATTTAAGTTGCTGGGGAAACAAACGATATTGTGAAATCAATTCTTCTTCGAATGCCTCATGGTGAGTAGAGTGCCCATTTCATATAGTGTGTCCGAACGGTATTTGGACACATTTCCCATTTACGAAAAATTAACAACAAAATGGTAATTAAAGAATACGAACCTAGGTTTCCAGCTTGATTTGATTGTTTTATTTCGACTAGATGTAGCTAATAATATTTTGATGCAAAATTAAACATATACGTATACTACGATTTTATACAGTGTGTCCGAACGGTATTTGAACACATTTCGGATTTACAACATTTACAAAAATTAACAACAAAATGGTAATTAAAGAATACGAAGCTAACTTCCAGCTTGATTGGATTGTTTTATTTTGATTAGATGTAGCTAATAATATTTGGATGCAAAATTAAACATATATCTGTACTACGATTTTATACAGTGTGTCCGAACGGTATTAGAACACATTTCGGATTTTCGTCATTTACGAAAAATCAACAACAAAATGGTAATTAAAGAATACGAACCTAGGTTTCCAGCTTGATTTGATTGTTTTATTTTGACTAGATGTAGCTAATAATATTTTGATGCAAAATTAAACATATAGGTATACTACGATTTTATACAGTGTGTCCGAACGGTATTTGAACACATTTCGGATTTACAACATTTACAAAAATTAACAACAAAATGGTAATTAAAGAATACGAAGCTAGCTTCCAGCTTGGTTTGATTGTTTTAGTTTGATTAAATGTAGCAAATAATATTTGAATGCGAAATTAAATATATACATATACTATTTGAACAAATGTTGGAAAAAAGAGATTGAGCAATTGCTGTACGATTACGGACAACTCTAGAAGCCAAATTGGAAAACAATTGGCACACTTAGCTGAGTCAATTTGATCTTATCACTTTGGCCAACATTTTTGATTCGGTAAACCATGATTACGACTTGTGACTTGTGAATCATTATGTCGTACATCTCCAGATGGGATTCCCGGTGGTACTTATGATCGGGTTTGTCGAACAAGCCCGCACTCGTAGCACGTACCGCGTGTAGGCGATTTTACAGTATGATGCGACGAAATTCATTTGGTATTCAGAGCCATCGAATGGGGATACATCTGTGCAGCGGACGCACCACGAATAAGCAAATCGACAGAACACAATGTGTATCTACTCCTGTTCAGCTCACTTGTTCTGTGATAACAAATAGATTCAATCCTGATTTCACGTAGTTGCACCTCGACAATGTAGCTATTTCAAGAGATTGCGAATTACATTAAAATCTTCTGTAATTAAAATGCCAGCAATGTTATTAAAAGAAAAAGAAAAGTGTCGAGCTTGACTCAGACATAACAGAGTCACAGTTAAAGACCGGTAGTTGTTATAAAGAAACAAAGAGGGTATTGGCAGTGTATGCTTCATTTTTACACATTTCCGATTCTTTTTTTAGACGTTGTCGAAGAGAAACTGCAAACGCTTCTCAAAGATGGGGCAAACACTTTCATGGACTTCAAGTGGCTACAGCCGGAATTGCCGGCTTTCTTCGACGAGAAGAAGTTCCTCCTCGGCCAGCGGATGTTTTACAATAATGTTTTCACGATGATGATCGCCAAACTTTGCGGTCTACTCTCCTTGTTTGCTGTACCGTCGATCAGGAACGTTTTAACGTTCACCAAACAGAGTGGCACGCTGTGCGCGTCCTTTCACAGATACGTGTCCACCATTCTTCACACGTGGGTTTGGTATGGGAAAAGGGCTGGGATAGAGAAAGAGTAAGTAAATAGAAACCTGTAAACATTTGCACAGGATAATTACTTGTGTTTTCTAATCATTTTTGGCAAACAGAATGTACAAAGAAATTTGGATTCACTTTTACTTACATAGGGACTTCTCGGGCTAGAAAAC
Organism: Lasioglossum oenotherae; assembly: GCA_028455765.1. Taxonomy (NCBI): domain Eukaryota; kingdom Metazoa; phylum Arthropoda; class Insecta; order Hymenoptera; family Halictidae; genus Lasioglossum; species Lasioglossum oenotherae. The sequence continues at coordinate 4,946,654 of CM052289.1, forward strand.
ACGACACGTTCCAAAAATATTTCTTTTGCTTCTCTCTGTCTGCACAAGTATTTGTGAAATTGATCACGGATACTTATGTCACAGATAGCATTCCTAAAAAATCTTTGGAAACGTTCCATTCGTTTACTTTATATTTCCGATTTTATCAGCCTCGGGTGGTTAAAAGAAGGATTTTAAAAAAGATTGCAGAATGCACCGATATGGTGACGTTCAATGTTGCAACTGCGTGACAGAAATACGCGGTCCAGGGGGACCGATGGATCATTGGCATTCGAGGAATCGTCCGGCGCATGCAGCGCCGCTATTTTAATCGGTTGATCGTGTTGAATGTATTCTCTGGTCCACGCATCACCGAATAAATATTATCGCGAGTCTGGGAAAAAATCTGATCCGGGTCTGGAAAATGATTCCTGTGAAATCCCTAATCACCTTTTTCAGTAAGCTTCTCGTCGAAGCAAAAGCTAGGGGCATGTCCATGTGTGGACGTAGCTTAATATAGCAAACTGTTTTGGAGCAATGATTCTAGAAAGCTAAACGACCGAATCAATTTATCTAATAAGCTTGTTACTCAATGTTTATACTATATTTATACTATTTATTCACACTATACAACCTCTCCAATGCCGGATTAAGCCAGCGCGGGGCCCGTAGCAAATGTTATCACGAGGCCCTAGGCTTCAGGGGCGTTTGCGTGCAAATGTAGCGCACCTTTTTAAACAGGCACAATGAATGACCATTTTTTTTCGTTTTAGCAAAAATATCGTTCATGTTTCGGCGCCTCTTCGATGAAGCGCCCGTGTGCGGGGTCTCCAGAAGCGCGGGGCCCGTAACATTTACTACTTCTGCTACCGGGCTTAATTCGGCCCTGAACCTCTCCTGTTTGCCTTTTTTATTTATTCTTACAAGTCAACATAACTCTGATTCTATTCTTTGCAGGTTCCTCGACTCTTTGAAAATCGTCCGGAAAAAGCACTGTGTGGCGTTCCGCAAAAGTTCCGAGGCAGGACTCGGACGTGTCTCACAATTAGACATGGCGTTGGCTCAGTTCGGATTCATGGGATTCACCGTTCTGGCTGGAGACTATCTTGGGGTGAACAACAGTTCCGAGGAACTCGAGGGACTGATTCACTTCTGGCACGTTGTCGGCAGCATGCTCGGAATGGAAGACAAGTCCGTAGCGAGAGAAACTTCATTTTGGTCCTGCACTTTGAAAAATCGTGTGTACAAAAGCTGATTTTTATTCGACAGATACAACCTCTGCGCGGGGAACGTCGAAGAGACGCGCGCTCTTTGCAGACGTGTGTTGGACGAGGTATTTTTGCCGAGTCTTGCCAACGAGAACAAAGCTTTCACTGATATGAGCCGGACATTGATAGAAGGTCTCTGGCCATTGAATCCGTACTTGGATTCGGATGCGTTCGTCGTGTTCACCCTCACATTGGCATCCTCGAGCGCCACCAACAACAATCATTCCTTGAAAACAGGTAATCGACATCGTTGCAATATCGAAATCAAACAAGGCTTAAAAACGGAAAATATTTTCAGACACATCGCACCTGTCCTGGTACGGAAGATTCATCCTGCATCTTCAGCTAATAGTGCACAAATACTTGCTGGCGACTACGCGGTGGTGGTCGTCGCTTTTCCGAGCATACTTCAACGGTCAAATGCGAATGACCATGTACATAATCGAGAGACTGCCATTCCTGGCATTCTGGACCTACGGTATTAAGAATTCCTACGTGAACATATACAAATACAAAGTGATTTGACCGAAGCAACGCGATCGTTGCGAGGCGTTACGCCATTCAAAATACGTAAGGTTGTCTCTCATTCATCGAATCCGCGCGAGAAATGCTTGAGCAAATATGTTGGTGTGCCAGTAAACGGCATAACGTTCGAAACGAACGCGAAACAGAAGAGAACGTGGGAACCGTTGAGTTGACACTGAAATTTAACACGTTCTTACCGGTTGATAGTATTACATTACGGACGAAAACGCTTCATTAGGAGATAAGCATTAGTGATAAGTGTTCTACATGTAGTACCTGCGGAGATCAGAGCGCTAATTAATTTGTTAAACGTAGCTTTTAAGTTATTCGTGCGTTGTTAATGGGGCTGTTGAAATGTTGGGATCGCATATTTAGCGAGAAGTAAGGGCGCGACACTAACTGCGATATTAGCGAAGAGAGTGATGCTTTCGATGATCGACTGTTAAGCGGAACCTTATTCACTGCTTTGTTGCGAACGTTTCCACTGTAAAAGTATGTGTACGTACACTATTCTATACCGAACGCTTTCTGTTGAGAGATATGAAAGTATAAACACTGCATACGCGAGCTTAAACGAGAAATACGTGTTTTTCAGATATCGCGCTACACGAACTAATAATTTAGAGGCATCTAATTTTGTACTGTAATATAATCGTTGACAATATTTGCAAGTGATTCTGAATCTTCTGAATCTGCAACTGTTTTGTAAATATCGCAGACCTACAATTCAGCGTGTAATTATTATTATTAGACGGCGGATGGATAAGACTTTACGAATGAACTAACTAGGTGAAATGTAATACAGTGAAAAATATAAAAAAGCTAAGAGTATATCGTTACGTTGTTTTCAATGTAAAAAGACTACTAACGGGGACATGTTTATTTTGCGTAAAGATCCGCAGTCTAATTGTTATAAATACACGCTTCGTGTAGCTATTTTCACGATAATAAATTATTAAACTGTACGCCGATCCGCCTGGTCAATGAAACACCAGTGAAATCAGTTCCAAAAACAATGACCCATCGTCGACGCGTTGTTCACGTCGTTTCTCAAGCAGAACCTTAAAACCGTGGATAAACATAAAATTTCATAAGAGGCTGCCTTATCTCTCACATCATGGCGTCTGGTGAGTCTTTCATCGGCAGAGAAAGCCGGAGGATCTGTTGAACGGAGATCGTAAAACTGTTCTCGAATTCTTTCGTGCGTTCAACTTGGACAGGTTGTTTATGTCATTCCCAATCTGGCTCTCTTCACGAACCTACAAATTGCTCGAATCAAATTACTTCGGAATTATTCTACAAAAACCACACGGGACGAAAAGACAGCATAAGATTTGCAGGATTTGAATTTATTTTCACATCGCAATTGAAATTTTGTCACTGATATTATAATGACTTAATCACATACGCTCCGCTGTTCGGCGAACGAAAAGATTTCCTCGCGCTTTCGTTATTTAATAATTAATGAGAAGATGCGCGAAAGGTGTTCGGTGCAAAGAGGATTACACACGTGCGAAGCCTCCGTCGAGATTGTGAATGATTAACTATTCGGAATATTCATTGTTATGGTGCGTGCGGAATCATTCGAATTTAGATCCGATCCACCCAGCAGAAACGTTCGTTACGTTTAATTAAAAGATCATCGTTAATCGAATCATAGGTCGGTATCTGAGACGAGTCGAACGACCGCCAGAGAAGCTTTGCATACGGAGTCAATTAACCTTGGAGTGTAGATACGACATCGCGACATCCCGATAAACACGGGAACAGATGTAGTCCGCGACGTCGAAATCGGTTGCGACACGAATGACGTATAAACAATGCGGTTCGTTAAATCTTGTTTTTCCGTGAGCGAATAACGATTCGCGATAGAATTGCGCATAGAAAGCTTCAGAATCTCGTACACCTCAATTACAGCTGCAGCGTAACAATGTAATTGCGCCTCGTCCTTGGGAAAACATGTTTTCCTTCATTTTCGACTTCCGGTCGAAATTATTCTCAATTGGCGCACGTGACGCTGCAACGATACCCTGTTGTTCTTCCTCTGTTTACATAGTTGGGTAAACGGATCCTTAAATTTCTTATTTTCAAGCAACGAGTTTCATTGAAAGCTTTACGAGTAGACTGCGAATTTTATACATTTATCAGAAAGATGAGTTAGTGCAATTTAAAACCGACTAATGAACGTTTACTGTTGAAGTCGGCCGCTCAGAAGATATTTTCAGGTAAAACGGCCGACGAGTAGAGATGCTAACGTAATTACTGAGAGCGGTAATTATCATTGAATGTCGTGCAACGAGAGCAACCGGAATAACGTGGTATTCAAAAGAAATGAAAGGTCACCTTGCAATTGTGGTTGGGAGGTGAAATTCGGTTATGGCGTGGCGGTCACCCTCGCCATCTTCGAAGCTAAACGATTCTTCATGTTGATCCTGGAGATATTCGCTGAATGGCAGATCATTCGATTCGCGGGTGGTTTGCCACCTGTCATACTTACCTTGGTAAACGTCAGCGTGGGCCTGCCGACTGCTTTGTTCACTGTTCGCAGTACACGCGCGTAAGTTGCTCTTTTAAAAATGTTTGTTAATTGCCTCCGTCGGAAAGAAGGCGATACAGTGAATCAATATACAGTAAACTAATTGCTCTAACTTCTAAGAAAATATCCAAGTCGTATGATCTGATGTTAAAAACAGTTCTCGTACTTTTAACACTAAACTTACCATTGCCGGTCAAATGACCGGTCCTACATTTTTAATTTTATAATTATTGAAATTATGACGTTGCTTACATGGAAAATGTTCCGATAGATTTCTTTATCTAAGCGCATATTACAATAAAAATTGCACGAAATCTAAATGAATAGAGCCTTGTCGTTTTTATCAGTTAACACGTTCTAATCGCTTTCAGTGCTCGATAGTTTTAGTGTTAGAAGTGTCCGAGTGTTACTGTGGTTCACTGTAGATAGAAATTCGTGTAGATACAATCGCTTGCTTATTGAGTTTCGTGAATTATCTAGCCGAAAGGAGCCACGTTGCTGCGCGGAGACCAGGCGAGTGCTGAGATGCTTGCTGATAGCAATTGCGATCTGCGCGATAATGAACGCGACCACTTTAGTCTCCATCGGGTATCACATTAGCCTCCGACAGGATTCGTTGATTGAAATTTTCAACAATTCGATGCGGCTGTACGCGAGCGCAGCGTCGTACAAGTACGCGATCGATGAGATACAGTTCATCTTCCAATGCTGCGGCCATACTTCCTACACAGACTGGTTCCACCTTGACTGGCAGGTGAATCCACGATTCAAGAAGGGTAACTCGCAACACGGTATAAAACACGTGAAAATGGAAAGCCCTTCGGGTAAACACAGTTTGTCCAGAAAGTTCGTGGAATGGCCTACTTTTCGTTAAAGACAGTTTCATTCAAATATGTACGTCCATTAGTAGCTAATAATTATTCTATCTACAGTAGATCCAAAAAGTATTTCAACATTAAACTTCCAATTCTCACGAAATTGTTAAGATTTAAATCTATGATCATTTCAGCGAACGTGCCACTATAACCTTTAATCCTGGAACATAATAATGATAAAATCAGTTCGAATCCTTGAAATTTCACTTTCGATTCCATTCCGGGAACTTTCCGGATGAACTGCGTGAAATATTTCATGGGAGATATTGTTCGATTAGGGCGTGGATTATGCATCCCGGGAGGAAATGGCGGTTCAAAGCAGAATATCCGACGAGGTATATAGGGATCGCGGTGTCCCGTTCAGCTGTTGCAACTTGCAAGCTATGGCGCCGTGCGAACACACAGAAATCCAGGGGGACGATGTGAAAACGATCAACACGAACGGCTGCACCGAGATCATCGGCCCTATCCTACTCAGGATCGTCATCGTTGCTTATGTTATGACGAGCACGTTGGTGATCATTCAGATGTTCCTAGTCTATTTAATTACGAAGGTGAACGATAAATTGCTGTATGAAATGCATACCTTTCTCTCTTACTTCCCGGCTTTTATCACGATTTCATGCATTCATGGTAAAAATTAGTAGATTAGAAGAATTGAAGAGCTTCCGTGCACAGTAGGGCCTTGATTAACCCGCTTGATCGGGTGATAAACAGGGAGAGAAATAATTAGAATGTACATTATATTCCAAAATTGTGATCGATGCAAATAATCTTTATTCAAAGAAAAGTCCATGGTTTATATTATTAGTTTACCTGGATTTTAAGCAAACATTCGAAGCAATTTAAGTTATAAATCTGATTTGATTTTCTTGTTCCACTCGAATGGTTTCTGATCCTTTCCAGATGATTCGCAGACTTTTGTGCGGATCGTGTCGTTGGTATCACTCTCCAGAGGCCTTCGCTGACGAATCCACCAGCGTATCGTTGGACAGCACAAGGTAATCCGATCGTGTGCTCATAAACAGACCCATTTTTTACAGCAAGAATAGACCGGTGCTCCATAAATCAGGGTGGCAGTTTCAATTAAAATCGCATTTGAATGTAAGGGGTCGCCGATAAGCGGCGTCGGGTCACCAAGCCCGATTGTCAGCCATCCGTGGTCGCATCGCGGATAAATCGCGTAGATCATTCGATCGTACCCTTGAAAACTGCACACAGTAGAACCTCGCCCGTTGCGCGTAACGGACCTGAAAGCGCGTG
>CM052289.1:4953199-4963738 GCA_028455765.1 Lasioglossum oenotherae
TGAAATGGTCTCAGGAACCACCCCCTTTCGGGATTTTCACGAATTTTAGGACACCCTGTATATATATATTGTTTTAAAGATTGCACAAAATCTAAATAAATCGAGCGTTGTCATTTTTGTAGGTTTAAAATGGCAACAATATTTCTCTATCCCACGCACTTCGAGCAAGTGTTATCTCGAAGTGCTTGTTCTGTCTCTTTAAAAAAACAGTGAAGCCTCTTGTATGATCGATGAAAGTCGATAACAGTGATACGAATTTCCGGTTTCATAAGATACACTTGGTCAGTGAACGTGTTCCCATCATCGACTTGTCATTTCTGGGCAAATTGAAATTCTTGAAACCAATCTGAAATTAATTAAAAACCACATACATTAGAAATGATTTTATTATACTTGAAATGATTTTATTGCACTTCAATTTTTTACAATTACTAGACAAAAAAAAGTTTCTGCCTGAATTGCAACAAACTGGAGTGAAGTGGAAGAAAACAATGTACATACTAGTATTTTTAAATCCCCCTAATGGTTTTACTCGTTTAAATTACACCTACTCATTCTTGTCATAAATGTCAAATTCGAACGAAACCCAGCGAGAGGAAGAGAGAGAGCATTATAAAATACATATTTTACGAGCTTACAATGTACATAAAGTCAGACAAGCCCCAATAAAACTCACCGAAGTTGAAAAAATTGATTTCTATTCCTGTCGTGAGAGCGCGCGAACCTGCAAGTTTCGTGAAACTCGCGATCGGTAGAGATCGGGAACGTTCGTGTGCGCTTCGTTCGCATTCGTGGCCGTTCGGTTAGTCTCGGCGGTGATCGGTCCCACAGGCGGGCGTTCGGTTGGTTTACGACTGACGACGGCCCCAGTCAGCAAGTATCTCCGTGTCAGTGTAGTTCGGCGTGGTGTCAGCTGTATTTTTTTTTCTCTCACTATTTCGTCCTCCGCCACTCCGTCGATAGCATAGCATGTGCCCACCAGTTCACAGCCACGTATACGTTTACCTGCCGCATTACCAGGCCCATAATAAACTCGTCTCTTACGGCTACCGTTAGGGTCGCCGGTAACATTGTGCTTGTACGATTTGTTTTACCGTGACGAGACCCGGCATTACCATCGAAATTCGTTTCCCACCGTGAAGGGATCGCGCGACGGCCAAGCTTTCTTACTTAAAGGAAATAGTCTCGAGAGGTGTGCAGTGATAGCATGATTTTTTCTTGGATATTCCAGTGAAATAGTTCGGGATCGGCTGTATCGGGTGGGCGAATTCGCACGTGGCCTAGAGTGGATAGTGTTGACGCGCGTCGCAACGCCGAGCCACGTATTTTCCGTCCAGTTATATCAACGAGCCAGAAAGAGGTAGTAACGGCAACAGCTTCTCCCGGTCGACGGACGAAAAAAAGAATCGAGTGAACGGAACGGAAAGATCGGGGACAAGATACGAAATTGCGAGAGCAGAGGGACAGAGAGCACATACACCGGGGGTCGAACGAGAGAAAAAGACAAGCAGAAATCTCATTTCAACCGGAGCAACCAGCCACAAGCAAGATGAGCTGCTGCACGAGTGCACCGATCGTAACCCAAACTTGCGAGACACTGCTGAGCAAGTGCGAGATACCGATCATCGACCTCGCTCACATGGGTAAGTCTATTGTGTTCATATTTCGAATTTTTTCACGTTTCTTTATTCACGCGTCGGTTACGGATACCAACGCGCATGCGCAATTGTTCTATACTGAATCTACGACTACGACCCGTGCGAACACGATCGCGAATTGTCGCAAAATGTCGCGGCACTAGTCAAAGATCGATCTTATCGAATTTCTTGCGACAAGAAAATGGCGTTCGAAACTGAACCGTGTACAGTGCAAATCGTGTACATCGGTTCTTCATGCATTTATGAAGACATCGGTTGGGTGAAATATAAAACGGTAAAAGATTAGACACATTTAAGAGTACTGTGATGTTGTTTTTAATCTAACGAAGCCGTTAACCCTCATCTGTCCCTCATTTCACGAACTGAATCTGTCCCTCGGTGTCAAATTGACACAGTAATAAATGATCGATGAAATAACAAGGTAAACATTTATTTTTCGAAGTATTTTTAATTCAAATTTATGAGTTAACGTTTAAATCTTAGATTTTTTGGTTATGTGATTCGCATTAAAAAAAAGTTAACGTCGCGAATTTTCGGGAGAAATTTACCTATAAATAACAAAACAGAATAACAACTGTGTCAAATTCACACCAGGGACGAATGAGGGTTAAGGGATAAAATCAATTTTTATTTTATCATTTTGCGTAAAGATTCGCAGTCTAGTAACAGAATAGGAGTTTTGACAAAAATTCAATTACTAACTTCTAAAATATATTTTCGTAACCTGTGCAGCAACTACAGAGATAGAAATTAATTTTTATCATAAAAGTGCAACAGAAATTGACTTCGCATTCAAAATCGTACAAGATATGCAATAACGCACAATTACATAATAACACTGCAAAAAGCAATTTTGTATTTGGTGAAATATCCTTTGTTATAAATAGACAGCGGATTTTATGAATTTATGACAAAAATGAGTAGGTGTAATTCGAAACAGTGAAAACATTAGAAGAATTTAAAAATACTGTTATATTATTTTCGACCTATTAAACATATTAATTGTAAGAAAGAAAATAAATTTTCATTTCACTCCAATTAACAAAACAATTAACATAACATTCCAACATTTTTATTTTACATGAAGACCCGCTGTCTAGTTATAAATAACTTGTCGCAATCGTCGTCGAATATATTGACTTTACTAATTTTTGATAACTAATGTGGTTCAATGTTTATCCATGCCATGTGCAGTGCTTTTTAAAATTGATTTTTATTCGATGTCTCAAATTTGTTTAATTTAAAAATGTTTAATTCCATTTTATAAATTCTAAACCGACTCCAATACATTATGTACGATTTTCACTGCGAACGACTGTATCCAGACACACGCATGTGCACGCACACAGGCGCGTGGTAAGGGTAGACACATGTTCGCAGGTTAGCTGAACACTTGAATGACTCGATATGTACGACTGAACACACGAAAGTTCATGGTTACATCGGTTCGCGTTCAGCAAGAATAAAAAAAAAACGAGTTCAAAACAACGAGCCAATAACGACCGTGCTACAAGTTGAACAGGTTTTTGTAACTGTTAAATGCCAACAGGATAAAATCGTGAACTCTGCCTTTATCGTGATAGTCGAGTTCGCGCGTTAGTCAATTATTAGCGGCGCTTTCTAAATATACGTGTGCGCGAGGGATCAAAAACCGTTGCCCTTTGCCGCGTATTTTTAACCGCTTGGTTATCGCGCAGAAATGTAATCGGCCAATGTTTTCGAGTATTTTGTCATCGGAAAGTTTCTCTCAAAATGTCCCATGTTCATCAGATATTTGTATATCTATCAAATCATTTCGTTTTTTTTTTTTCAAGGGAAAAAATGAAAGCCAAATTTTGTGACATTTCGTTCTGTGATCTAGAATTTCTGTTTTCTATTAGCAAAAAATTGAGTGATATGATTTTTCACGACTCCATTCGACATGAAATTGATACCGGATAAAAAATGTTGATTTTGCTTATTGGATGCGATGATAACAAAAGATTCTAGTAATGATATTTAGCTATTTGTGTTACATACGAGTTTCGATCCGCCGGTTGAGAACATTTGAACTATTCAAAGTGTGACGGAATTTTAAAGATTGAGGGGGTGACGCTGTTGCGGTTGCTTGGCAACGAGACCAGGCAACTGGCCAGACAGACAAGCGGACCATCGGCAACAAGGTTCGGTCGTTTCACAGTCGGAGGCGCCTACCTCAGCCCCGGCAATCCGTTGAGGTCAGAGCCGATCTTTCACAAAGAAGGGCCCCTCCCTTATGCGCCCTACTCGATTCGCCTAGGCCAGTGCTTTTCAGCTGTCGAATAAAAATGATACAGTGAAACTATAGTAATGTTCGGACACTTTTAAAAGAACGATAACTTTTTGTTGTTGTTGTACATACCAATTCGTAAGCTATACTGTAAACAAATTCCTTTAGCCACAGATCAATGTGATCGTTCGTTGGAAGTAAATTCCATCATAATTGACAAATCATTGTCGAGTTGAACAATACAAGTGTCCATTAAACGTATCTTTTATTTATCTGATTTCAACCATGTTATCATAACTATTCTCTCCGTTCAATGCTACGCGTGCACGCGCAAACAAAGCAACATGTTGCGAATATTGATAAAACATACTGACGCGCGTGTATGAATCTTCTTATCGGATATAATGCACTACTTGCCGTTGACTAGCTTTCTAGCAGATACAGGCAAATGGAAAATTAACACTGAACCTACCACTGCCGGTCAAATGACCGATTTGATATTTTTCATTTTACAATTCTTGAAATTATAAAGCTGTTTACGTGAAAATCGATTCGATAACTTAATTTGTCCAAGCACGTATCGTGATAAAAATGGAAAAACATATAAATAAATAGAGCCTTGTCATTTTTATAAGCTAAAACATTTTAATCGCTTTTTGTGCTCGGTTTAGTGTTAAACAATATTTTCTCAGTAACTGCGACAAGTTTGGGTCTGCGGAGTCATTACCTGAGTCACTGCCACATTGAAAAAATTATTCGTGTTTAACGCTAACCGTACCGCGACCGGTTTCATATTTTTTATTTTTCAATTGTTGAAAATATAAAGATGCGTCATAAATTTATTTATTCAAACACATGTTATTATCAAAATTGTGAGAAATCTAAACAAGTTCAGTCTTGTAATTCATACGAAACAATGTATATCAGTCACCTTTTGTACTCGGTGCGGTTAGTTTTAAAGGATGTACGAATACTTTTTACACTGAATGTATATAGTATTACCTATTATATCTTATTTCTTCGACGTATATAGAGGGGGGCGACACTATTTTTAGATTTTGTGTGTGTGTGTGGAAATAATGTTTGCAGCGAATGTATTCTGCCAGAGGTGGACCAGAAGCTTATATGTTCCCTTTCATTTTCGCTGCGAGCGAATGTATGCGCGGAACAAGTCGGGCGAAATATCTCGCTCGCCTTTGTGCCTGTAACTCTGTGTTGGATAATGATTTAAGCGGTCGCAGTGAATGCCACCGAGAATAATGGATTGGCGTGTGCGATGCGATACAAGCGAAATGCACGGCGCGTTTCAATCCGCGGCTTCGAGCCCGTGAAACGTATCTCCGTTTCGTCTTTCTTCTCGTTCAGGCCGGTTCAACAGTACGTTTCGTCTCTGTCTGCTCCGTGGGCGCGTGCGAGTACATTTCGAGTCTGGGCGACAGGCCAACGACCACACGACTCACGAACGGAGGCAACACTGGCCTAACCGACCGAAAGAGCCGCGCCGCAATCATCGAAATGAGTCCGCTAGCTGAACAAAACTATGTTGGCATTATTTTAACCCTTAAAACTCGAAAATACTTCTGCTGAAAATGTTCCGGTTTGGTAGAAAACGGGACTTTCTAGGACTTCTAGAAATTTTGTCAATTTCTTTTCACTTCATTGAATATTTATTAATTTTTAACATATTGCGAAGAAGAATGTTAATTTTGTAACGCAACAGAGTGCACTTCATCGTAAAAAAGATAAGAAATATTATGCAGGTATCGTCAGGGCACCTCGAAGATGAAAAGCCATTTTCTTTTTTTCTTTCTTTTCTGTTTTTTCATTTTCGAGGTGACATGTAGGAAGCAATACAAATTTATCAGAAATCGACATGAGAAAGTTGACTGTTCAGCCAAATGGCACCAACTCCTTCGATCCGGACCAATGTGCGCCGTCGCCTTTTCGAAGCAGCTCGAGATTGGGATCACGGATCGACTCACGGAAATATCGCTCAGCCGTTAGTCATCGATTATGTAAATTGCGGCTAATACGACATAACACTTTATAAGTCACTCGCACACTTGGTACGTCAGGCTACCAAACGGTCCAGACGAGTCCAAGTGCTCTCAATAGAATGCAGAGGAGTCCAAAAGTCTTCCTTTCACTCTTGTAGCAAATTTTTCGGTAGATACAGGTTTGTCATCCTTGTAAGGCGAAGCATTTTGATAACAAAGTTTAGTAACAGGGTAAGAATTTCAACAAAAATTAGCTAATTCCCTCACCCAGGACTTACGCTCTATAAAGGGCTAATTGTAGTCGCATTGTGGATCCCCTTAGTCATCGGTGCTTCCTTTGTCTCGTGCAGCATGGTCTCGTACAAGTAGATATATGCACTTTGGCATGCCGTTGTTTTGCTTGGTCGTAACCACTTGTTGAATATTCCTTTGTGTCGTGCATTTCGCGTACAAGTAAAACTTGTAAGTTTTCAAACGAATATTTTCCACTATAGTCGTGGTCGGACGGATTTTGAGGTTAGTCACGTGTGGTAACCTCCTTTGTTTCGCTCGGTGGTTTCGATTTGCATGCTCGACTTTATTCAAATCGCAAAATCGCTCTACTGTTGCCATTCGAATCGGTAATGGTCGCGAGTTATCAGTACAACCGACATCCGACCTTCTTCGAAACGTTTCCTTTTGAGTGGCTTCACGACTTCCTGCTGCCTGCTTTATCAGCAATTGCGCAATAGCAATATCTTGCTTACGTCATACATTCGAAGGTACGTCTCCCTTATTTCTATGAAATCGAGAAACAAATGTTGACTTACGTTGATTCGCGGAAATATCTCGCTAATAGGAAAACGCTTTCTAATTTTAGCGCGAATTCGAAATTCTTCGCTTCTCCCGAAATAACTTGCAAAACAATAGCGACAAGGGTCATCGGAGTAGTGGTAGCCGAGGATCGAGGTTAAATAGTCCGCGAGACCGTTGAAACAAGTTGTAACGAACAATATGTTACGCGGACTTAAATTGACCCTAACCTAACTCTTTTTCCTTTACTTTTCTGTCCGGGCAGAAACGACTTCGTTAATAATTTTAAACGAACGTAAAAATTCTCAACTTTGTCCCGTTCGTTATCACACGTGTCCTTCGCTGCGTGAAACTATATTTCGCGATTCGGGAAGGATAATGAAAACACACCTGCCCCCCCTTTTTTGCGCTCGTGTATTATTAAATAAGTCCACGGACACGGCTCGTCACTTTTCAACGATGATAACCGTGTAAATCGGACAATGGAAGACCTCGTGTCTCCCTCGTGAATTTCAATATATGTACATAGTTTCAAAATATCTAATTTCTTATTCACAACACGAATACGTTCGATTATTCTTTCGCTTATTAACAAAGCAGAGAACTCCATGTACATGTGTAACATGTTTGCAGAAATTCTCATTATAAGACTGTAAATGAATATATTGGCGAGTAAAGAATGGACATTCAGAGAAATTTTGTAATATTTTTTAGAGGAATATTAACGAATTGTTGTGATAGAAATACAGTAAATGGCCGGTTGACTAAACGAGGATTAAATAATTTGGCGAATTTGGAGAACAAAACTTTTAGCATGCGGATTCGTCATGGTGGCGCGGATATTTTTATGAAAATTCGATTCAACCGCGGAGCCTTGAGCTTTGCTCGTGTCGCTTGAATTTTTTTCGCGGGCAATGAAAAAATTCGCGAACACGCCGTTCACTTTTCGCGTTGCGTGCCGTATGGTTCTAAAAGCGTGGCGCGCATGCGCTTGCACGCACGTGCCCTCCAACCGTGGCCACGATACTCAACGATGCGAATAAGCGAACGCTTATGCAGACGATTGATAGACCTTTGAATATTGCGAAGTTTTTCGCTGGTGCGTTACGTCGCGTCGGTGCCGCATTAAAATTGATTATTGGGTGCATGAGCAGACTCCAGGAAAATCATTCCTCATGCAATCACACACGCGTGTGTCTTCTGACACACGTCGTTCTTTCCAGGAACCCATTTTGTTGAACTTTCATGGAACAGCTCGAGTACACAGCGTTATCACTATTTTTAGCGGTAGTTAACAGCACGACATAGTTTCGTAACAACAATGTTATTAATTGAGGTGATACGAGGCTCTGTAATTTAACGTTATGTTATTTTCTATGCACACACACACAACGCGGTTAACCACACGAGCCTGAAGACATCCTGTATGCGTAAACACGTACAAGGAAAAAATTTGTGTAAAACATAGTTGGCGTTTAACTAAATATACATATATTCGCTTTGTTCAAATCGTACGTTGACAGTAGTGCCGAAGGCGTCTTAAATAACGCGTGCATATTCAATTAGTTAGTCATCAGCAGAGGTGGGCATTATTATTAATATTTTAGATTTTATTTTGCTTAAAGAATATAGTATTTTAAATAAGATATACAATTTCGAAAATAAAATATTTCTATTTCAACAATTTGATCTCCAAAATAAAATATATTTTACTTTTTGCATTGTTATAATACTCTGAGAAACCGCAGAAACAATACAGTCTATCTTATCGTTAAGAAACGATTTGCACCCACAAACGTATTGAATTCGTACCATGATTTTCAGCAATAATAATTAAAATTGAAAATAAAGACAAAATATAAATATTTTCAATATTCTTCAAATAAAATATTTTATTTTAAAAGTTGTACGCATACTTTTAAATAAATAGGATTATTTACTATTTATAATACTATTTTCCCCAGCTCTGGTCATCAGCCAGTCAAGCACTTAGATTGGTCATTCGTATTAATTTTATCAGTGCTGTGTTTCGTTTCCAAGTATCCGTAACGAGTTTCCATTAGTTTTACGATTTTCCAATAGAAATATCAAAATGATTTGAAGTAGAAGTTGGAAATGGGTACATGGTTACTGACGCAATTCGTCAATCGGTATATAGAGAAGTTGCAAGCACGCGCCGAAACAATTCCAGCGATCAATTGCTCCACACTAATCATCGCGAAAGAATTCGGTCGATAGTGTCGTGTCCGTAACGGGAAAAATACCGTGACTCGCGTTTCAAAACGATTTTCAAGGAAGCCGCTTCTTCCTATGTCTTGTTTGCTGTTCTTCGTCGTCGTTTCGATGATGTCTTCGTTTCAAACAAACAATTTTCTGGTATCATTTGCAAGAAAAGAATATTATTCACACATAACATTGAAAGAAACATCTTGTTTTCCTCAAACTTCAATTCCGGCAACAGTTATAGAGGGACTTCGGAGGTTTTCACGTAATCGTGCTGATCAGTCGTGTTCAACTCGGTGCGCGCAGTGAAACAAACATATTTTTAACTATCGTTCCCCGTTATCTTCTTTGCTAATTCGTAAACATGATACTTTATCAAAATAATTTTTTTCCAAGTTCATATTGAATTACTGTTTTCGTACTGGCACCGATTGCCCCCCGTACTGGACCAGATATTTCGTAAACATCTCGATTCGAGTTACCGTAGTGAAAGATTTGAGTCGCGAATAGAATGAAACACTATTTTTAGTGTGCGATACATATTACAGTATTTTATCTGCCCAGGGACACACACAATTATCCACCAAGGATACTATTTTTTGACTTTTGCCGAACGTTGAAAAGGACAGCGGAGCTTGAGAGGCCTCGGACGTTAAGAAGTGTAAACATAACTAATCCAATAACAAATCTTTTTTATTTTTCATTATTTATCGATGGGACTTCGACCAAAATATTCGTGGCATTTTTCTAATGGAATATGATATAATTCCAATTATATTTACTTGTATAGAGTGAACGATGAAAGTTTTCGACGCAAAGAAGGACAGTGTATGGGAAAGAAAGTGTTCGAAACTTTCACCGTTCATTGAACAAGTAAATATTATCGGAACTATATCATATTTGGTATCATTTTCATTAGAAAAATGCCACGAATATGTTGGCGAAAGTCCCATAAAAAATAATGAAAAATAAAGAAGTTTTGTCATTGGATTAGTGTGATTAGTATGATGTCAGACCTCTCGGCGACCAAGGCCTCTCGAGTTTCTTGGCCCCTCAGGGGGGTACACCCCGCAGGAGTGGGGATAGTTTTGGTGCAATTGTCGGCCAGACATTTGGGACATTTATCGATAAAATACTGTATTTGGTTCGAAACTATCTACAAGTTCAATTATATGAAGTACCCTGTGAAGACACCAAGCGAAAAAGTATAAACTAGTTTCAGTGAGATTTTGTTTTCTGTCGGCTTCATTGCGAAAATTGTTTCGAGAGTAGAGCATGCTGAAAAGTATTGCATCCAGGCCACCCGTACATATACAGGGTGGGGCAATAACTATTAGCACCTCGGATATCTTCGAAACTATAAGTTTCACAGAAATATTTGCTGAAATAAAATTGCACTGTACGAAGGGGGCCATACGATGACGATAACAGTTTTTTTGCAGGTGGAGGTACTTCGGACATTTGAAGGTCACCTTCATTTTTTTAAATGGAATGAGTTAAATTATTTAAATGGAATATTTTTTAATACATCAATCGATGCAGCTGGACATTCGTTATAAAAAAGTACTAACCTATGTACGTCGAAAAGTTAGTAGTTCAGGAGATATTTCAATTTAAAAAA
>CM052289.1:4963838-4974429 GCA_028455765.1 Lasioglossum oenotherae
TTTCGAAGATATCTGAGGTGCTAATAGTTATTGCCCCACCCTGTATACATATAATAGTTTTTTGTACTGACTAACTTTTACCAGCGGTAACCGCTTTTTCGAAGACTTTCTCTCGTGTACAGACGCCCAAAGTCGCCGCTGCGAGACTACGGCGACGCACGGAGTCGGTTGCCCCGAATTCGTATCTCCAAATATCGCGGCAACGCATTTTCTCTCACGGAGGACCCACCGAGTGCTATAATAACTCGCACACTGGAGGAGCATGCCCACGTGCGCCTATATAAGAACCGCGGTTAATTCTCGTGACGCAGAGCGTGATGGAGGCGCGGAATGCGCACAGCACGGAGAGCTCGGCATCTGGAGAAAACACGTAGGCAGCAGCCATTGCAAAATTTGCACTTGCGCAAGCATTGTGTGCCCGTCGATATATTTCGCTCCAGTCTTCGTTCATTCATGTTTCAATCCTTTCTAATTCCCCAGCATAGACTGGTGCGAAAAGTAATTGCGATTTTCATTAGTTTAAACGTTCGCCAATCAGAGCGCGGCTACAGCGGACGCCATTGCGGCGACAAATGTCTGAAGTGAAGGAAGAAAAAGTTCTTCCAAGCGACTCTTTCATTAGAAATTAAACGTCTTGAAAAGTATACGATCTAAAAATTCATCTTAGTAAACTTTTTAATAGCAGCAACAACTGTTTTGAGGTACACACGTTAGGCGACTCACCCTGTATAACAAATTGTCGGCAGAGTTTATGTACTTCCAACATTGTCCTTTATACAGCTGTCACGTTCTCGAAATCGGCCGTAAAGCAAAAGTTTACGTAAATATGCAGATTACCAGCTATTCCCATTCACGGTGACTGAACTTAGATTTAGTGCGTATCGTCACAACTATAAAACACTTCTTATCCATTTCTGGCATATCGAAAGGTGTCTTGGTACACGTGGAACGGAGAAAGAGTTAACACGCGTGTGCAGAAATGTTCCAACAAGTATCGCCGCCTGAATGTAAGAACTAGGTAACTTACAACTTGCAATTCCTTATTTTAACCCTTCGAGGGTGGGGCTGGTGCACTGAGTGCGCCAATCGAATTTTAACGAGAGGATCGAGAGTTATTTTGTGCTCATTTTCAATAAAACATCGTTCTTTTGATAATGTCTGAATTATATTTAGTAATGTACCTACATGGATTTGTCTGAATACCTGATGATATGAAGTCAAAACTGAGTAAAATAAGCACCCGAATAAGGACGCGAGATCACCCCACCCACGAAGGGTTAAAGAAATTGATGAAACAGTATTTTAAGGTTTTAAGATTATGGCAGGGAGACCGTTATTTTAAACATAATGTCCAATATCTGCTTATATTTCTTTATTTTAAGTGGAACAATACATGAAAAAACATCATTCTGGATTAACCAAAATTTTTAAAAAGTCGAGTTGCCCATTTATAACATAAATAGAGATCTGTATTTATTTTTTATCTACTTTGAACACTGCTTACTAGATGTTGTAGATTACTTTGATAGGTCACTCAGTTTTTACATTAAATTCTACTTGATTTCTTCTTTAAAACGAAGTAGATAACTCAAAATGTTCAAATTTCAAGTTACCTAGTTCTTACATTCAGGCGGCGATATGTTCCTTGCAGAAGAGAATTTGAACGCGACAAGAGAGAGAGATAAAACAGCGTACAGGCGGTTCGTTGGTTAATTACGGTTTATCAAGGCGAGATTTCGTCAGGATTATTCAGCAATGATTCACTTCTTTTGATCTCGATGTAATAAGTGCAAAGGTTCCGACGAATCGGTTCGCCACGAGACGCTGACCATGAAAACTCCGTGGATCGTAGAAAAAACGAGGTCGTGCATAATCATCCAGTCTTCTTGGCTCATTTCGCGTGTAACTATGATAGCGCCATTGAAATCATGACCGACAGCCGCTGATTTTCTGGACGTGACCGTTGTGAAACACGGCAGCGAGCGTGCTGCCCGTTCGGCAATAAAAAGTAGTCAAAGTCTAACGAATTTTGTCAAGGTAAAAGTCAGGCGTTTTAACGCACTTTGTAGAAAACCCCACATCCTTGGAATATTGGGAAATACCAAGTTCCCTTTCGTTTATAGCTTGCCGTCCTTTCTTCAGGTACGTATCGCTGCCCTTGCGTGTGGGCAGGCAGTTCTAATCGTGCCCCCCCCCCTCCTCTATCCCCACCGCCCCATCACTGTTATGTATTATGTATTAAGTTTTAATTAGCTCTAAGTGTTGTAATTCTAAATTCTATTTATATAGCCATTCCTAAAACAAAATAAGACTGCTCGTGGGGTTTTTATACCTCTTTTCCCCATGTTCAAAACTATGACTGACAATAGAAATAAGACATAACATTCTACTTATACTTATGCGGTTGATACTTTCTTATTAATAAGCCTAAACACTAAATTCAAACTATCTATAAGATACGTATGCGAACGTACAAATAGATAAATACTGCGATACTAGTTTGGTAAGTTTTCTATGTTTATTGTTACCTCCTCACACCAAAGATTGTATTCTTGTACCTCAATGAACATTGAATTAACCAGTTAACTGCGTTCGACGTGTATACACGTCAATCGAAAACTCTACTGCGTTGCACTAACAATAACCTTTTCAAGCATGAATTATTAATTTTTTATCAAATAAAAATGTAATCTTTCCTCGCTTTTCGTAAAATTTATAATAGGGCCATTTGCCCTGCGTTCGACGTGTACACTCGTCAGTGCTTGATTTTTAATATTTACTAATTTTAATTTTTACAACTAAATTCCACAGTTAAGAGGTTAAAAAAAGCAGTTCTAATCGTGCGCCCGTCTTGTAGACACCTCCGACGACATCTTCCAATACTTTAATATATTTCTTCTACCGTCCATGTTTATAATTATTTACACAAAACCTCTCATCAAATTTAATGTGAACGTTTGCCCTTGTTTTACGAAATTACGAATCGCATAAATGCATGAGAACACGCATTCTAATGAACATAAATGTCTCGACTCTTATCACTTCAACTTATTCTTATACTCGTAAACCTGAGGTCAAGTTTTCTTAAAAATTACACATATCAGACCAATGTCTAATTTTCAGGATTTTTTCTAAGAGAATTAATGAAATAACAATCTGTGGTTTTCGGAATTTGATATACGATTTGGTTATATCCAAATAATACGAGTAGACTGCGGATCTTTATGCAAAATAAAAATTCTCAACGTCGATTGCAAGATACTGGTATCACATAAATATTTGTTTCTGCCTTTAACAATTTCAGTAAGTTGCTAATAATTCATTGAAGAAATTCTCTAAATCTTCTACAAAAATAATAAACATATTCTTAAACTGCATGGAAAAGTTTCCAAAACTTTGTACGAAATTTTCAAAAGAAACGTTATCGCCCTCCTGATACTTGGAAGAGATCGGGCGAGTCGGCGTCGAGTTCGATGGCCTGCGAAATGGGAAAGATGGCTGACCTCGGCTCTTCCGGGGGAACGATCCTCGGCGAAAAATCCTCCGATTCCGCTGACTTGCGTCACGTGTTACGATCATTCTTCGTCCCAAGGCAGTATGACGAAAACCTCTTTGACACAGTTCGTAGTAATCGCTAATTTTCTACCTCGAAATGAATTCATCGTAAAAACATAGGTACTTCCTGCGGTGCAGCAGTTTCTATTCGATTGAATCATTAGATAGATCGTAATCTTCGAATTCACTTTCATTAATTGCAACTGCGCGATTTAATTGCTGGACATTATTCGCGTTGCTGGGTATATGAACCGTTTATTCAGCTGTCGTGGTCGTTGCAAGATTATGAATTTTTATACACGTACAAAATCTTTATTTATCCAGTTATTAATATACGTATATCCAATATTTGCATTTTCTTCAACTGTCATTGGATTCATCCCCTTAACTTCTTTTTACCATGCAAGCAACACGCATTTATGTAACGTATTCCCAAGAAATCTGCGTTGCAAAGATTCATTAAATCACGACGGAAAAACGTTGTCAGATAGAGATAATAGTGAAGTAACCGTGACAGAATTAAATTCAAATAAGGAAAACATCAGTTATTCATGACCGGACTGTAGATGTTTGAACAAGCTTCCGTTTTTTTCGTGGAAAATACTGAGAGAATGATGTCGGGTTTAATCAGATTGTAAATTTCTATTAGAATTGATTGAAGTTTGTATTTCATTTGTATAAATATCTGCTGCGTGTGCACAGCTGAATGGAATATGACCAACGAGGCCAGGGCACCGAAGAGGCAATCTCGGTAGCCAGAGAGTATTTCGTATTCACGACAGTGCCGTCGAAAGGTGGAGCTGGTTGTCGACATCAAGGACCGTCTCGAACGCGAGGAAGCATTTTGTTTTCACACGGTACTCGCCTGTACCGTTATCGTCCGTCGCGATCGAGTTTTATCGTCGTTACTCGATCGCGAGTACATTTTTCCTCTCGCTGTGTTGAACCGCCTCCGATCGAGCCTCGTGATAAATCGAACATGATTCTGCGGCTCGAACGGACGCCGCAAGAAACGCTCGCGGATGTGCATATTTCATTTCCCCACCACAGATCGGTAATCGGCTCCAAAACTAATAGAATTGATTATGCAGCGCGACACTGCGTCCAGCGATCATCGCAGAACGGATAGGAAGTATATTATCTGGCTGTTAGCTACTCCATACGTCAACCATTTCTCATTACAGTCTCTTCGGTTAAACTTTCACTCGGGGGACCAACAATTTTCAACTTTTCTGAATGTTATTGTCGGAACACTTGATTTAATTAAATAAGATGACTTTATTTATTCAATGCAAATCAAGTTACATAGTGGATTAAACAGTGATCGCAATGTGAATGGAAAAAGATATAAACTGTATTGAAATAAGGTAAAGCTAATGCTGCAGCGTAAAAGATGCTGCGATGTGTTCTGTACTGGTTCGTCCCTGGAAAAACCTTTAGTCCCTTTTCTTAAGTGGGGGTGTCGTAAACCACTTGGGCCAGGCAACGAAATCTCTGTTCCTACGGTCGGAGTCGCACCATAGCCTGTCTCTTATCGTTGGATTCCAACAGTTATATTATACAATTTGACAAACAAATTATGAAACTCTAAATTCTAGTGCGAGGAGTCCAAGCGCTTGAAATCGAGCAGCTTTATTCGTGTATAACTCTCTTTCAAGTTTTATTATAATTATTGTATTCTCGTCAAATCGTATTAGATGATCGCATAAGTTCGTGACCGATTGTTCATAGCTAATGATCTTTTCTAAATGTAGAAAAGAATGATGACTGTATAATTGATTAATAAAGCTGCACTCTTAAAAATTTAACCATTGAATTTTATTTTAAAATCGGGCACGAACTTGGGAAATCATCTGATATAGCATTCAGAAAATTCGAAAAATTTTGGTCCCCCCAGCGAAAGTTCAGCCGTTCTTCCTTTTTAATTTCTTCAAGGTGTTTCATAAATTGACGCTATGTAAATATGTATAATGTCGCCGTCGAAATGTTTCCCGTGTTGCTTACAGACTCCGGTGCACAATATTTGTCGTATCTTGCAAACGAAAACGAGAATTGCACGTTTATCCGGTAGAGATTCTTGGGAAAACGCAGGCGTCATGCTCACGTGCTCTTCCAGTATACTTTCGATGTCTGTTCGTCTTATACGAGGAATTAGAGCTATCAAGTATTAGACCTGTCAAGCGTAGAGTTTCTTTTGCGAGCACAAGATTACCTCGTTTTCTAGATTATTTATTTCGTTAGCTGATATCGAGCTATCTAACGACAGTATTTCTCTTTGGAAACAGAAATGTTTCTATCAAACTAACACTAAACTTGGCAAGTATTTTAAACCAGGCATGCCAAACTCGTTCACCACCAAGGACCTCATTAAGTATTACAAATTAATTCGTGGGGGCGTTAAAAAAAGAAACGACTCGAAATAAAGAAGAAATAGTTATAGTTAGGTTAAAGGTTAACGTTTTGGTCGGGCCGCGTGTTTTAAACATTTGAAATTCTACAGCACATATTGGCGCAGACCTAATCTCGAGGTTTCAGGGTGTACACGCGTCTAGGAGAAAATTTTCGCTGGTTTCTCCTGGCAACAGCAGTCGCACTGATACTTTCGCTCGATACATAACGATCGAATATACTGTTACCGAGCGGCGACACCTTTTCATATGTTGTTCAGTATCATTCAACAGAATAACGAGCACGCTTTGACAATCCATGACCGTTTGAAACTCCACATAGGCTGACAAACTACCACGAATGATAAACTTCGCTTGAACTTTTTACCATCGATTCTACAAGTCGCTGTGCACAAATAATATCAGTTTCACAATTAATAAATTAATACGTACTCACTCCAAAAGTAGCCAGATCACTGTTATCGGGGTGACGTGATATCTTCAGGTGTTCTTTTCACCCTGTCACGTATTATATTTTTCTTGTTTTCTCAATGTAAATCTTCTGTTAATACTTTAATCACTACACTTGCACGTGAAACGAGTTACCGGATGATACAAGAATAGAAAACAAGGTTTATCGTAACAATGGTTTTTATAACGTTCTCACATCTCGTACATAAATTCTGCAGTAAATAAACTGCGGATTTTACGCATGTGTGACAGAAATGGTAAGTGAGATATCAACAGTTTATTAAAATTGTGAACAGAGGATTTTTGAGTCTCGATTCTCGCAATCGATGCAGACTATGTTGCATAACTGTCCACAGTCTACTAATAAAATTTGGATTGTTTAATAAATTGTATATGCAGCAAGTTTTCTGGTGCTGTGACAAAGAAATAGAACCACTCGATCTAAGAAACAGCACGGACCCGAGGCTCTTTCTTGGATCAAGGCATTGCTGCAGTTTTGTCCAACACTGTATTGTTTGACGCAAGTTCAAGTCGGAAGCAAACAATGAAAGTAGCGAAAAATCGAATGAGCTTACAGCTTTGATCGGCAAGGTATTATCGGGATGAGAGTCAAGATAAATAGCGAGATAAGGTGTGTGATTCGTCTGAAACCCAGCTAGAGCAAATATCAGGCTAGAGATATTTACATATATCTAATAACTTTGTCGCGGTGGATCGCTCGGCGAACAACAATAAAATTCGATCGTAAATTACGGTTCACTCGACGGATAAAGTCGTGTCGCGGTGAAGAAGGAAGGAAGGACAGTTTATCGTCGAAAGTTTGCGAAACGATTCTGTCGCACAACTCGTGTCACAAGTGCTCCCCGTGGCTATTCACGTGCACAGAGAGTGAAACGAATCCGACGAGGCTCTGTGGTACGGAAAATTCGCTTGGTATTTGCATTGGATTTCCATCGGGAGATTTACAGTTATGCGACCGCACTTGGTCTTCGGGAGCTGCCGCGAAACGATTTACGACAACATGCGACAAAAGACCTTCGCCTTCATCCACGCTGATCCTCGAACAGCTACGATCCGTGCGGATAGCGTGAATTTTCTCGGTATCGACTAATTGATCGAACTTAGTGTCGCTATCTACTCGTCGATCGCGTTCTGGATTAGGATATCGTGTCCATTGTCGCTTTGTATTTCCCGCGCGCTATCGCGGAACCAAAAATTACAGCGAAACTACATTTTCTTCTCTAATGCCTTCGGCGAATGGTGAAGCGAGAAGCTCGCATTAAATTTTCATTAACATCGCATCTCTGATTGATTTATGCATCGATTACTATTACGGGGAGATCACGATAACCGTGACCCCTACTTTGAAGGTTATATTCGTGTTCCTGGGATCATTTTAAGAAAAAAATGTGTATATAACAGGCATCCAATGGGATCCGTTTAGCCGATAATGTAGATTTCTTGTTTTTCATAAAACTGCAAATATTTCGGAAACTATACGAGTTTCTGTATGACGGCTATATAGAATGACAAGATTATGCGATCAGAATTAGTTAGGGTTAGGTGGTGGGGGGCGGAGAGCATACGGAAATATAGGAGTAGTCTTTCAAAACTGAAAGCTCACCTTAAAAACAAAAAAAAATAAACAGGAAATGGATTTTTCGGGTTGTCCGCTCAGAAGAAAAATAATTAAAAATAAAATAAAATAAAAGAAAATTCAATTTCCTACAAAAAAGGTCTCTTGATATTTTGCCATATCTCGCATAGTTTCCGAGATATTTGCAGTTTTATAAAAAACAAGAAATCTACTTTAGCGGCTAAACGGAGCCCATTGGATACCTGTTATATACACATTTTTTTCTTAAAATGATCCCAGGAACACGAATATAACCTTCAAAGTAGGGGTCACGGTTATCGTAATCGTGCCACTATTACAAACTAAAAGGACAACTATTATAAGTACAAACGAAATGAAATTGACGTCTTGAATTTAAAAAGCTTTCCAACAACTTGGAATTTCAATTACTCAATTTTGCTTCGGACATTCCACAAGAAGTGAGTGCAGCGCGAGAAATTGGAAATTGATCGCGGGGTAAATCGTTCACAGAGTCGTCGTTCCGGGTTTAAGTCAGTCCGGCTGTTTTCATTTTTTATTCAACAGATGCAATTAGTCGTAGCCTTCGTACGTAAAAAAACAGGACCGTTTGCTTCATTGTTCTGCGTTTACCTTCACTTCTCCGAGACGCTTGGTTCGTCCATGGAGAAACTCTTCCTGTGTTAGGCCTTCCGGGAACACTAAATCTCGTCTATCAGCTTGCATTATGTTACTTCCTTTATTCGCGAATATTTGCAATTCAAGGGAGACAAAGTTCGCAAGTATGTTTTCACGCGGCGGTATTCTACAATGCAATTTACGTATATTCTAGAAACGAGTCCGGCGAATTACTACGTCACCATTGTAGAACAATGTTGGTTTACTTGAATCGATTAAACAATGTTTTTGACACTCTATTCAATTTATTAATTAAAACTTAATTGAAACAGTCACATTTTGTGCTCGGTA
Organism: Lasioglossum oenotherae; assembly: GCA_028455765.1. NCBI lineage: Eukaryota > Metazoa > Arthropoda > Insecta > Hymenoptera > Halictidae > Lasioglossum > Lasioglossum oenotherae. The sequence goes on from CM052289.1 coordinate 4,972,815, forward strand.
CGGTTAGTGTTGAGTTAAATACTACGAGTAGCAATTCGGTTACAAAATTATACGTATAAAGACCACATTAAGTGCGCGCAAATGCGTGATACATACTAATAAGCAATTAACTATTAATAGAGGCTACGTTACCGGATAATCATTTCGATATTGCATCGACAAGCGTTCCCGTGGGAACAGTCAACGGATAGAAGAATGCGGACGATGCGAATTTAGTTTTAATGGTCGGGTTCTGTGCGTCAACAATGTTGTATCGACTGATAACATGACGAAACATGAAATTCACTTGCAACACTTCGACTTTTGTCAGAGGAGAATTATGGAAGGAGGAGGATCCGATTTTTTTGTCACGAAGACGAATAATGATACGTGAACGGGCAACGTCGAATCGAGGAGCATCGAGGCTCGCTCTCATTTTTCGCTAGTCGCTGATAATGACGTGTTATCGCGATCCACGCACAGTGCACTCGGCTGTGTCTTTTTACCACGGCTCGCAGCCAGATCTTGTTACCGCGACACGTGGCGACGAGTGCTTTCTCGCGACTTTTTTGATCGTGAGAAGTTGATTTCACTTCTCCCGCGATCACCGAGTGAAAGATACGTGTAAAGATTCATGCTAGCCGCATAATACCCCATGGAACAAGTTACGGTTAGCTTGCACAGTTACAGTCCTCGATAAAATGATAAGACATCTAGTATATTTTTAAATTTCTTATATTTAAAGGTGGAAAGTGTACACTCCGTTATATCCTGAATACTACATACTGTCTCCAAAGTAAACACGCAAAATCTTAGGATTGTATCGCATACCATCGCAAAATTAGAGAAAGATATGTGAACACGGACTGACATTGCTTCGACAGAAGTATAAGACATTTGGCTTATTTTCCAATCATGTGACTTCTACCATCGAGCGTTCTACTGCGAACGTATTCAGACGTTGAATCTGGTGATTTTCTTACAGTATAAGTACATTGATTACAACGAAAAATAAATAATGGGTCGAGGAAAGTAGTTAGATAAAAGTGAGGTCGATCGAAAAGTTCCTAAGTTGATTTCGTTTTCTGTGAAACGCGACACTGACCGAATCAGAATTATCTATAAACGTAGATAATAGAGCGTGCGATCTATCGAAGTACATAAACAACTTTGTGTTACAAAAATGGAGGCAAGAGTTCTAATTAGAGCGGCGCTTTTTCTGCCTCATACGTTTCCGAAATAATTTATGAAGATCGATGTGCAGAGAAAATTTATTCATCTTCCTGTATGTAGTTCATTGAGTGAGAAATAAAACAGTGGCATCATTCGATTGATTGCAGTTTTTATGTTTATAAAATTAAACTGTCACAGTGATGTATCAATCGAGTATCTCTGATCATAACTTCCCAGTTAACAGATCTGCACAATACATAGGGTTACGCATCTTCATAGAAATTAGAGTTGAAAAGAATTTTTTTTTTATTTACATTGACAGGAACTTCAGCTTGTCCGGAGAGCAGCTTGTAACCGATACCACTGTCCAACAAATTTCAACTATTTTTGTGATTATAATATACTGTTAGGTCCTTCTTATAGAGTTTTTTGCGCTGATTCCAAATCTGGTTTTAATTTTTTT
>CM052289.1:4974529-5046360 GCA_028455765.1 Lasioglossum oenotherae
TTTAAATAAATTACAGCTGAAAGATTGCAGAATATGGACAAATAGAGAGATTATGTGTACGAACGATTTTAACTCTGAATGTCTGTGTGAAACTTGCAGAATTAGATATTTTATAAGTAACGTTTTATGAGCACCAAAAAATGAAAAAGTTTGGAGAATTAAGGATGTTCTGGAGGTACAATGGGAGACAAGAGTACAAGAAATTTGAAGTCCATCAATACATGGCAATGAAAGCCGTTCATGAGTATATTTTGCATTAAACTTTCGCGAATACTGTACCCTCTGTAGCTATATTCAGTGGTCTACACTTGTCGCGTTTCCATGCTAGTGAGAGACAACACGATAAATTTGACGTTTTGTAACAGTTTATAATTTTTTTGCTCTGTAACTGTTTAGTGAATCCTTATAAATTTTGATCATCATTAATTACATAATTTTTACTACATATAAAAAAAACTGGAGTTTCTAGTTGCGTTTTTTCAAGGCTTAAATAGGATTTGAAGTAGGGCTGTAACTTTCCTTCGAAGGTCGAAGATTTCGAAGCTTCGAAGCTTCGATTTCAGAAACTTCGAAGTTTCAAAATCTTCGACCTTCGAAGGAAAGTTACAGTCCTAATTTCGAGCACTTGGAAGACTTCGAAGCTTCGGAACTTCAAAACTTCGAAACTTCGAAGCTTCGGAACTTCGAAACTTCGAAGTTCCCTTCGTTCCTTCGAATCCTTCGAAGCTTCGAAGTCTTCGAAGCTTCGGAAAAGTTACAGCCCTAGTTTGAAGTGGAATTTTATGAATTCTCCATAAGAAGACGTGTTAAAATGTGCAAACTTTAAGTTCCTATAATTCTTAAACGGTGCAGTGAATCTAACCCAAACTTTGGTAATTGCATTAATTTAATAAGGATTATATCTTGTCAAATTTTCAAAAATTTTGTTGCGTTTTTATATACCTCCAGAACATCCTTAAAGTGTTCCTTAGAGATTTTGGAATCTATTAGATCTTCGAGCTGAATTCGAATGGACTACAGAAAAGAAGGATGGTCTCTTCTTCGGCGAAACGACTAACCGATAGCGTATCAATGAATGAATGTTCCCTGAATGAAATAATCGATATTTAGGAAGAGGGGAGGAAAAGGAGTGATTTCGTACTATCGTCGTGAAGCCGTTAAGAAAGACGCGTCATCGTAAATACGATGAGCATAAAATATTGTACAGGGTGTCGCATCAATAATTTCGCAAACAGGAATGAAGTAATCCGATCTCGGAGAAAAAGAAAGGAAAATATAGGCGCGTGCGGACGTTGTTATCCTCGTTCTCTTTTTACTCTTTCTATAGTAATGAAAACAATCGTTGCGTCAGTAAATATTAATTCGTTAGCAGCATCGCCACATTTGCCATTCCATTTCTGCATGCATATTGCCTTAACCCCTTTTCGTCCAATGTCGAGTCTGTGCCTCGACATTCAATTTAATTCCGACTATGCGTTTTATACTTATTGGTGTTCTATTTAATTGCAACGTCCGAGTGATATCGTATCTCAGTACGATGATAGGATTTCCTTAACGCTAGGTTTATGGAGCTCTAGAAATAATTATTTCACAATATTTTATAAACACAACAAGAATGGGTCTATCCAATTTTTTGGACATTTTTCCAATAATATACAGGGTGTCCATTTTATCTGAAGACATTGAAATATCTCGAGAATTATGGATCGGATCAAACAAGTTTGTAATGACAGTTGTTCGTCGCGATTGGGGACATCCAATGATACCAAACTCGACCCCCACCCCCACCCCCCGGGAATAGGGGTGGGGAAGATAAAAAACTTAAATGGAAACCCTCATTTTTCATTGCAGAATTGGATTCTCCTGAAAAAAATACACAAATTTGATCTAGGAGTTTTTGCATTTTGGTTCACAGATGGCGCTGTAATGGACAAAAATCAAAATGGAGAAAAAGTCGTTGAAAATTGGGCATATCTCGAGAAATACACATCAGATCAGAAAAATAAAAGTAGACGTATTTTTGATATTTTTAAGAATGCTATTCAATAACACCATAATTGACTCCCCACCCCTAATAGGTTGGGGGGTCGAGTTTGGTATCATTGGATGTTCCCCTTCGCGACGAACAAATTTCATTACAAACTTGTTTGATCCGATGCATAGTTCTCGAGATATTTCAATGTCTTCAGATAAAATGGACACCCTGTATACACCAAGAAATAAGCATCTTTGCAATCTTAATAATCGCAAATTAACACGTTCGCTGCCGAGGGACATTTTCATAAACGGTTCAATACATGTATTTATGGGAAAGATCATTCATTCATTATGGCAGTCGGCACAGTTCAAAAGACTGGGTCATTCTCTTTTACAGAACTTTGATCAACGAATTTGTGAGATTGTTCTAATTAAAATTAGTCGAAATACAGCATTATTTGGACCATATTTACTCATTTAAAGTGTAATCATAACTCGCTGTGATGTAGGTAAATTTGATCGAAACTCTGTCGAGGATGGTTTCTTTTTAATCAGGGAAATCTCTAATAAGCATCTCTACAATCTTAATAATCGCAAATTAACACGTTCGCTGCCGAGGGACATTTTCAAAAACGGTTCAATACATGTATTTATGGGAAAGATATTGAATTTAGACAATTTTTAATTGCTTTATTAATTATACGAGATATATCGTAGTCGGTTTTTGCGATAAAATGTTTTATGACAAACTTAAACACAAGCTTCGACCTACGAGATAACTTAAGATTCTTAATAAATTAAGAATATCCCGTAAGCCTAGTGTTAAAAACCTCAGATCTGAAATATTTAAAGAACCTGAAGATACTCTTTTACTATTCTCGACTAACTAAAATAATTAAAAGAGTAAATAAAAATGTCTCCGTAGCTCTCGCATTTCGCAATGAATGCAGACAATTTTTATTTTCCACGAAACTCCGTAATAATTCCGATTTTGCATGAAAACCTTTCGACAGAGAAGTCTTAGATTTGCTATGATCACAGCGTGCGAGCGACATGTGCAATCAGTGTACACATGAAATAAAGTGTAGTCGATAATTAATTTTCCCCTTGCAATTTCCGTCGACTACAAGCCATTGTATTGATTAAAGAAACACACCAAACCACATATGTAGCTTGATCGTTTGAATTCAGGCTTTGATACGAGGGTAGAAAATGATTGGGCACGACCCTGCTCAAGAGACATACCTCTCCCTCTATCCCATCCTCCTTCTCTCTTTTATTTTCTTTTCCTCTCTTGGTCTATATCTCTATCTCTATCTCTCATTCATTTCGTTTTCCTCTTCCAGGCACTGAGAGATGTCCTCAGAAGGGTGTCGTGAAACAAGTGGCTACGAAGCTGGTAAGGGCGCTGTCCGAGAAAGGACTGGCCTTGCTCGTCAACCACGGCATTCCGGAATGCAAGGTACGCATTTCCTTCGATACTCGTTCCGTATAATCGCTGGATCGAACACGGGCCCGAGAATCGCGCGTCCTTGGCGGATGCCGTGATTATATTCACCGGGGAAAGTAATCATTAAAATTGAACAAACAAAGCACGATAAGTACCCGCGAAGGTCGCTCGAAACGCAAAAACAACGTCTTCGAGTGTAAGACGAAGACGCCTCAAGATTCCCCCACCTGTAAGTCGAAATGGTACTTGCATTTTCCAATGTAGAGAACATGTGACAAATCTGACGATTGCATCTCGAGGATTCATTTTAAAAATTTTACTGGAATAATAAGTAAAATATTTTCACAGTTTCTCAATCTCTTCTTTTCAACATTCGTTCGAACTGTGTATTTTTAATATCACATTCAAACATCGTCGTGTAATAACTACGTCTTGAAGTGTAAGACGACGACAGCACAAAGCAACGCAAGTTATTGACTTAGACCACTTTCATAATTATGGGCACATTTGTTACAACAACGATCGATTGAACGGTCAACAAGTGTATTTCCGTGATTTCGCAAAAGTTGCAAAACCAATCGCTTCGGCGATAAGCGCGAAGACGCCAAACAAAATTCGATTTCTTCCGATAGGATCGCGACAGAAGATTTCAATAAATCAGCTGGTTCGCGGGGCTAGAAGTAAAACGGTAAAGGGAGAGATAACGGACGATACACTTTCATGAGCGGCTCGTTTAACAAGCATAAATAGGTGTTGGTATATCGGAGTACCGCGTGTTCGATCGTATTACGTCCAGAACGACCTCGGCTCGCAAACGAAACTCGCATGTCCTCGGTTGCGTTACAAAATTACCGTCCTGCGCGGTCTCGCGAGCTCGCTCGCGCGCGCGCGCATGGAACCAGTATTAAAGGAGTCAAGGTGAGGAAGTACAAAGAAAGATAAAGACGAAAAGTGTCAGCGTGCTGCTCTGACCGCTGAATAGGGAACAACAGGGATTGGTAGCGCGAATCGTTAAATCGCGCGACATCCGTCACCAGTTTTCACGGGTTAGCTGATAAAACGTGTGGATCTCGCGATGACCTTGCTGACGACGCCCGAGCTCCTCCTCTTATCGAGGAAGAAAACGTTATCGTTGACTGTCCGTCACACACATCTCCACAAGATGATCTCGAAGGTTACGACGGGACGTATACGATACAATTATTGCATATCCGGTTATCGTGCCTCTTTGCAATGTGTCGATTATGCATTGCACTCGATCAACAATTTTCTGAGAAAAGCAAGTGGGGCGTTTCTTTCGGAACTGACGAGTGAGGTGAATACAGTGCGTTGTATAAATACAATCTTCTCGCATAGTTCTCGATCACTGTCCCTTCGCAGTCATAAAAAAATAGCTTCCCTACACGATATCTGTCCCTGCTCGGAACAGACGATAGGAGCTACATCGCAACTTTACTGTATTACCTCGGAGCAGAGTTGGCCTGTAATTAATTACATGAGTATTTAATTACATCTTCAATTACATGTGCAAAAGTGGACTATAATTACAATAAGAAAACGGTTAAATGGGTCCAAAACATAAAAATTAGTCGTTTAAAGCAGACGATAGGAGCTACATCGCAACTTTACTGTATTACCTCGGAGCAGAGTTGGCCAGTAATTAATTACATGAGTATTTAATTACATCTTCAGTTACATGTGCAATAGTGGACTATAATTACAATAAGAAAACGGTTAAATAGGTCCAAAACATAAAAATTAGTCGTTTAAAACAGACGATAGGAGCTACATCGCAACTTTACTGTATTACCTCGGAGCAGAGTTGGCCAGTAATTAATTACACGAGTATTTAATTACATCTTCAATCACATGTGCAAAAGTGGACTATAATTACAATAAGAAAACGGTTAAATAGGTCCAAAACATAAAAATTAGTCGTTTAAAACAGACGATAGGAGCTACATCGCAACTTTACTGTATTACCTCGGAGCAGAGTTGGCCAGTAATTAATTACATGAGTATTTAATTACATCTTCAGTTACATGTCCAAAAGTGGACTATAATTACAATAAGAAAACGGTTAAATGGGTCCAAAACATAAAAATTAGTCGTTTAAAAGAACAATTACACTGAAGTAATTGTTAGACTCCATTGCAATTACTTCTTTCACAATTACTGTAATTGTAATTGTGGTCCGCAATTACAATTACTGGTTGAGCCAAAGTATAATTGCAATTACCAATTACAATGACATGTAATTGTAATTTTATTTCTGCAATTACAAGTAATTGTAATTGGCAGTTGCAATTACTTAACGCCAAAATGGCACTAAAAAAAAAGTAATTAGATACCTACTGTCTAAACTAATGTCTAAAAAGGACAAACAAAAAGCATATGTTATATATTATCCGACTCCAACTTTGAAATGAATGTAATTTGACAATTACATGTAATTGTAATTGAAATTACATTTTGCCCAACTCTGCCTCGGTGGTATGATGGCTCAGAAAACGTAGAGAAGGACAGCGCGTAAACGACAAAGAGGGACTGAGGGTCGAGGCAGTCGACACAGTTCAAAAGACTGGGTCATTCTTTTTTACAGAACTTTGATCAACGAATTTGTGAGATTTTTCTAATTAAAATTAGTCGAAATACGGCATTATTTGGACCATATTTACTCATTTAAAGTGTGATCATAACTCGCTGTGATGTAGGTAAATTTGATCGAAACTCTGTCGAGGATGGTTTCTTTTTAATCAGGTAAATCTCATAAGTATGTTAGTAAAAGTTCTGGAAATGAAGAATAAAAATTGTAGCTTATTACTAGACTGCGGATTTTTATGCAAAATAAAATTTAAATACATCAATTGCAATCTACACGAGCTAAGTAAAAAGTTATTTTGCTCATTAATATATATGTAATATATATTTATATTACATTATATTATTTATAATATATATGTAATATAATCTTTTAATCTTTTCATTGTTTTGAATTACATCTACTCATTTTTCTCAGAAATGCGTAAAATACCCAGTCTACTTATCACTTTACTTTTCAATACGCTTCGATTCCTCCGTATGTGTAAGCATTTGATTGCCAAAGTACTTGGAACAATTGGATCACTCCCATCGCTAGTTCTAACCCCTTCTCGATGGTAACGAAGGTAACAGACGGCGCACAGCTTGCAAAATAATGAATGCTGGCTTCCTTAGCTATTATCTATGCCGTAATGTCGTGTGCCTGTTGGCATACCTCTTGCGCAATGTTTGATAAAGAATTACAAGCGTTCCGATGATAATTCCCGGGGTTATGCTGGGAATTACCCGGATGTCTAGCCAGTTCTCCAGGACGTCCACGTATTCGATAGTTTCCTTAAATATACATATCGGAGATTTTCCTGCAACTTCTCGAATTATCCCGGACACCGGTTTGCACAAACTAAGTATTTAATGCACATCTTTGTTTGGTTATAAGTCAGGTATAGTAAGGAGCATAACTGATTCCACACACTTTAAATCAGAATAACTTTTATATGAATGGACCAAACGACTTCAATTTCTCTGTAAGGCTGGAAGAATAAGTTTAGTAAATGACGTCTAATAAATAAGTTGAAAAAATGTATTTGGTAGGAATTGTGAAAAACAATACTAAAAATTGATTTCTACAACTTTTTTAGCTGGCCCAATAACGAAAATTTAAAAAATGTGTTTTGTCAACCGGTATAAATTATATACGCTCTGAAAATTTCATTGAAATCGGTTAATTAGTTTACGAATTATAAACGATCAAAAATGGTAAAACTCGCCACTTTATGGTGCACTACAAATTACCACATTTGATCGTTTATAATTCGAAAACCAATTAACTAATTTCAATGAAATTTTCAGAGCGTATATTATTTATACCAGTTGACCGGACACATCTTTTAAATTTTGAGAATCAATTTTTACTATTGTTTTCACAATTCCGCTCAAATACATTTTTCCAATATATTTTTTACACATCATTTACTAAACTAATTCTTCCAGGCTTACAGAGAGATTGAAGTCGTTTGGTCCATTCATAAAAAAGTTGTTCTGATTTAAAGTGTGTGGAATCAGTTATGCTCTCCTTACTGTATATCTTGAGTGTCCTGTTCGCATACGAATAATTGCGACCTGATCGTTCCCAGAAACTATGGAATCTTTTAGGGTTTTATAAACATTGGGTTTTGTATCGCGGAGTTTGGTTTGGAAGCCCTTAACCCCTTGCCTTTCAATATCGTGTCTGACTCGTGATGAAAACGATTCCGAATCGATTCTGATAAAAATGTATGTTAACAATTTCCTTTAAACCGAAATAAAATTCTATCTTGGTTTCGTTAATATTCAGCTATTGGAGAACATATAGGCATACAATTTCCATCAGTGTTCTCCTTTTTTAGGAAATTACGATCTACAAAAAAAGGGGCATAATCCAATTAGCAATGAACCATAGTACATAATAAAATAGATACTTACTTTATTCTGTTTATACGGCACCTTGAATACAATGATACTTTGGTTATCGATAGCAATTGAAAGGGATCATGCCCATTACTAGTTAGAGCGCTTCTTTTCCAAACGGTGGTGGCGGCTGAGCGATCGTTTTGCGCTGACGTCACGGCGCATTCTTTATCAAACATGTATGTACAGCTGAATGCGTCAATTGGCTGAAACGAACCGTCGCTTTTAATTATCTCGACTCGAATCGAATTAAGAGTGCCGGCTCGGAGGGCAGCCGGAGAGCGGTGAAAACGTATCGAAGACGGCCGAGCAATTTCTCCTAGGAAGCTATAGGCTGTGTTGCGTAGGTTCTACCCATTCATGGGAATTCTACTTCGTTGGAAATCGTTTTTTTCCGACGCGAATGAGATTGCTTACTCGGGAATGATTCCAGTTTTTGCACGGCGAGACTGGTCGATCCTGTCCTTCGATCACGGATGCGTGTAAAGTACGCTCCGGGATCCAGGATGAGATCAATTTCGATCCCTTATTTTACGATCTTCTTGCGACCAACGCCGTTCACCGTAGATTGCCGATGATTGTGCATTTATAGCGTTCGCTGATAGGCAGATCGTACTAAAATTCATTTTCTCTTAGAACTCGTACGCCGCAGTCTGCGGTAATGAAACTGCACGTCCGCTATGGTTTCGGTTTTGCGGACATTATAAGAACGCGAGAGACTCGTCTCGAAAGTAGACTCGCCGCGAGAGATGTCGAAATTGCAAATCGTTTCTCTTCGGAAAAAATTGTTATTGCATGCAGCGTTGCTGATGCATCGACTTCGAACTAGTTAGGCTCGCGATACGCGTGCTAAATGTGTTGCACAAGCTTTTTTCGAAAGTTGAGAGAAGATTCTTGAAGATTCTGTTGGAACATCTGCAAAATTAAGCCGAGTGTTGAACGATACTAAGAGTGTCCCGGAATATTTATCGGTCCTCGGGTCTTTGTCATTGACTCAGGTCAGAAGTGGAAGGCCTGCAACCTACAAATTCAAAGAGGCCCTGAGTAATAAATTAAGGGTCCTCCCACATCTGTTTTTCCGAGTGGACCCAACAGGGGTTTTTCTTTCCCCTAAAACTTTCTCTATACAGTGGTCGAAATTTCTATAAAGTCATCTTGTTTTTCATAGATATTTGAAAAATATCACCATTTTTGTTGATTTATCGTATCTGGTCTTCTGCCTTGTAGACACTCGGATAGAGGGACTGCGTACTCTACACCGCTATGTTTACTATTTACGTTTTTCTTAATTTTTTTCTGTGTGGTGCAGAACACAAGTGCGAAGTTTCTATAAAGTCACTTAATGTTTCTCTGTATTCTGAGCAGAGAATTACGTAAAACTGCAAATATTCTAAAAGTATTAGTTTTAGAACTCAAAGAAATCCTGTTTGTCATAATTTGATTCACGTGTATGAGAATGCCGAGAGGAAAAGTACTAACAAGTGAAGAAAACGCATCAATCGATGCTTATAAAGATATGGGCTGCTCTAATCACGCAATTGCTAAGAAAACTAATCGGTCATATACTGTGATTAATAATTATATCAATTTACGTGAAAATTACGGGAAAAAATCATCATAAAGGTAGTAATAAAAAATAGTCAAAGAGACAACATTCAATATTAATGAGGTCTGCAGCTAAGGAAAGGAAAAATGCAGCACAATTTCGAGCTGAATTAGAGCTCCCAGTAACAACAAGACGTGTGCAACAACTTTTAAATTCTTCTGGACAAAAATACAACGTAAACCAGGCCTTAAAGAAGTACATAAACCGGCCCGCATTGATTTCGCACGGGCACAAAACACAGTGACTTTATAGAAATTTCGACCACTGTAGCTTCACTTCAGTTTCGGCTTGCTAACGATACAGACGTCTTCTGACTAGTTCTTCTTCGGTTTAATAAAGAACAGACAGTTTGAATTCTTGTGCGTTATTTCTGCATTATAAATACCCATTTCCATTAGATTCGAATCGAAACATGAAGACCACCTCGAGATCTCCAAAAAACAAACATTTTCATGGCATTTTCATTGTATGAAATTTTCCGTTTCATTGCATTGCAGTTTCGTCAGAATTACTTCGCAAAAATTTTCATTGTTAGAAGTGCGAGTCTCATATCACAGTGAACAAAATCGTAATGACAATTCTGCGATGCGAGTCCCACGTCAATTTTCTCTATTTTTATGCCGAGCGTCATTCCTGAATTTATCTGTACGGCATTTAAGAACGAAAATGACGCGCATCGTCGTAATGATAAGCCTCATTACGTACTTATCAGTAAACCGAGGTTCGTCACCTGGCAAGGCGACATATTTCTGATACCGAATGGAGAACTTAATTACACAATGATTCACTCCGTCGAGTGCTCCTAAGTGATCTGCATTAAATCGCCGATCATTTGAATGTTCCGGAATCTCTTTAGATGCCCACTTGCATTTCTCATCTTTCATCGACATTCCTCGGCAAAACCGTTCAATATGATCTTCTCTGTTCACAGATGAAGGCCGCTTACAGAGCCCTCGACGCGTTCTGCGAACTACCGGAGGAGACGCGAGCGAAGTACGAGCGAAATTCGCCCAGCAATCATGGTTACATCAAGCCTGGACCATCCACGTAATTATTTACTACAGATTTTATTGGTTGAGTCATTGCAATTAATTTTGGACAATTTCCCAAACATTCGTTGGCCAAACACGCGTCAAGAAATATTTTTTATTGTTTATTCATCACTGAAAAGATTTGATTAGACGATTAGACACATCTTCTCATCATTCGCACATGAATGTTCGATTATAGACACACATAAAACAAACACTAAAATAAATCACAAATTAAAAGTTACGAGATTATCAATTTTATTTGGAATATATAAACAATTATAAATGGAAGTCACAATGCATACAGTATCATACAAAGAACTGAAAACTACTGTGACGGACAGAAGTTTATATTGTTTTTCAAAATTGCAGGTACACTGACGAGAAAGAAGCTCGACATGCTTTCAACGTGACCGGAAGCGGAGGACCCTTACCGGATGGAGAAGTGCCCGGCTTCAAACTGGCAGTGGATGAGCTCACACGAGATTTCAAACAACTGTCCGCCATGCTTTTAACTGTAATCACTTTGCCTTTTAATAGTTAATTTCCGAACAATCGACTCGAAAGCCGGTATTCTGTAATTCTTCCACGTTTTTCGAAGTGCCTCATCTGTCTGATTGTTTGTAAGGGGCATACATATTTCTAACCATCTGGCTTTGGTATCCGGCTGTGTGTATAACTTCTTTGGAAAAATTCACGAGTCAGAAAAACTTGGTTAAATCAGTATTTCAAACGCGTGCGCTGTTCATTATGAAAATGTATAAATCCCGACAGTCTTTTTACACTATCGTGTGTCGTTAGGTACTATAAAGTAAAAATAGGGGCTAACGTATGCGATGTGTGGCTTATAGGCTCTGGCTGTAGGCCTAGAGAAATCGCCTGACTTCATGAGCTCGAAGCATTCGCGAATGCTGGAGTCTGGCAACGAATCCATCCTTCGTCTACTTTACTATCCACCCCTTGGTGCACCAGCGCCAGGACTGGCTCGTTGCGGCGCCCATTGCGACTACGGAACTCTCACCTTAATAGCTCAGGTACTAATGATCTGCTAAAACTCCACGCAAATATAGTTTCTCTATATTTCCTTCAGACACGGCAACTCATAACAGTTTTCAATCTGTACTTCCTATCAATCAATTAATCAAAAGCTGTATAAAATGAATCGACGTACATTCACTCACCGTGAAAATTATGCATATAATTAGACTGCGGATCTGTATGCAAAACAAAAAATGTTCGCATTGATTGCAGGACACAGGAGCCAAATCAAAAGTGTATTCTTCTTTTAATTATTCTATTTAGCTGAAACGAATACATTGATGTCCTTAAATATTTTTAACATGTCCGCATCACATCCGCAGTCTATACATAATGTATCAATGGATATTTCTCCAAGTTTAGTAAGCGAGTGGCTGTAGATTGTCTATGTACGTGTTTAAAAAATTCGGGCACATTGAAACGTATTTACGAATGAAATTTAATTAGTCTAGTTCGTGATCTAAGGTAAGATGATATCTACAAATGTTCTGGCATCATTTACAGGACTGCGAGGGAGGTCTGGAAATACAAACTCCACATGGGGAACGGTGGGCACGCGTTGGACATCTTCCGGGCGCCATTTTGGTGAACACTGGCGACATCCTGGCAAACTGGACCAAGAATCAACTTCCAGCGCTGAGACATCGAGTTGTTGTGCCAGAACACTGTGGTCGAGGTCGTCATTCCATTGCTTTCTTCGTTCACCCGGACGACAATACACCCATCGAGCCTTTGGACACGAAAATCGCGATACCTAATCAAGAACCAGCGCCTTGTCGTTTGCAGAAAAAAAAACGCGGCGTACTGACAGCGTATCACCATCTGCAACGTCGACTTCGAGAAACTTATGCCTCTTAACGTTACTGATGAATATATAAAATGTTTTTTTTCCCCCGCGTCGAACCTAAATGATCTTAGTAACATTATCATTGACCGTTAAAAAAACGAGCGACGTGACACACAGCGACGATAGAGACAGAAAGAGAGAAAGAGAGAGAAAGAACAGCATGATCGACCTATTGATCATGAAATCATAAATCACGCCGTTCCAAACGAGACAGAATTCCGTTGATAACTTGTAAGAAGCTGCGATATGTTGCATCACAATGGCAATAATAAAGAAATTTGTACTTACAGTTTGTAACAAAGGCATTTTATACACGAGTGATTTAGATTTCCCAAAGTATAAAGAAAAAGGGATAGAACGTATGTCTTCTATTTTATATTTAACAGATATACTGTTTTCTTTTTGTAATGATTTGCATACCAGAATATCGGGCTTAGAAACCGGGATCCCAGTTGATCGTTTGAGGCATTTTTCGTAATGTGAAACAGACTAAAATATCCCCAGGTTGGAAGATCAAAGTCGGATCGTCCAATCGTAGACCGCATTCGACGCTCTCTTCTATTCTCAACACCTCGTCTTTCAAGTGTCTCATCGACACCACTCTTCCTGCGAGAAAAGTATTCACATATTAGAATTTCATTCTTGACTGACACGCGTACTATACAAGTATTATTTTAATGTTCACCGAGCAATCGAGAGAAAACGAAAAATAAAGATGAAACACGACAATTTAATGTTGCCTTTTCTATCTCACTTTGAAAAGATGAAAGACTGTCTTATTTAAGGAGTCACTGAAGCAACAGCTTCAGCGCAAATCCTTTAAAAGCGTTAGCACTAGGTTCTTTGTCCCGTAGTCGCGTGGACTAGAGTGTAAACCTCCGATTCAAAAGTTTTTATACATGACCATGTGAAAGAAATGTTTCGAATGTATGGTTTGCTGTATGCTTTCGTTCGATACAATTTAGTCGAAAGTATCAGACCGATTTTCAAAGATCCATTCAATTTTAAAATGATTGTACAATTCGCAAAATTTGAATAACCACTGTATCACTAGAATTTACTTACCTGTATAAATAATTTGGTTTCCCCTAATTACATGGAACGTTTCAGATTTTTCGAGAACACCTTTTGTACAACGACAACCAGCAACCTTTACTTTCTTCTTTTTATCGTTAATCTGGAATTCTTGCAGTACTCTGGCTTCGCCTACATTCAATGCAAAAAAGAAAACGTTATCAATGATATTTTACATGTGAACAAGAATTTGATTATTTTTGTGTACAGATATATTAACGATACCTAACACTTCTTCGGCATCAACTTCAGGTAAAATATTATTGATTTCTTGTTTGACATCGTCCACAAGTTTGTATATCACGTTGTAATTTCGAATTCGTACCTCTTTCTTAGTTGCATCGTCTTCTATTCCACGAGATATGTTCACATTGAAACGATAAATAATTGCTGAAAATATATAAATTGTACAAAATAATACATTGCATCAGAAATAATATGCATATTATCATGATTACCGTTGAAAGTCTCTGCTAGTTGTACATCGGACTCGGTAACAGCTCCCACTCCGTAATGAACAACGTTTAATTTACACAAATTGTCCTCCGTGTACGTATCAAAAATATTTAAAATTGCTTCAACACTGCCAGCCACGTCACCTTTTATAATACAATTAACTTCTAAACACTTCTTTTCCTCTTTTTTCACGGGAGTCGGTGTTTTCAATGTTTTATACTTGGGATGAAACCTTCCAAGCGCCCACTTAAGGTGCAGTTGACGTTTATATTCCTGTCATTGTAAAAACCATGTGTAAATGGTTTTGAAAATATTGTGTCTCAATAATTATTAAAGTGGTCTAAGTCATATATTTCTTATTCCGAGATGTTTAAAGCAAAAGGATATTAATCTAACAGTTCATTTTTCACAATGTCGTAAAAATTACATTGTATTCAGTTAGCTTAAAACAATGTGAAGTGAAATAACTGATAAACTCGTTAATATAAATTTTGACTTGGACCACTTTCTTAAACCATGTATAATTCGAGCGTATTACCAAAAGATGTTCTTCGTATTTTTTATTAGCAGCATCGTGATGCTCCTTAGCCAGAGATTCATTACGCATAGATTCTCTATAATTCAAAGCCGAATGCAACTCTTGCTCATTTTGTGCTTCTAATATCTCAGCTCCAACCGGAGGTAATTCTCTCCAGCCAATAATTTGAACTGCTTCTGATGGTTTGGCTTCTAAAACCGTACGACCGGTTTCGTTGAACATGTTTCTCACTTTGGCCCATGCTAATCCTGATACTGTTCAAACAAATGAATTCAGTTAAACCTAAGATAACGACGAAGAAAATCCGCACTATCTATTTTTTACCTAACAAGCAGCCTTTCTTCAAAGTTCCACGTTTAATTAAAGCTGTTACTAATTTTCCACGACCTGTGTGATTAGCGCATTCAATAGCAACGGCCTCCACTAACCCAACAGGATCTCCTTTCAAATTCATTATTTCAGCCTGCAAAGCTATAGCTTCCGTTAAAGTTTGCAAATTACTGCCCTTCAAAGCCGATATGTTGACGGATTGCACATCTCCGCCAAGGTCTTCGACTACGATGCCATGCTCTGCGAGCATCTGTTGCGTTCTTTTCTAAAACAAAAATTTAGTTTGTGTCAAACTCCATTTGCAACGTTTATCATGTGTGTACATCAAATATATATTACAATGTCTGCAGCAGGTTTGTCAATTTTGTTGATGGCTACGATAATTGGCACTTTCGCATCTCTTGCCATTTCTATACTTTGCAAAGTTTGTTCCTTCACCCCATCGTCGGCTGCTACTACCAATACTACAATATCTGTTGCGTGTGCACCTCTGTATCGCATGGCAGTAAACGCAGCATGACCAGGTGTGTCCAAAAATGTTACTCGTTCTCCAGTCTTCAGTGTTACTGAAAAGATAATATTTATGACTAGACCGCGGATCTTTATGCATTTACAATATAAAATATAATATGAAATATAAAACAGTGAAAAATTACAAAAATTTAAGAGCATTGTAATATTATTTTTCATGTAACGAAATCATTGGGGATAAAATCAATTTTTCTTCTGCTTCCCACAATCAATGCAGAACATTTTCATTTTGCATAAAGATCCACAGTCTATTTATGACTTTGTATCCCCAGTATCGCAGATTTGATAAATTCAATCGAACTGATAAATTTAAGTTTTGAGCGCAAACAAAAGTGTCAATTACACTAGCAAATATCTATTTTGTATAAAAGCAGTGGTTTTATTGAATAAAAATCGATTTATGTTGGGGTTGTATAGAATTATACACAAAGTGGTGTGCGAATAACTAAAGATTAAACATTTATATTAAGCATACCATCGAAGGCTCCAATGTGTTGCGTAATTCCACCAAATTCTGTATCGACAACCGATGTATTACGCAAGGAATCCAGTAAAGTAGTTTTACCATGATCAACGTGTCCCATTATCGTCACTACTGGGTGACGTTTCACTAATACAGATTCATCAGCTGGAGGACTGTACAACATTTAGTATTATGATAGACAGAAATTTGAGTAGTATAAAAGTATCGATGCCACACTACCTTGTAATAATGTCCTTATATTTGACTTTTTCTTCGACTTTCATGCCCGGTCTTGGAATAGTTTTAGTTTTACAACCAAGCCTTTTCAGAATGTCGCATACCAGATTGGAGTTTACTAAAACGCTATTTGGATTAGTGTATCTTGCTATACCCAGCATATTGAGAATGTTAATTATATCTTTAACGTTTCTATTTGCGCAATTGGCTAATTCTTTTATCGTTATATTTTTCCATACTTCTACCACAGGAATTCTTTTACGTATCGGTTGTTTAATTACGTACTCTTGTAAATTTCCTTCTTTCAACATTGTTGTCACTTTCTGAAAATCAAATGTATCGTAGTCTTTCTCGTAGAAGCGAACAACTGAGATATAATTGTGTTAATATTATACCATATCTTCCTTCGTCATCCTTTGTTTATAATATCCCGGTGTACTGTGGTAACATTGATGCTGGATATACGCCTCTATCATCAATTGCCTTGACAAACTGTAAAGATTACATAAAAGTTCAAACTGATCGTCACGAATAAAACTTAGCTTACAAACTGTTTGAAACAAGTACTGATTCAGGGAAACAATATATAGTTTAGAAATGTTAATTATAGTCACGTTATAAAACTTGAATATTCTCTTATGAAACTAGGTTATTTATATTCGAGAGTACAGTGATTATACTTCTTATTAGTTTAGACAGGTGTGTGGTTATGTAAATATTCTGGGCATCCATATATACAAGTCCTTGTAATTCATATTGAAGATAAAACTCACATAAGTCGAGCATATGATCTACTAATGGAAGTTGCCATGTTTACGACTCCATTTGTAAGTATATAGCAGTTTGCAGTGCTCTGACGTCTGGCACCCGAGTTAACTCATTTCGAGTTTCGATACTATCGATATCGCATTCGACTATTGCGCGCCAGCCTGACTTTTTCTGAGCTTTTGATTTTTTCAGAAACGCTAGTGCTGCACCGAGTCGATCAGAAACCTGTTCACCTGTTCCTCGTTAGCATGGACTACAACACAGGTGTCCACATTAGCAGAAAACCCAATGGCTTCTTCCACGATGTATGAGATGATTCTATCACAGACGACGTATAGGACACAATACAGACATTGTATCATTTCGGTGTACACTTTATGTATGAATCTATTAATGAATAAATGACAATGTAATAATACAGAAGCGTGTGTCTGCGTATATATTTATTGAATCACCAATTTTTTCCTTACTTATGTGCCATCTCCTCCGCTATCATATTTCCAAAAGAGATTTTCCAAATTTTTCGCCAATTTTCGACCGGCTGACTTGGCGTTGAGTTGTACTACTGAATTTCGCATACCTCCTTCGACATCATGTTCTCCTAATACAAAGTTCAATTTTCGAGATTTTCGAAAAATTTCGCCAATTTTCGGCCGTCTGACTTGTCGTTGAGTTGTACTACTGAATTTCGCATACCTCCTTCGACATCATGTTCTCCTAATACAAATCTCAATTTTCGAGATTTTCGAAAAATTTCGCCAATTTTCGACCGGATGACTTGGCGTTGAGTTGTACTACTGAACTTCGCATACCTCCTTCAACATCATGTTCTCCTAATACAAATCTCAATTTTCGAGATTTTCGAAAAATTTCGCAAATTTTCGACCGGCTGACTTGTCGTTAACTTGTACTACTGAATTTCGTATACCTCCTTCGACATCATGTTCTCCTAATACAAAGTTCAATTTTCGAGATTTTCGAAAAATTTCGCCAATTTTCGGCCGTCTGACTTGTCGTTGACCTGTACTACTGAATTTCGTATACCTCCTTCGACATCATGTTCTCCTAATACAAAGTTCAATTTTCGAGATTTTCGAAAAATTTCGCCAATTTTCGACCGGCTGACTTGGCGTTGAGTTGTACTACTGAATTTCGTATACCTCCTTCGACATCATGTTCTCCTAATACAAATCTCAATTTTCGAGATTTTCGAAAAATTTCGCCAATTTTCGGCCGTCTGACTTGTCGTTGACTTGTACTACTGAATTTCGTATACCTCCTTCGACATCATGTTCTCCTAATACAAAACTCAATTTTCGTGATTTTCGAAAGATTTCCTGAAAGATTGAGAAAGTATTAGGAGAACATGATGTCGAAGGAGGTATGCGAAATTCAGTAGTACAACTCAACGACAAGTCAGACGCTCGAAAATTGGCGAAATTTTTCGAAAATCTCGAAAATTGAGTTTTGTATTAGGAGAACATGATATCGAAGGAGGTATGCGAAATTCAGTAGCACAACTCAACGACAAGTCAGACGGTCGAAAATTGGCGAAAATCTCAAAAAATTTACCTTTGTATTAGGAGAACATGATGTCGAAGGAGGTATTCGAAATTCAGTAGTACAACTGTACGTCAAGTCAGACGATGGAAAATTCAGTTGTGCAAACTTTCAGGAAGTTGTTACTCTATTTCTACAATCGAATATTCGTGTAGAGGATGGGATAAAAAAGAACACATTAACTGTAGTGACTGATGTTCTTTATTTTTCGACAAAAAACGTACAAAATTAAACGTGTATTGTGGTGAGAAAAGAAGGTCTTCGGCAGGAATGCATCCGAGGTAGTAACACTATGCGAGGGAAGACTGTATTGCTATGATACTGAGGAGCACTGGCGGCGTTTATGTTGACAATAACTCTTGGACGAAATGAATCAACACTTCGTACATATATTTTAAACTTAACAACGTATTGATACAAGTTC
This sequence comes from Lasioglossum oenotherae, assembly GCA_028455765.1. Lineage (NCBI taxonomy): Eukaryota > Metazoa > Arthropoda > Insecta > Hymenoptera > Halictidae > Lasioglossum > Lasioglossum oenotherae. The sequence goes on from CM052289.1 coordinate 4,993,348, forward strand.
ATGATTTTATTTCATTATTATTTCGCGACACTCGTGTTCATGATAATTTGTGTTCTCTCGTGATTTTCTGAGTTCTCTCGATGCTAGTCGTGTTCAGCCTATTTCTATTGTCAACTCAAGTACATAAAGTACTTCCTCCAGTTTTATTCGATGGTTGTTCGTAATACGGAGAGAAACGCCATGGAACTTTTTACAATCTGTTAAAAAAATGGTGAAGCATCTTTGTTGTAGTATTTGACCGTGGAATACAATTTTGCTATTTTTACATTATCATCGTGCAAACTGACTACTCCATTTTTTTTATTGATCAATTGAAACAAACGGGTTTGCTTACTTCGCTGAAACCGAAAAGAGTGAATTTATAAAATTTCCCAGCCATTAAATACTGCGGTTGTTGTCCGTTCAATATGCAGATTACCAAAGACTTTCTGTCACGGGCTGCAATGTCCGTCCAATCGGTGTCGTAAAACGCATCACCTACGTTCAGCGACTAAACATTACAGTTATTTCAATATTAGCGTGCATATTAGTGTAAATGTATAAATACGAACCTCATATAAAAGCTGCTCGCCAATGTAAGAGTACAAATATAACCAGGCTGCCACGAGGACGGAATACAGACAGAAATTAACGAAAGCTGCCGTATCGTTTCCAAGTGTCTGTGTAATATCAAACATATTCACTAGGGGTGTGCGAGAACCCGAAATATCGGGTCGGGTCGGGAACACGAAATTTTTTCGAGATCGGGACGGGTACCCAAAAATTTCGAGATTCTCGAATTTATCGCGATTCCCGAAAGAATAGGGATTCCCGAAAGAATAGGGATTCTCGAATTTATCGGGATTTCCGAAAATTTCGAGAACCCAGTAATCATTTATATTCGGTTTAATAAATACATTCATAGTCTTGGATTTTTTATTCTAGATGTTTCCGAAATTGAAAGAATGTCGTCCATCGCGAATTCTTTTCAAGAGTGTCTTTTATGTCATATTCTCGAAATTTTCGGGAATCTCGAAATTTTTGGGAACCCGACCCGACCCGACTCGACCTCTTCTCGACTCGTCCCGACCATCGGGTTCCCGATATTTCGTTCCTAATATTCACGTAACACAAATTGCACATTTTTACTGTACTTACTTGAGACTAAGAAATATTAACTCGAATACATTTACAAGGGAAATCCCTGTACTGGTGGGAATACAATTTTAAAACAGTTACGGTAGAGACCTTTGCGACAGTTACGGAGATAATGCTGTATTCTTTTATATAATATTCAATAGAATTTCAATCGAACATAATAACAAACAGAATTTTGAAACCGTATGTTTCTAGTTTTCGACGCAGACACATAGTATAACTAATATTCAGGCTACTCTTTATTATTCTCTATGCAACCTATTAATGTACATATGTGCTTTAAAGAGGTTCTATTACGTACGATTAGCAGCACGTATATAGAAACGCCCAATCTGAAGCTACAATTCAGATATTCTACCAGAAGGATATTTTTAAAACAGTCATTTAGAAAACCTGACAACCTGAAACACACACAACGATTATTAATACATACAGGATGAATCCGACTACGTGTTACACATGTAAACGGTTCCATCGAAAGTTGCTATCCGAACACTCGTGGTTCACCGATTGGTATGGATACGGAGAATCCAAATCTATTGATTTGGTATGAATTTTTTCACCAAACTTTGTAGCCAAATACAACTGTAATATCAGATGATTGCACAAGTTCGTACCCGTAATAAATAAAGCCTTATTAATAATTATATTATACAGTCACAATTTTGTTTTTAAAAAATTTTTTTTACCACCGCGCCGTGCGGTACAGTGTTACGAGTCAGAGTTGCGAGCAGCACGAAGTGACCGGCGAAGGGTTGTTACCCTGGGAATATGGTCTCAATTTGTTAGTTAAGGGGGCCGGCGCGGCCATGCGTGTGCCCGCACACATCGCTAAATTCGCATATACGTATACGCAATTATAAGGTTCACGATTTTTCGAAATTACGCTTCAGCATTGCAATGAGTAGTTCAAAAGTGGTCAATTATGATTCCTAAAAGTCAGCTACAGGCGGGTACGGTGCACAAAATGCATATTTTTACGTTGTAGAGGAATAATTTGTAATATTCGGCGAAGACAAATAACAATTTGGCCTGTCAGAAACAACAATACAGCACCTCGAGGTTTCGAAATTTTGCACTAGTGGCATGACAATCTCGTTCCTGAGTTGGACGGTACAAATGTTTGAATAGAATACGGCTGATCATGCAGGTCGATATTATATTGTCCATCGATAATACAGTGTCCATCTTCCATGCAAACACTAAATTTATTGAACAGAAACACTGGTACGCGAAGCGGCTATCTTCTGACGTCTTGCTTACTTCGGTTGCCTCGTGACAGGCCAATACCAGTGGTGTTGGACAGGCAATATCTGCCGAATATTATAAATTACTCTAATAACGGTATAACGGTATAACGTACGACCTGCATTATCAGCCATATTCTATGGGAACATTTGTACCGTGCAACTTAGGAACGAGATTGTCATGCCACTAGTGCAAAATTTCGAAAGCTCGAGGTGCTGTATTGTTGTTTCTGACAGGCCGAATTGTTATTTCTCTCCGCCGAATATTACAAATTATTCCTCTATAACGTAAAAAAATGCATTTTGGGCACCGTACCCGCCTGTAGCTGACTTTTAGGAATCATAATTGACCACTTTTGAACTACTCATTGCAATGCTGAAGCGTAATTTCGAAAAATCGTGAACCTTATAATTGCATATACGTATATGCGAATTTAGCGATGTGTGCGGGCACACGCATGGCCGCGCGAACCCAATGCGAAATTGGGGAGCAGCAAGGATTATAGACATCTAGGAATAAGGAGCCTCTAGGAATGGAGTCAAGCGCAGACGAACCTGATGCGAAGTCAGGGGGCTGCTAGGAGGGTAAAACTTCGTGAACAAACCCAATGCGAAATTGGGGAGCCACTGGGAGGTTGGATGAAAGCACAGACGAACCTGATGCGAAATCAGGGTGCTGTTAGGATGCCAACGAACTCAATGTGAAATTGGGGAGCCACTAGGTTGGATAAATCTCTGTTTGGACCTTAGACCATATTATAATATATACTAATAGACCCGGCATAGGTATAGTATGTGTATAGGAAAACCGAAAGTCCAGGTTGGCAAAGACAAGGTGCTCTGTGATGTCAAAAGATAAGTGTTAAGACAATTTCAAAATGGCTGACACGGCAACCGACGCCAAACGCTACGCCATTACACACTTTTTTGAAAAATAACTTTTTAATCAATAAGTATAACAAGTGTAAACTCTACTGAAAATAAAAATCGTCTACATCGATTGCAAGAAATAGAAACTAAATTGAATGTTATTTCTTCCCTGTATGATTGTAAAAGCAGAAATTGTATTGACAAATTTTCAATTTTTTAAATTTTTCGACAATTTTGAATTTCATCTACTCAATTTTTTTTGTAAATGCATAAAGATCCGCAGTCTAATAATTAATCACAAGCGAGGTAAATGTAAATTATGTAAAACTAGCAGTACTACCTCAAAATGTTGTAAACGTGATCGATTTATATGTAAAAAACGTTTTGCAACCTGCATAATATGCGAAAGTTGTTAATCTTCAGAATCAAATATCGATTCCTAAAATAGTTAATACATATAATACTATTATTACTTTACTCTTCATTGTAATACCTTAATAAAACATATAGAATAAACATCTGTATCTCAAATACAGTTTATAATTGATTATTTCATGATACAATGCCACACACACACAAATTCTTTGAAATTATCCTGTCCATTCTTTTCGTGTACTGTGTACATGGCGCACCCACTGATCCCCCTCGCCCTTCTATAAGCCAAGCCAGCGTAGGCACTGTCGATGAGCATAGCTTATACATCTTTCGAAAATGTGACGTCACAGAGCACATTATCTTTGCCGAGGGGAAAACTATCTGTGCCGGGTCTATCGGTATACAGGGTGTCCCAAAACTCCTTCAAGTCCGGGAAATGGGAGGTTCCTTAGGTCTTACGTCATTTGAAGCAACATTTTCCTTTGCACCAATGTCAGCCGCGGCTTTGTTTAGGAGTTATTAACGAAAAACACGGACCAATCAGAGCGCGACCTAGACGCGCGATACCTGAAGACATCTGTGCAGTTCGTCACCGAGTGACCCAGTGACACACATTTCGAAGCAGCAAATGGATTTACGGCTGAGTAAGTGAGTTTTTAATCAGTTTTTGCTTCTTCTCGTTCGGGTGAAGTTGCCGGAAGTCGGGTAAAGAGATCCACCCATATGAATTGACAAGTAAAGTTCTTCCGACCGACAAAAACTGTCAAGGCTAATGTTCAGAATGAACATCTTGACAACATATCCAAAGCTCATCCAAATCGGGTAGAAGACAGTACATAGATCGATTTACAATTACAAGTTTTTATAATTATCTCGCAAACTATAGCTGGCCGACAAAAACTGTAAAGGGAAATGTTGTTCAGAATCATGGCGCCGCACAGTGGGCCGGATTGGGGTAAACTGTGACATTTACCCCTAAAATGAACTTTCTCGTATTGATATCTAATATATGAAAATTGCATCCCAAATGTCCATAGACCTAGGAAATGAAGAACATAGTACAATTTAATAAATATTAAAGTTGTAATAAGCATTGAAAGTTGGACGTTTTAAGAGGTGTATTTTTCACGAGAAAAATTGCATCTCTTTGATGCGATGCCCTGACGTTGTTATTTAATATTTTCTTTCGCTTTTTTTTCAAATTGAAGAGCAGATTTTTACGATAAGAAATCGTATCTTACATTATTAATTAGTTGGCATAATATATTAAAAGTCAATGCTGAAGTAAAAGTAGAAAATTTAAAAAATTCTTTATATTTGGTAAGGGAGATCTTTAAAGTCCCAGGATGTCCCAGGGTCTAACAAATTGGAATACTTTTAGTAGACCTTCCTCTAAATAATTGTGGAAGAATTAATTCCCTAGTCGAACCTATTCTCAAATTATTACTGTTTAAAGCTATCAATGTTCGTATAGCGAGCGGAGTCGAAGCGAAGCGAAACATAATTTATAGACGGGCGACGTGAGGTAGCGACGTAAGAGGAGCGCGCGAAAAGACGAATCGTCCTTAACGACCGTTGTTTATGTCACGTTCGCGGATAGTAACGAATTATTATAAATAGAGGGTTCATGGAGGGAGTCGACCTTTAATCCCTAACGTTATCGCTACAAGTGTTTATATATATATACATATATATTATTATTATTATTATTTATATATATATTATTATATATATGGTATAGTTTAAGTTATATTTAAAGGGTGTTGTGATTTCGTTTTGCTTCGATTTGGTAAGTATGGAAACGCTTAAAGATTTATTACAATATGTAACGTTTTAATATGTAAAACTTCTTTCTTTGCTGTTTAGATATTATTTGCTTAACATAAATGGAAGCTTATCGTAAAAATAAAGATTTATTTTTTATATTACGGAACAACAATAGAGATATGAACGATTACTTATTTCTATATGAGGAAATACAGAAAAATGTCCATATTTCTTCCAGAGAAAATACAAATAATAATTGTAACACTAATGGCAATAATAATAATAATAATAATAATAATAGTAACATTGATGTATTTTTTCTTAACTAATCATTAGTGTGTCATCACTACATTGTCTAGTACAAGTTTCGCATCCATACCTTTTACGAATCAAAAGTTACAAGGCAATGTCACAGTTTACCCCAATCCGGCCCACTGTGCGCCGGGCTGAACGTGCCATCGCGCGTCTAGGTCGCACTCTGATTGGTCCGTGTTTTTCGTTAATAACTCCTAAACAAAGCCGCGGCTGACATTAGTGCATAGGAAAATGTTGCTTCAAATGACCTAAGGAACCTCCCATTTCCCGGACTTGAAGGAGTTTTGGGACACCCTGTACATGGATTCTTCTATGTTTATTTATCTAAGGTGTAGCTCATTCGAAACTATGGCAGCCTTATGTTGCCACGGAACGTGGAAGAATACGTAAACTTCAATACAGTATTAGCAATAGTTTTTCGCAAATATCTCGAAAACTAAGAGCGAGCGCCGGGTAGTTGTAATGACAAAAGTTGTTCAGAATCTTGTCCTGGACAACATATGTCAAGGTCAAGGTCATCGGAGCTACCTCCCCTAAACGTAAGTTTTACCTAAAATAATATATTGAAAACATAACACAGTTCAGCATATTTTATACAGTAACTTTTCTCGTTTTTTCATTTGCAAACACATCTATTAGTTCGGCATAATTTAATGTTTTGGCAACATCTTTTTCAAATAATATTATAGACATGTTTGTTAATCGCTCTTGTCCAATAGAAGAACGAAGGTACGATTTTACAATTTTTATCATAATTTGCTAAACGAATGTTTGCAGGAAACTGTTGTTACAGGCATTGTTACGAGAGTTCGTAATTTTTTTGCAAGATTTGAAAAGCGTCCAAGCGACCCTCTACCGGGTCGGTATTCTTTGTTTTGCGCCCCGAACCCAGTTGCGCCCTCATTACGGCACTGGCAAACATGTAATGCAATTGTAGCCTTCGAACAACCAATCTAACAAGAATGTACGTACTCACTCCGTCAATTCCAAATGCTCGATCACCATCAGCCTTATCCTCTGCTGGAAATGCGCCGGAGATGACGTCAGGGAGTTTCGAATTCGACAAGCCAACATCGACAGTCTTGCGCAAACGTGTAACGTCGAGGTGACGATGAGACTAGCTTCCGCTGCATGGCACAACGACGAATACGTAGCAGGTAGTTGGAAAATGTATAAAAGAGTGTACACTTTAACGTTATAGCGGTAGTCGAATAACATGGGTAATCGAAGTGGTAGTACGAAGGGACGCGTGTTGTTCTCCGCATCTGCAACAATGTTGTTACTCGAGGAAACACTCGTTTTTTTAGAATGGAACGATGTAGGATCTTGAATAAGTTCTCGCTGTTCCTTCAAAGATGGCAGTAGCAGTACCCCGTTCGTGGAATTTCGAATGGTAACACACGTGCAAGGCAGTAGTGTATCTAACCTTAAATTTCAGTGTATGGTAGTTCACTTTAGTGTAAACAAAGTAATTTTGTTTCTTAGTTCTGAAAATGTCTACTTTTCTGCCGAATAAAGTGTATTCGCGGGGAATTTTATTGCACTACTTTATTCAAAAGAAATCTGCAGCTGAAGCACATAGAATTCTTGTTGAGACTTATGGTGACAATGCTTTGTCGGATACGACACGCAGAGACTGGTTTCGACGCTTCAAAAATCATGAATTTGAACTTGAGGATAAAGAACGTAAAGAATATACTATACTATATATATTATACTTTGAATGAAATGTTTTTGTTCCTTATAATTTCAATAAATCTTTTATTTTGTAAAAGAAACAGCGAGAACTTATTCGAGGTCATAATATTTTGATTAGTGTAACATAATAGATAATTAAAAGACAAACTCAACCATGTGCTGACCTTGAAATCACCTTCGAAAAGGAGTTATTCTTCAAAAATCATAACTTCAAACGAGGTTTAACCAAAATCTGATTTTATAGAAAGATCCACGGAATAATTATAAAACGAGGCGTGTCGAAATAAACATTTACCACTGGTTTAAGATTACCTGTGCGAGGATGGAATAGCAGACCGATCAAGGGACGAGCGTAGTACAAGTAAACGGTGGCGCCCACAAACACTGACATGAATTTGCCGACTTTATCAGCGATGATGTTGTACTTTCGATACAATCGCTTCTCCTCGTCGCTCTCGAACGACAAAGAGCCCTTAATTTCTCGTCGGATTTTCTTAAACACTATGATCAACCTTTTGTTCGTTCGAATCAGAACAAGGGAGATCAGCATCGAAAGTACGAAAGGCCATTCCGTCGCGCTTACGAGCGACGTTTGCAAATCGTGCAGATTATCGTACACATCCCAAAGTAGCAGCGTCATCTCAAAGAGGAAATACGATATTACTAGCTTGAATATGTTCGGGTGGTGTTGATGCGGTAGCACACTGCCAATGGCGAATAGTCGTTCACAGTACACGAAGGAGTCCTTGATTTCGATCGAGTCGCTGCTCTGCAACGACAATTTTCGACGAACAGATGTCCACGCGTGAGAAACGTAACGTTAATTATCATGTTGACATAATAACGTCGATACTTCATCCACCGGCGATGATCTGGTCTTTTGAGTCTTTCAAAATTCTCCGGAAAGTAATTTCGGAACTCCTGAACGTTAAATACTAAATACCAAAGTCAAAACGACCGATTTCAATTTCAAGTTGCGATTATCGAGATAATAATAATAAGAAGTAATAATATAATGAATAATATAAAGAAATAATAATAGATAATAAGAATAGTTTTTATATTAATTTCTATGGGAGGAAGTGGGAAGAAAAAGACTTCAAAGAACCTATTAACCAGCTTCCGGTGGGTAAAGTGTTAACATTAACGTTGTTACGTACGCAACGCTTGGGAACAACACTTTCATTCAGTAAACATTTGATCTTTCATCGAATTTCCATACTCGAATCTCTCCGAATTAAATCATTTCATTGAATAAAGTTTTTGGAGAACGAAATTCTGAAAAGTCACTTCTTGGTCTACCAAAACTAAGCGTGGTCTCTTTAAAAACAAATGCTATTTTATAACTTTGGCAGATTGGGACAAGCGTTCCGCACGGAACGATCAATCTGAAATCACGCCGTCTCCCTTACTGCCATCACGATGCTATTCCCGGTCTCGAAACTGAAACGACAGCAGAGCACTGTTACTGTTTTTTTATGTAGTTGCAAACACACAGTGGACATAGTTGGACAGAGTAATTCGAGCACAGAATAGAAGCAAGAGAATTGTCCTTCTATCGAACGTAATTATAGAGAAGCTTCGCGGTACCTCGATCAATTTTTATTTTTCATACTGTACTTCGTGCGCGTGATTACGTTCAAGAGACGTTGCTTGAGGGGTCGGTGATCGCAATTCAACCGGTAATTGTTGCACGAATATTGAGCGGCCGAGTCCTGCAATACTGAAAAGCAGAATTATTAACTCTCCGACCTGATATCAGTACACCGCACAGTGGTGCCGAACGCGAATCTAGCTGGACAAAAATCAGAAATCACATTTTCGCATAAGTGCGCGTCTTCTTTCTAACGAAATGGTTCATCGCGTGTTAATCTTTTAAATGTCACTAAGTATTTCTTATTACATATCGTTGTAGCTGATGTCAAGACAAATCCAATGACCTACTTAACTACGGCTTTAAGTCTTAAAGTAATGCTAGAATAATTTTGTCCAGCTAGATTCGCGATCGGCACCACTACCAATCAACATACAACTACCAATCTGTCCGTCGCAGTGGTTCGAAATTGACGAAACGTGGAAACAATTTTTTTTCGAGCCTCCTCATCTTTTATTTTTTAAATACGTAAAGGTATTTTTTTATTAAAAAGTTTTTGGAGCTTCCCACGTTGGAAACAATGTCTGTACCGATCCTTGATCCCAATTACGTCACTACGGGACTACGTCACTTCGGGATTTCCCGTATCATCGCACGACGCGGTGTCCGCAATGACGTGACGTAACAAGATAATTAGGCTCAATGCAGATTACCGGTCTGCTCCTTTTGTTTGGTTGTTTTACGTCGCTTCTTCACCTGCTATGGTTATCAAGATTAAGCAATTTCGGTCTGCTCCTGGTTTTTACTTGAATGAAATAGACTCATCAGAAGTTACTCTGGTGTAAAGTGTGTGCCATCAATCACGTGACTGACTGTATTTATGAAAAACCTGCTTGTAATAGCTGGCATCGACTTTGGAACTTTCAGTACTGTTTTAGCTGACGAGGAAAACAGACGCTGACATCATGAGTGCTCCTCTCGGCTGGTTGTTTCTTTTGGTTTCAGTTTTGAATTCGCTTGATGAAGGTCACGGGCAATTTGAACCTCCGACGCCTACCATTGAACCTCTTTATCCGAAAGGGATACGAATTTCCACTCCACGTAAGTGTCGATCTTAACTTTTCGTAATATAATTGATAAAAGTGATAAAATAATTATAGTAATAACAGAAATAATCAGTTGCACTTTTCTACTTGAATGTTTCATTGAATAACACTTCCGTTGTTCCTCAATTTTACTATAAATGCATAAAGATCCACGAATGTATACCGTTGAAGGAAAAAGAAGAAAAAACAAATGCGTACGCAGCCTTGAAAAAGCAGAATGTAATGTTACATCACTGAGCAAAGCCAGTCAAGAATATGTGTTTAAAGTATTTTGAAAGCGAGCCGCGCTATCGTAATCGCCAATCACTAAACGATTAATCACATAATGTTTAAAATTGTTTGTTACTACACAATGAACTATGAATTATTCATTAATCCGTAGAAATGAATAAATCCAGTTATGTTTCATATTAGTAAAAAAGTAATTTGCCGAGCGTTAACTGACTCAGTTGCAGATTACGTTCCATAATTATCAATATGACGTGTTTGTATCTCTGATAACCCTATTCAGCATCAGGAAAACTAATCATGGAATTCTCGTATCTTCAGTTTTCGCAATAAACACGTAAACAGAACGAAATTTCGCCAAAAGTATCACTTTATTAACTGTTTTGTCCAATCCTCTATTAGTTTAACAGATTCATTTAATATTTCTCAATATTAATGGCGAAGTCTATATAGTTTGACAAATTAAATCGATCAAAATGATAAAATGCGATTTTTTCTTCAGATGAGGACGGAATAACTTTGGTTGCCTATCATGCAAAAGTTAACGACGACTTCTACAGTCTCGAAGCGGGAACAATCTCCGTGGATGTTATCAAACCTAAAAATGGCCGCTGGGTTTACCAGGACCGCAGTACCAAACTGAAAATCGGAGATATTGTTTATTTATGGCAGCACGTGGTCTACAATGGTCTGGGTTACAATTTGCTAGATCAACAGCACGAAGTTAAAGGTTTGATTTCTATGAAGAAGAGTACTAATCAGTAAAGTACTAATATAATTTACGGTGTTTCTAATGACTCTGAATTGTTGTCTCCTCTTAGAATTTTTCAATCCCAATGGAACCGTAGTGGGCCCCACACCTGACGGGGGTAGCACGTGCACAACTACTTCCGAAACGAAGATATATTCTCGTGACCGGGAATCCCAGCAACTGAGACGCAACAACGCGTGTGCGGGCCAAGTAATTTTCGAAGAGAACTTTGACACCCTCGATACGAATCGTTGGAAGGTTCTTGAACGTTTCTCAACAGCTCCGGTAAGTGTCGTCTCTGGTAACCGGTTTTGGAAGACATTATACATATATTCCGAACTTTCCTTTATGTCAATCGTAGGTAGTGTAAATAAAGAATTTAATGATTTTGGCGCCACAGGTTCGATCAAATGTTTTTTTAATACTTATATGTAAATTATGTGTGTCTTTAATAGCAATGTTTAGGAATTTTTTCATGTATCTATTTTGTAAATTTAACAATTTATTATGAGTGAACATAGAAGTGGTAATCACATTGCAATTTTTGATTACATTGTTTCTAATAATAACAAATGATAATACCAAAATTTATTAGAGACAATGTAATCAAAAATTGCAATGTGATTACCACTTCTATGTTCACTCATAATAAATTGTTAAATATACAAAATAGATACATGAAAAAATTACTAAACATTGCTATTAAAGACACACATAATTTACATAGAAGTATTAAAAAAAAATAATACTAAAATTGATTAGAGACAATGTAATCAAAAATTGCAATGTGATTACCACTTCTATGTTCACTCATAATAAATTGTTAAATATACAAAATAGATACATGAAAAAATTACTAAACATTGCTATTAAAGACACACATAATTTACATAGAAGTATTAAAAAAAACATTTGATCGAACCTGTGGCGGCGAAATCATTAAATTGTTTATTATATATTCTTGTCACTAAATCAATAGCTTCCTAGACACAACGAAAATAAATTGACTTCTTTCAGAATTTCGAGTTCGTCGTGTACAAAAACAACCAGGACAACGTTTACGTTGAGGACGGTAATTTGCGTATTAAGCCAACTTTGGTTAAAGAGAAACACGGTCTTACGTTTGTGCAGGATGGTTCTCTGCAATTGGACAAGTAAAGTCGCGTTCTTATAAATATGAGATTAGTTTTGTTTATTAATTCGATGCTATTATTCCTTGTGTGTTTCAGATGCACAGAAGAGGTCGGTAGCAGAGATTGCACACGAACTGCAAATGCATGGGACATTTTACCACCTGTAATATCAGGACGATTGAATACTAAACCGTCTTTTAACTTCATGTATGGAAAGGTCCAAGTCCGGGCTAAATTACCGCGCGGCGATTGGATATATCCCCGTATGTTTCATATGTATACAATTTCAATAACTTCGTCATCATAACACTGCCTGAATCTGCAGACCAAAACCTGTCGCCAAATACAATGCAATAAAACGTTCCGCTTATTTTTCAGTGATCACTCTAGAGACTGATGACAGTTCGCCAAACTCAACAGTGTTCTGCAGCTTTGTGATCGCCCATTCGTTTGGCAATCCGACGCTCATAACAGAGAATAGGAAAGACATAGGCAATCATCTTCTTCAAGGCGGTGCACACGTCACTAACGTAGAGGGGAATAACCTACAAGACAACCGAATGGACCTACCGTCGAAGTCGTCAGGTTCTCTGTGGTCTGATGATTATCATGTCTACGAACTTGAATGGAGACGCGAACAACTCAATCTTAAAGTCGATGGCGAACAGTATGCGAAACAGAGGGTGCCTGCACTTTTCGATACTCCAGTAAGTTTGACCTGTTCAGCAACAGGCCATTCGTATTCTTGTATTTTTATATAAACATGCTCTGTATAAATTTGAAAACGTTACTAATTTAGTTGTACACAATTATAGGCTTACGTCAACGTAGGCCTGGGAGTCGCTGGCCGTAGCCTTTTCCCTGACGGATGCAGAAGCGGCAACTACCTGAAACCGTGGAAAAACAAGGGCGTCAAAGTACGTACAACCTTTGAGGACAATCATTGAAAATAGTAAGAATACATACCATGGTTTTCGTTACAGGCGCTGTACGAGTTCTACAGCTCGGATAGCTCGTGGTTGGACACGTGGAGACAAAATGACAACACCCTGTCGATAGACTATATTAAAGTACAGGCGCTGTAATTTTGAAAATATTCTTTCAATTCTGAAAGTTAAACTATAAGTTTCTAAGTAATATATAACACTAGCTGTGCTCGTGGCCTGCCTGCCGCACGCCCTCGCAACCAGGCCCTCCGGGCAGGCGGCGCACAGTGGGCAATTTCGATAAAATCCCTTTTTTTATTTTTGTTTTTTTCTATTCAAATCCTTGTGTCTCTATTCCCTCCCCCTCTCTCTACGCCTCTCTCTCCCTCTCCCCTTTTTTTCTCCCACTATCTGCGTCTTTCCTCCCATCTCTCTCTCTCTCTCCCTCTCATTCCCTCTCTCTCTCTCACTCTCTCCCTCGCTCTCTCCCTATCCCAATGAGTATATACCTCAAATTAAATATAGGTGCTATAAGTCAAAAGATATAAGCAGAAACGCGCGCGCGCGCGTGCCCAAAACGGGGCGGAAGAGTCGTCTTTGGTCACTAATGACATCACAACTTTTGAACGAATGGACTGTTTCGAATACGGTTTGCTCTGAAACCTTCCCGAAGAAACGCCGCGTCTAATGGTTCAAACCCCAGCTTTCTACGTTCAGCTGTTCTCAATTGATGCCGTCACAAACAGACAGACAGACGGACACGATTTTATTATATATAGAGATAGAGATGTAGCTTAATTTTTAAAAGTGGACGGTACCATTCCACCAATCCCTTGTATTTGCAACTGGGTGTGCTATACAGAATTGACTCGTATTTGGGGAAAAAGACTTATCCCTTCTCTGATAATGTGACGCATGCACGACAGAGACGAATCGCGTTGCGTAGCCGGCCCGTGGCGGGAGCGTGGGTGAATAGCGTAGTAGAAGAAGAAGGGTAGAGTGGGAGGAGACGAATCTAACGAAATCATAGGATGGAAACTTGGATTTTACCACGTTTTTATTAGCTCGCTTTCTTGTCTGTCTGTCTGTTTGTTTGTTTGTTCGGTACAAATTTTGCAATTGATTTTAAACTAACTTCCCGATGAGCTAGAGACTTGAAATTTTAAACATAGTTCAGAACTGGGTGACAATGCAATATTTTTAAAAAAATTTTTTAAAAAGCCTATGCGTTTAGGAGATATATTTGGTTTCCAAACATTTCTGTCGCAATCTACTTATTAACCTAGTACATAACAAATTTCGAAGATATACATATATACTATACATATACATATTCACCAGAAAACCACGTTAAGATTAAGGGAATTATATGACATGGCCTTCGAAAGCAAGTTCTATTTTATTTCTTGTAAACTGATAAACTGATGGTGAAATATCCAGGCAGTGAAAAAGAGTCAATGAGATTGATGCATTCAAGATTCCTGGATCAGAGTACATACAGCACTTACAAAGCCTGTACTTTAATGTAATCTACAGCCAGGAGTCTTTGCCCCCATGTAGGTAACCACAAGTTCTCGGATCTGTAGAACTCATACAGCGCCTGCAATTAAAGCTGTTGTATTATGAATGCTCTAGATGATAGTCTGTCAGTTAGCCAGAAACGGTTTTACGTACCTTGACGCCCTTGTTTTTCCACGGTTTCATGTAGTTGCCGCTTCTGCATCCGTCAGGGAAAATGCTACGGCCAGCGACTCCTAGGCCCACGTTGACGTAAACCTATAATCGCGTATACCAACTAAATTAGTAATGTTTTCAAATGTATACAGAGCACACTTACAGTGACTCTCACCAATATTTGAACACTCTTTAAAAGACGAGAACTTTTTTAATATTGGACCATACGATTTGAACTTTTTTGAGAAGTTAGGGCAATTGATTTGCTACAAAACGTGAACAAATTTTTGAAAAAGATTGCAAGTTGTCGGAATTATACAGAAAATAGTAAAAGTTGTATTTCGCAACTTTTTTATGTGGGCTTACATGGAAAATTTAGAAAACACGTGTCAGTTAAGCATATTCTGAAAATTTTATAAAAATCGGTCGACGTTGCAATGAACTACGAACGTTTAATAAGGACCGAATCCTGTCTTGGCACCAAAATGACCGCCTTTTGATCGCGAAGTATGATTACAGGCATTTGTTAAGCCACGTGGAGTTTCTTTCAACAGAAAACGAATGCGGCCAGACAGCCTTAACTCACTGGAACATCGAACTGAGCTTGCAATCTCTGTTCTCCATACTGATTGCCATCGACTCTAAGGACGAGGCGTTCGCGTCCCCATTCAAGCTCGTAGACATGATAGTCATCAGACCACAGAGGAGTCGATATCCCCGATGGAAGGTAGAGCAGATTATCTTGCAGATCATTGTTATCCAAAGTAGTTACGTGTCCACCGCCTCGAAGAAGACGACCGCCTATGTTCTTTCCACTGGTTGTTATTAATGACGGATTGCCAAAAGAATGGGCGATCACGATGCTATTGAAGATTGTTGCATTTGGGGAACCATCGTCACTCTCTAGCGTGATCACTGGAATGAAATACGTGAATATAAGTGGCATGATAACAATGTTATAACGACGAATTTATTGGATTGAAATCGTATATGAAACATTTGTATAAACATACGGGGATATAGCCAATCGCCGCGCGGTAACTTAGCACGAACTTGAATCTTCCCATACATGAAGTTGAAAGACGGTTTGGTATTCAATCGTCCTGAAACTATAGGTGGTAAAACGTCCCAGCCATTTCCGGTTCGTATACAATCTCTGGTACCGACCTCTGCCGTGCATCTGAAAGGGACACAACGAATAGAACATTCCGTCGAAGTAATAAACAAAACGATTGTCATATTTATAAGAGAACAGCTTTACTTATTCAATTGCAGAGTACCCTGTATGAACGCAAGACCGTATTTCTGTTTAAGGAGAACCGGTTTGATGTACAAATTACCATCTCTCGCGTAAACGTTCTCTAGGTCGTCTTTGTACACGACGAATTCGAAGTTCTGGAAAGAAGCGAATTGTTTTTGTTGCGTCTGGAAACCGGTTATCAGGCACCCCACTTACCGGCGCTGTGGAGAAACGTTCGATAATCTGCCAGCGATTTGTATCGAGTAAGTCAAAGTTCTCCTCGAAAAGTATTTGGCCCGCGCACGCATTGTTGGCTTTTAGTTGCTGGGATACCCTATCACGAGTGTATATCTTCGTTATGGAAGTAGTTGTGCATGAGGCGTCGCCGTCGCCGTCGGGTGCAGGTGTTGGGCCTACTATGGTTCCGTCGTAATTATAAAATTCTGAAGGAAGACAACAATTTGAATCACGTAATTATTTCACGAAGTATAAAATCTTAAGCATTTCAACCAATTATGCTGGCTGGCCAATACCCCTTTTCGGGGAAAACGAACCTTTAACTTGATGTTGTTGATCTAGTAAATTGTAACCCAGACCATTGTAGACCACATGCTCCCATAAATAAACGATATCTCCCTCTTTTAATCTGGTACCGCGATCCTCATAAACCCATCGGCCGTTTCTAGGTTTTATAACATCCACGGAGATGGTTCCCGCTTCGAGACTATAGAAATCGTCGTTAAATTTGACATGATAGGCAACCAAAGTGATCCCGTCCTCGTCTACAGAAAAAATGGTGTATTATCGTTCTGTTCGATTTACTTTGTCGAACTATCTGACTTTATTACCATTAATGAAAAGCAAACAATTGATTTGCAAAACGGTGGATTATTGGGGTGCAAAACCTGAATATGTCAAGGTCAAGAAAAAAAGAATGGAATGTTTTTATTCTTGTAAATATTATTCGGCGACTTTTACTAACCTTTTAATTGTAACTTGTGTATAATTGCAATTCATGGTAACGCCGACTTATATTTGAAATTAAATCGCGAGGTTTTAAAAGAAATGTCAATCCTTAATAATAATAATTATTGAAACGAGCTTACGTGGTATGGAAATTCGAATCCCTTTCGGATGAAGAGGTTCAATGGTAGGCTTCGGAGGACTATATTGCCCGTAACTTTCATCAAAAGAATTCAAGATTAATATTAAGAGAAACAAAGAGCCGAGAGGAACACTCATGATGTCCGTATCTGCCGTACGTGCCAGCTAAAATGACACTGAAACTTCTTAGGTCGATGTCGGTGGTTGCAAACTGCAAACAGGTTTCTCCATAAATACCACCCGGTTTTATGACACTAGGCTGTTCGAATTAGTCCGGTCAATTAATTCTGCAAAAAATCTATGAGATTATATACTATATAGTAAAAAAACGACTATATAGAGATAAAAAACTATATAAAAAATATTTTAACAGAAGTTTATTTATTTTATTTTAACACGTTATTATTTACATATTATTAAGACGTATTTTAACATTATTATATAATTATTAAAAGAGACAAACTTCTGTTAAAATATTTTTTAGGTAAAAATCAAACTACTTTTCTTTTTAAATGAAGCATAGTATTAGTATATTAACGATTAAGAGATATACATATATTTTCGTAAGTACTTCAATCAATTTTAATTTTTTTTCAATTTTTGCCTCGTCTGTGCTACCACTAGCCACTAAGAAAGCTGTCAGCACAGACGAGATATAGGAATCCTATTCCTATATCCCGTTTGTGCTGTCAGCCTATTTTAGCTGTCAGCAGCCCCGACCAGATCCTGCCTGGGGCTCCAAAACTGAGTTGGTAATACAGGAAATGACAAGAAAAAGAGGCCATGTGGCCTCAGCAAAGATGGCCGAAAAAATACATTTGGTGATAGGTCTATGGTCTATCCTTATATCTCGTCGGTGATACTATCACAGACGAGAAAATACCACATCGCTAAAAGTTCTACCACCGACGAGATACTCGTCAAGTAGAAGAAGAATGATATAGTGTAGAATGCTCACATTACCCATACTGTAATTGCCTTATAATACTGTCACCGACGAGATACTATCTCGCCTCTTTACCTAAATAGAACCAGACGATATATGACATTGTTCACGCCCGGGGCGGACTAGTTTAAATAATACATATGTTTTGATCTGAGGAAGGTAAAATTGCAAAATGTTGTGAAAGACAATAGGTATAGGAATAGAATTTATTGAAAAATCAACATATTTATTAAATGTGCAGCTATTAGCTCGATATTATCCTTTATTCAAAAGACTCTAAAAGGTCTTACAAATAGAGGATAATACCGATTGCCCAGGTCTCACCACGAGGAGGTTGCTGCACAAGAGACCCGAAAGGGAGTCAGAACGAATGCAATATTCCTTCTGGCTCCCTTTCTTACAACGATGGACTTATACTAAATTACGCAGATATGTCGAGTAATTATCGCGGAGCAAAAGGTGTGAATCGGAGAAGAGGTCTCCGATCCACGAGGGGATCAAAGGCGAATCAGGCAGAAGGCTATGATTCTTTCAAAGTGAGAAACAAGAGCGAACCAGAGCAGAAGGCTCTGATTCGAAGGTGACGCGACGCGTACAATGCTTGCAGCCCAACTCCGGCCAGAGCCGATACCCGACGTGTCCTCACCAAGAGAGAAGAACACGAGAAGTGCTCAAACGGGGTACCATTTATCTGCCAACTACCTGACCCCCCAGGGAACGCAGTGCGTTGAGGTGACTCGGGTAGAATGACGAACAGAGAATTTCTCTGCCAACTACCTGCCACCAGGCAACGCAAAGCGCTGTGGTGACTCGGGTAGAATTACGAACAGAGAGAATGGCAATACGAGTGAACACGTCTCAATGAACCACCCGTCTCAATGTATCGACGCCGAGTACCGGCCCCAACCGGTCTGGTACATACAAGCAAGGTCCGACACAGCAGAAGGCTGTGAAGGAGTCAAAAATACGAGTCGAGCAAAGTGACGTTACGGCAATAATTACTCGACATATTTACAACGGTGGTATACAATCTGAATACATAGACCAAATATAACTAACTTAAAAATACGCTGTAGTCTTCTGCCTCTTCGTTGGTGTGTCATCTTTATTCGGTGTGTCGTCTTCGTTAGCAGCCGGCTTTTGTAATCTAGCTGAAACAGACTAATCGTATTTAGAAACAATGCAGTTGAATACGGAATTAAATTACGCACACGAGTGTGAATGTAACCAGCTCACGAGAGCAAATATAACCCCGCACGTAAGCGCAAACCATGCACATGAGTGCGAGTATAACAAGTTCACAAGAGCAATTACAATCCGGCACATGAGTGCGAATACAACCAGACAACCAGTTCACAAGAGCAATTATAATCCTGCACACGAGTGCGAATACAACCAGACAACCAGTTCACAAGAGCAATTATAATCTTGCACATGAGTGCGACTACAACCAGAGAACCAGTTCACAAGAGCAATTATAATTCTGCACATGAGTGCGAATACAACCAGCGAACCAGATCACAAGAGCAATTATAATCCTGCACACGAGTGCGAAAACAACCAGCGAAGCAGCTCATGAGAGCAATTAGAACCCCGCACAGAAGTGCGAATGCAACCAGCAAACAAGCTTGTGAGAATAATTATAACCCCGCACACGAGTGCGAAAGCAACCAGCGAAGTAGCTCACAAGAGCAATTATAACCCCGCACACGAGTGCGAATACGACCAGCATAATAAGTAATTACCTAATTTTGCACAAGAGTGCGAATACGACCAACTCAAGAGAACCATGCTAACTGCTCACACGAATGCAGCCTATATGTGCTTCGGGTAGCCTCGGGGACGCTACCCCCCGTACTCACTCACGGCCCCATCCGAGAGTGAGCCCCTGAGGGACCTCCGATTTCGATCGGAGGAATACCAATTTTAATCAAGAAATATTTTGAAGAAGATTCAATACCGAAATATTGGAGATAATTATTGATGATATTCGTTGAATGAGCAGTTGAAGGACAGGCTTGATTAAGCTGGGCCAAGGGTACACAAAAGAAGCATTGAATAATATTAGTAATAAAACTTACAGTTGTTCCTTGAATGAACAGTTGAAGATAGGCCAAGGTAGCTGTGGATGACCCCTTGTCCACCTCTGGTCCATCTCTGGTTCACTTCTGGTCCCTCCGGTCCTCATGTCGTTCCTGGTCCCGCAGCACGTCCGCTCACGCCGCTCCCCCCGGCCCGACTGACTGACTGACGGAGAGCTCTCGCCGAGCCGCCGAGCTCGAGCGGCGCCCCCCACTCCGCCGAATATCGATCGATGTCGATCGCCGCGGCAATTATTGAAAAATTTATTATTTCCAGCTGGTTAATGTTTATAACAATTCTATTTTACAGCGATGTCCACAAGCAATTCCTTGGCTATCTAACCACCTAATTTTTTAGTCAAAGTGGCTAATAGTTTTCGTGATACGGAATAACTTTTAAACCATAACATTCGCACGCATTAATTTATTCGATACAATTCACAGATAAATTTATTATTTCTGGCTGTTTAATGTTTACAAAAATTCCTTTTGCTACTGATGTTAACGAGCACTCCCTTGACCACCTTGCCATCTAAATTTTTCGTAAAAATAGACAATAAAACTCGAGATTGAGAATAACTTTTAAACCATGAACATTCGCACGCATTCATTTATTCAATACAATTCACAGATAAATTTATTATTTCTGGCTGTTTAATATTTATAACAATTTCTTTTGCTAACGATGTTAACGAGCACTCCCTTGACCACCTTGCCATCTAAATTTTTCGTAAAAATAGACAATAAAACTCGAAATATATAGAATAACTTTCAAACCATGAACATTCGCACGCATTAATTTATTCAAAATAATACTATGAGACATTTATTAATTCTAGCTAATTAATGTTTATAATAATTCCTTTTGCCAACGATGTGGACGAACACTCCCTTGAACACCTTGCCATCTAATTTTTTACAGTAAAGTCTTTTCAAAATATTTCTGTCCAGATCGATTCTTGAAACATTTATGTATAAAAAAGTGAAAGGTAATAATTCTCGTTTATGAAATGTTTTGAAATTACAAACTGAGGTGTCTCGTATAAAATTTGAAATAGGAATTGTTGATTTTCCTAAAATTATGATTCAATAATATATTTCTAGGAATTCTTTGTCCTGGAGTTTTGCTTTTAATATTGAAACCAACATTGTCTGAAATATCTGCTCGGTACAGAATGTAACAATTCATGATGATCAATATGGTTCCGTGACGATTTGCCTTCTCACCAACGAGAATCGGAGAATCTTCTCAGTAGCCTTCTGCACCGACGAGATCATGTCGATGGCCTTCTGTTTCTCACTCCAGTCAGAATATAACTTAGAGGGCGTAAGAGAACACCGAAATATTCGAGTGACTGGATCTTCCATAATAGTACCTGGTCAGTGGTTCGTGTCGCCCGAATATGTCGATATTTCTTACGCCCTCTAGGATATATTCTGGCTCCATCCAGAGAAACAGAAGGCCAACGACGGCATTTTGTCGGTGAAGAAGACCACTGAGGAGATTCTCGTCGCGATGCATCGGTGAGAATGCGAATTATCACGAAACTATATCGATTATTATTAAATGTTACATTCTCCGCCATATTTCAGACGATGTTTTGGCATTATTGTGGCACTATTTAGAACTTTTAGCGATGTGGTATATCAGATCACTGTAACTTTCACGTTATCCCCGCGCCCGTCGCACCCGGTTACCCGGCTCGCTGAATAACACAGGGGCTGGCACTGCCATGTGCTGCCATGGCAGTCTATTTCGTCGGTGGTGTTAGCAATGGTAAAATGGTAAGCAATGAGGCAACGAGTTCACAAAAGAGACGTCTTGTCTTGAAGTGGATCCAGGGTACATATACAATTTTCTTCACTTTTATACTTTAGTAAACATTCACATCAACATTTATTAAAAAAGAACGAATCTTATATTCTATTTAAAAAGCCATATACCTTATATACCATATAAAGTGTCCAGTCTGGCATAGCTAAGTCAGCATTGCAAATTTGATAAACAGACTGCAAATTAAAAGGTAGGTTCTATATCTAAAGGTTTCAACACTGTTAATATGTTTTAGATCTACGTAAGAATGGAATCGAGCGCAGAGAAAGCAGGAGCAACTAAACCATTTAGGAAACCGATGCTTTCGCTGGAGCAACGCTCTGAAATTGCTCAGCATCTAGAGGGTGGCGTATCTATTAGAAGAGTAGCAGCGGAATTTGATATTCATCCGACTACGGTTCACCGTATTCGTCGATCTGCAGACATGGTAACTCAGTTCCTCAAGGAGCATGATGGGAGAACAAAGCGACGAAATATAAGGAAATCAGTTCATGAGGAATTGGATCACCGTCTATACGCATGGTTTCTAGAACGTAAAGCGAATTGCAAATCAACGTTGGATTCGATAGTATCGGATAAGGCAGTAGAAATCAATAAGGAATTAGGAGGACCGGTAGACTTTAAGGCGAGTAGAGGATGGATTTGGGGATTCAAAAAGCGGCATCGTATACGTATGCATTACCACCTCTCCAGACCAGATCCTAATGCTGTGTACGCGCAAGAATTTATTAGTAGATTCGCTCAACAGATAGAGGAGGAAGGGATCGAGTACGAAAATGTGTACAGCATGAACGAGACTAGTCTCGTGTGGAAAGCTCTCCCTCTGAAGACCAACGTGCAGTGGGAAGAACGATCGGTTAAATTAGGAAAACTGAACAAGGATAGAGTGACCGTTGGCTTCTGCACCAACGCCACAGGCAGCCATAAACATGCTCCGTTATTTATACATAGATTCGAAAGTCCAAGGGTGTTGAAACATGCTAAACATAAGTTACCTGTGATCTACAAGTTCCATGAGAATACCATGGTAGACCAAACACTCTTCGTTGACTGGTATCAGAATCATTTCAAACCAGATGTGATGAAATATCAGTTGCAGCACGGAACATGTGGTAAAGTCATCCTTCTATTGGATAATTATAGAACATACACCTTTGATATACTTCAGCAATTCAAGAACGACGAGAGATTCGAGATTGTTCTCTTGCCTCCTAATACCAGCCATTTAATTCAGCCTATAGATAGATTGATCCCAAAGACGAAGAAATCTTATTATGACAAGATGTCGCAAATAGCAAAGTGTAGCAACGAAATTAAAGACTTTTGTACCAATTATGACCTTAAAGACTGTATTAATTTGTTGTACGAGGCATGGTCTGAGATTGATGCTGCTGATATAAGAGAAGCGTGGAGAAGTCTTATTAAAGGTATTCCTAAAGTGCTGGACATTGAGAAGAAAGATGATTTCTTTGAATTAAATCGACGAGAAATGGAGGACTCGACAAATAGAGATGGGGAACCTGTAAATAGAACTGTTGAATGCTCATCGGGAGAACTGACAACTAATAACGACGGTTTAGGGATTAGCGAAGCAACATCGTTGTCCAATGCAGTTGCTAATGAAGAAAACATTAGTAGGACCTTTAGGACGTTAATGCTCTGGTCTCAAAAGCAACCAAAAATAATTGAATTAAATATGAAATGTTTACAAAATTATTATGAGGGGAGGTGACGTTTAATGGTGGAGATATAGTATTATATATAGAAAATTATCGCGAAGATATACTGACGGACTGAGAATATTGAAATATTTCTACATATAATTTTACATTGTTATACTACTCTGTATCAAAAGAAATATTGTAGCGTTAGATTGATTAAGAAACTAGTCATGCATTTTGTTTGTCGAAGATACTGTTAAGATTCAGAAACAAATAATTAGGAAATTAAATCTCAGATAACTTTATGAAATAATTAAAAATAATTTTTTTTATGTAAATATTGAAATTTGTATGAATTTTAAATCTGCAAATAAACTGATGACGTTACAGAATGTCGTAATCCAAATTGACTACCTCTTACCAAACAAATCCGAGTTCTTAAATTTCTTAAAATATATTAAACCCCATTGGAATTTTGAGGACATATATTGCGAGGACATACAAATCGGTGATCGTACCTAGGAAAATAAAATTGATCGCACGAGATTTGGAAAAACCATGTATTATAGAATAATAATAGATTACATTGTTCGTGGTAATAATGATATAATAAATCAGAATATACCTGACAATAGTAGTAAGAACCTAAAGTAACGCGAATACTGAATACATATTATTAACAATAATGAGAGGAGGGACTTTGGGGGATGTGTTGGCAAAAGGAAGGGGCCAAGCCGCTCAGAACTGCGTTTCAAGTAAAAAAAAAAAAACAAAAGATAAAGATTACAGCGACAGTAGATTCGATAAAAATTAGTAAGATCTTTGAACATTAAAAACGTAATATTCTACGATGTTGTAGCTCAAGCATTCTCATTGTGTTTTCTTCGAATTTATATAAAAAGAATCGATCAAACAGCCTGCGACGCGAAACGATTTCAGTCGCGTACACAGATCCGCTCCTCTTCAAAAAATAAGATATCGACAATAAAAGATTGCGACAACGGACAAAAAAAATAAGAGCGAGGAAAATAGTAAAATTGAAAGAAAAAACAACATACATTGAGGAATGATAGATTGGCCGCATTCGTTAAGACTTATTGTTAAAGTAATTATGGTCAATTACCGAGGAATCAGTTTAACAATTGTAATCGTTTAAAAAGAAACGCATCCGAGGCGCTGAGTTATATAAAATGTAACGTCTTTTTCTGGAAAAATAATAAAATAGATAAATTTACGTTCTCTCCGGTTGGGCATGAAATTACGCGCTGTCGTGTTAAAAAGGGGGAGAGAGAAAGAAAAGAAAATAAGTGAAAAATAGAGGGAATACCCACATGTTTGTAACATGTATGAAAAGCACGCGAGTTGTGTATCATTCGCGTACCGTACACAAAACTGTTGCGTTCCTAACAATTTACCGTTCGACGACACGAGATTATTACCAAACAAATAACCGACCGTGATTCTTTCTTTATTTCTCTTTACGTGACCTTAAAAAACAAAAAAAGACGATTAATAAGAGAGACAGGGGGTAGAGAAAGATAGAGATAGAGATTAATAAGGGAAGAAAAGAAAAAGATCAAGTACAATTTCCATTTTTCCATCCGAGAGCCAGCTCGTTTTGGGAATAATTCATTATATCCAGACATCTGGAAATTGTTTGGTCGCACCCTGGTTTTGCGGATTGGTCCTTTCCCATCGGCGCCATGTTTATCGATAATTACGCTAATTTATTCACGAGCTGAGATCTTAATCTTATGAACGAAAGCACCTCGAATACACTAAACAAGAATAACAAAAAAAAACAAGAAGAAAAAAACAAAAGAAATCGAGAAATCGTTTCGGAATTAAAAAAAAAAAAATAGGGAGGTCGACCGAAACGAGAGTGTCGAGGTTGTGATTGGCTAAATTGCACAGACAGATCACACCGACATGTGTTCTTGCTTATTTCATTACTTTCTGTTTTTTTGGT
This sequence comes from Lasioglossum oenotherae, assembly GCA_028455765.1. Taxonomy (NCBI): domain Eukaryota; kingdom Metazoa; phylum Arthropoda; class Insecta; order Hymenoptera; family Halictidae; genus Lasioglossum; species Lasioglossum oenotherae. The sequence goes on from CM052289.1 coordinate 5,019,004, forward strand.
TTTTGTAGTTTTCTTAAATGTCAATTACTTAACGGCTGTAAACGATCCACGAGAGGGGCGAGTATATTGTTTTTCCATTTTTTTTCTTCGTTTAAATATCAAAGCATGCAATTCACGAGTCGCGAGAACGCACGGCACGAGACACTGGTCTAAACAACGCTAAATAGTAAATTGGTAGGACGATGTCGTTTCGCGTGGCAGCGATTACTTCTTCTTGGCTTTTCTTTTGTATTTAGAATGCAAAACGGCACGTCGAATTTACGGAGGCCTCGCGGTTGTTCGATACGGCCTAAGTGTATCGAACTGATATTCGAAGCCGGAGTTCATTAATTGACCGTCACGTAATTTCTATTATCCTAGAGTCAAGGATAAGTAGACCAATGACCGAAACGAACTATTTCCGTTTTAATAGTTTTACGAACCATCGAAAGCTTCTTAGAGAAAGCTCGGAAAGGAGCGGCGTAACGGCACGCGTGATTCGACAAGAAAAAAAAGCTGGTCAATCAAGAAATTGTTCGAGTATACGTTCCTCCGTGACGCCCACTTTGCAACGATTCACGAAGGTTTGGCAGCCCTGTGTTCCTGTTTGCAACTAACATACTACAGCATACGTTAGAGCTTACAGCTATTACTACCCAATATACCCGAGCAGAAGAAACAATGCTCATGGAAACTATTAAAAGTCAGATTACACCCGAGTTGGACAATTCGAAACTTCTTTTCTGAATTATATTCATGTTTTGCTTCTCCTAAGAAGAGAAGTGAAACCAGAAACCACCTAACTTCAGCGACAAAGAACCGATGTTGTACTTTGATCAAAGGAAATTATTTCCCAGTTTTTCCATGTGTTCTAGAATGTACAGGAGTGCGACACGTGCCTCAAGCATGTGTGCACACAGACGATATATGTATGGTGTAGCACACCTACCTAAGGGTGCACTACCTAAGGGATAAGATAATGCAGTTTATTATAGAGGCGCACAAAAAGCTTCTTGAGTTATTAAAGCTAGAAAATATATCCAACAACATCAGCGTCGGTTGTCAGATACAGAACATCCTGTTTACATGCTATACTGTAAAAAGGCAAGAGGCCAATGCAACCAGGGGTTCTCTAGCCACAAGACTCGACGGAGTAGACTTCACGGTACGTCATCTGGGTCAGAACTACACAATACCCAAAGAGACGGCATATACAATTGTGACCACTGTTGCAACAACCTGTGGGGTCCCATTTGTAAAGCATACCCAAGATAGCGAAGACAATTGGTATGGCATAGCCAGCTCCATGTTGAATTTCCTGGCAGGCTTCGATCTTAGACTTAGCGAGCTAAGATTGGGGCATCACGAAATGAAGGTCCGTAAGGAGGCTGGACAAACAGTGGCATTCAAAGTATCTCAATATGGAATTTACGGCTGTCATCATGTTTTGCTTGAAACCTACACCTTAGGTACCTCTCTCAGTTTAATATAATCATAACACCATGGTCGCAAGATGGTTGTACAGTTTCATAAAAAATGCATTGACAATATGCATAAACAATAAGCTATTCAACATTATTCATTCACGTCGAACATGTCCAATTTCCTACCCTTGTAGGTAGCAAATCTTGATACTATGTATTTTACAAGTATTCAAGAAAATTCGTCCACTCGGGCATTTTGGGTATTCGAATCAATTTGATAACTCTAATTAGAATGCTGCGACAGAATTAGTGAGTGAGCCGAATGGTCAAAACACGTTTTCTTTCCGTTAGCTTTAAAGACCGTATTCGAAGTCTCACGGCACGTGCAAGATCTTATATTATGAGTATGAAAAATAAAGAAGGCAAAAAGGGTAATCGTATGAGAACACTGACGCACAGATGAAATCTCGAATACGTTCTTTAAGGTGTACAAGGACGATTACAATACTCAACGTGTATCGACCTGCGTCACCCGATAGAATTCCGAAGATAAATTCCACTAACTGTTCTGTAAGAAAGTAAGTACGCGATGACCGACCATTACGCCATCTTGAAACCGTCTTCTCGGGCTATCCTATGGGAACGACTCAATACGTTGCATAACTTACATACATTACTCGGATCGAAGATGCACTAATTGGTTTCTCTTTTTTTCCCCTTGTAGGTAAACTTGAAACTGTGCTATTCCGGATGCGTATCTAATCAAATCCAAACTCGAGAGTTGCAATTCGTGTTTAGTACATCCAGCATAGGAACGTTGATAATGTCCCGTAGTCTCTCACTTTGAATAGCGTTGTGTAGTTGCAGTTTAACATTAGTTCTTTTCGCACGAAGATTTAATCGACATGCGTTACTGGAAGTACAAGTCAGTTGACGGTCTTCGGCAAGCGAAACGTGTTGTGTTACGACCTTTGATCGTTCGAGTTTATAACTCTTTATATGGAAAAATTATCACGGAGAACACCTTTTCTTTGTCGATGCAGTGTTTAAAAGCAGTCGCTCTGCTTTAAAATCCAGTTAAATTAAGATCTTTCGTTAAAAACATTTTTTCGTGGTTGGGGTTCGTTTTGCGAACATCCAGAGAAAATAGATACATTTTGGTTGACTCAGGCTTCAAGAATTCGAGCAACTCTGACTATGATCCGTCTTCATAAAATTATGCTAAGGAAGACGAGTGGATTCGTCGGAAAAAATAAACGGCGGTTAGCAAAAGCGCGTCCTATCGTTTCTTAGATGTGTTGTGATTTCGTGTCCCTCTCATTAGCATCTGCTTCATCCTGACTTCATCTTTTATTGGTTGACGTTCTATCTATTTACATGGGATTCCTTGCTCTGTAAGCTGTGGAGCTGGTACATCATACCAGCTGTTTGCCAGGCTATCACGAGAGCACAGGACTAACCTCGGTGGCGTCCTTGCAGTCTTGAATAGATATCTGAGCTAATTCATGTACTACCTCTTCCTGAGTAGTTGTCTCGGATTTCTTTAATATCGTATATCCTTGCTGCACCTCCTCGTTCTCGCCGTTAGACTTAACATTACTCTTCGCTTGTCCATTCGTTTTCCGTTTACCCGAAGTCTCCTCGCTGGACACTCCCGGGTGAATTTTGAACACGCTTTTGATAATGCTGTTGACCGTAGTCTGAGAACGTTTCGGACTATCGTTCTTCTGGTCGGAAACAAACCTAATACGGATCGTTCTGTTGCTCTCTGTATTTTCTTTGTGTTTGTTTCCCTTCGTCACAATGGTCTTCGACTTCGGATACTTCTGCTCCGAAGAATTTTGCCCGTTTAGAACGTCCACGTTCTTTGTCTTTTGCACCTTTTCCTCTAGAGGAGTTACATTCTCGGTAGAGTTCGGTGTGTCTCGTCCGATAGTCGCCGCACATGGTTCACGAGTATCGTGTAGCTTTCTAGACGATTCGAATCCCTCGTTTTCGGTATCGTTACCCTTCTTCACGTCTTCGTCCAAATCTGTGACCTGAACGTTCTTTGCCTCTTCGATTAAACTTTTCTCCGTAGGTACTTTATTATTATCCGCGAGCACGTGATTAGCCGTGCTATCTTGTCTATCGTTCAACGGCAATTCCCTTTGTAAAACCTTCACGGGACTCTTAGGTTTTGTGCTATTGTCGGAAGCTTCTTTGTTTTGACAATTTGTACAGGAAGATTGTTTGGAATGAGTGGGAGAGTTCACTTGTCTTTTGCTTGCGTTGTTCTTTTGGGCTATGCCCATGTGCGGTCTACCTAATCTCACAACGTTAACCGACGAGTTGGTATGAAGATTGAACGACGACGGTGGCTCGTATTGAGGAATTAACTGAGCGCGATTCAAATGTATCTGTTGTTGCTGCTGCGGTTGCATCCTATTATGCATATCGAATTGCATCGTGTTATCCATTCGTTGCTGGTAATTGATGTACGGTGGAAAAGGTGCTCCTAAATTTGGATTCATATTCGGATTCATATTCGCGTTCGTGGTTGGACCGTAATTGAGATTCGTGTTAGGATGTATATTCGAGTTCACATACTGCGGCACCATCTGTCTTGGCAATTGTTGAAATTGGTACTGTGGGCCCGGATACGCAGGGCAATTTTGTTGAGGGATGTTCTGTACTATATTCTCTCTACCACGTTCTCTATAGTTATAGCGGTCTTGTGCAATCCGTGGAACGTTACCGTGATATTGCTGTTGCACTATTTGTCCAGACTGGTACATTTGATCGTTTTGCGAAATCACTGGGGTCTGAGATTGATGACCGTAGCCTTCGTAATGCATACCTTCGTTACTCATTGCCCTACCATATGTTACACTTGTATGATACTGAGGCGGTTGCGATGTACACTCTTGCTGCTGATGCTCTTGATATTGAGGATACTGCGGAACCATTGGTTGCGCATCAATCCAAGTCTCCTGTTGCGGAGGTGGTTGTTCCAAGTCTCGTTTGGCTTGTACCGCGTTCCAGACTTCTTTCAATTCACCGGTGATATCACGATCCTTTAATATTGTATATTGTCGCGTGAAAACTACTCCTATATTCACCGTTTCCACAAAGTCTAGTAAAAGCTCAATTAAACTGGAACGCTTCTACAGCAAAAAGACACTGGTATTGAAAACTGGTCCGTTATTATTAAACGTTACAATTAGATTGCAGATTTCATGCGTTTACGATAAAAATGAGCAGGTTTGATTTTTGACAGTAAACAAATCTGAAGAATTTAAATGTACTACTATATTATTTTCCACCTATTAAACATATCCAGCAAGAAATTAAATATGTATTTCACCCATTTTATTTTGCATGAAGATCCGCAGTCTAGTTATGATTCTGTATTAAAAGATACCTTTGGATCCTGAGCATTCTTCCCACTGATTCGAAGAATTTCTGGATTAGCTATTACCGCGAATACCACAGCTTCTGCTTTCGTACGAGGCGGACGTACTCTCATCCCTCCGTAAAGCGGTACGGGCTGGCTAGGTTTCAAAGGCATCGCAACTTTTTCCCAAGATAAAACATTTACATAACATGGAACTGCAGTACCCTGAAATAAAACGCAACATCATTTATGTAGATGTAAACTTCTGGCGATTATCCTTTACAGCCTTCACAATGAAAGTATACCTGTAGAAAGTCTTGTATACACATGTGAGGTTGAGGTGGGTTTTTAAATTGACGAGCGCCGTTGCGCTTCATTCTTGTACTACCACCTTCAGTCATTTTGCAGCTGAAAATATGCGTTTATTGAATTATATGTGTAAATGGAGTGAAATGCCAACATAGATACGAACATAGATATTTTTTTACAGACTTTTTTAAAAAGAACTTTTCAGATTAGCGTTCTTATTGTACCACTACCGCGAAAAAATCACGCGTTATTTTGAATTTACTCCATTACGTTATCATAAACGATAAAAATCTATCTCGCGAGAAATTTTATTTAAAATCGAAGCAAAATTACGAAAATATCGGTAGTTAGATCGCGCAAGCATTACCACGCCGTGAGTAGAAATAGTAGACGGGGTGGTTGACAATTTTTAACAACAAATGTGGCGCAGCGAATGCGTCAAATTGCATGCTGCTACGTATATAACGCGTTACTGAGCTTTTTGAACGAAAATGAAAGAAAATTTCCGAAAGGAACGCTTCCGACGCAGCTCCGATAGGGGTAGTTGTGTTAAAAAATGGTAGAATTTTTCCAAGATCTCCGATCCATTAGAGCCCTCTCTCTGCCCTATCAACGTAGATTGTCAATATAACCTCAAAATAATTTCAGTTTATACGCTAAATATTTGGCCGAATTTAAACGAAAAGATTATTCATATGACGCAATACGTTACCCGAATACTATGTAATCTCCAATTACGTAAACTCACCCCACAGAATCGTTTCACAAGTAAAAAACACTCAAACAACTAGGGATACGAGACGATACATTATCGGACAGCTTCGGTGGAAAAGATCCATCGCTCCTTTTGTTTATTATTTTTCTGGAGTCTGCGCGATTAAAATGACCATAGGCGCTGTGTCGCCTTTCGTGTACGCCTCTGGAACTAAAATATCCAACATGGCCGAAAACGGAAGTTGTAGCTCGTGCGTAACTGTGAAGAGGCCGAAAATGTCACTAGATTTTATTATGTGACTCTCTTTACAATCTCATTTATCTCATTTTTTTCTTGTCCCATTGCAATTGCATTAGGTTGTCCCAAAAGTTTCTTTCGGAATGTGTTCGAAAATATTAGGTTGCCTCAAAAGTTGGTTTTCGATTCATGCACGTAATGCAAATTCATGTCAGGAAGTATAAGATTATCGCATTGTTTGTATTTAATTAGCAATTCTGAAAGAAACTTTTTGGACAACCTAATATACTATTGATTTTACAAGATAATATAGATTATGATTTACATATTTTAATGATCTGATTGTAAAATTGTAAAACTGTTTTAATTGTAAAATTGACAGCAGGGCCGTGCGGTAGATTATCTCAGTATGATGTAAGTCTTCGAAATGCCGCCCCATAAATGTTTTTTCTTTAAAATAACCTTCGATTGTGATTTTAACAGAAGCGAAGCGTAAAGATTTTTAATTATTGAATGGTTCAAATTGTATTTTGACTTCGCTGCTTATGCTGCCCCCTTACGGTGCCGCCTCTTTGTATCATAGCTGATTGACAGGATACATTTTTTCGAACGAAAAAGATTTTTAAATCGTGCTTTCTAAAAAAGCAATTAATGGCTCGCGTTGTGCGTAAACATATAACGTAATGGATCAGCGACCAACATCTATACATTGTCGTATATTTCGCAACACGTTTTTATTTCATTTACGGATCACGTTACCACAATACGTACTCCGCGCGATATTTCTAACGTGTTATTATTTTTGTTGGTTTCGCGTCGAATGATTCACCAACATTTACCTTCGTATATCCCGTGCGCTTTTACCATTCCACGATAACACACAATCCCGAACGCTGTTTCGGAAAAGCTGAAAAATGTATATCATTACGCGGATTACATTTTCACTGATATTTATTATCACGTTTCGCAGTTTGATACACTTCTCCTCGCAGACTGTAAAACTGGTATTTTCGTTGCGCAATCTACCGGGGCGAAAATAAAATAAAAGCTTCACGGGACACCTTAGCTTCTATAATTTCAAAGAATTTCCGTTTCCGGGCGACCGCGTTTTCATAGACAAATCGTCTATTTGAATTTTCGCTTACATATATTTTCATGAATAGCGTGTTTGCAGGTTTTATGCATTTACAAAAAGAATGCTGTTGTATTGTTTTCAACTGATTCCAATGATTGAGAAAAGAAATAAATGACTATATAGATCCAGTATCTCCTAATTAATAAAGATTAAAGTTATTATTTAAATTTAACAAAATCATTTTTAGCATTTATTGAGAATTAAATACTTGACTTGTTTTTCGTATCTTCGCGTCATCTATGTGCAATGCACGATTTGTGGTACTTGAAAAGCAATTGTTTAAATAACTCGATACGTATAGTGGGTGCACAAAGTATTCGTACACCCTTTAAAAATGAATATTGATCTTTTTTTGCGACGTTAGAATGATTAGTTTACTAGCTAATGTGTAAATATTTTTTTTTAAAAGACTGTTATTGGTCGAAATTGCGAAGGAAAAAGTAAATGTCACGATTTTAAAACTTTTTATCAAAGTACAAATAGTGAGGAATATTATACAACTATTTTATATCCCATAATATTGTATTATTCTGTTGTATTTATGGTGTATTATTACTAATAAATTTTACATGAACATCGCTCTGCACATTATCTGCGTCTATGCATATGCAGGAAATAGTTTTAGTCTTTTAAAAAACTCTTTTAAATTAGAGCATAAAATTAGAATACATTGACATATTTGACCCAATAGAATAGACGAAGATAACGTAATTAGAACGTGGTCGGCTATTTTTCTGGAGTGATTATACGACCTCGACAAGATACGAAAAGAGGAAGGATAGAAATTTGATAAAAGTGTCTCGGCCAAATGACGAGAGACTAAAAGGCTTCGTTCGTAATTGCTGGCAGTTGGTGTCCCGCGAAGCCTATAATTTATTACGGAAGCTCGTGAAGTTTTCCTCTGCCTTCTCACCTCAGCTATCCCCTTCCCTGTTCCACCGTCTCTTCTTATTACTAGCAAATTTATTTATGGCGCGATTATCACGGGGCGAACAGTGAGAAACACGCGCGTCGATTCCGTGGTCCCATGAGCGCAAACCCGGCAGAAAAAATTCGGTACCAGGCCGGGGTAGGTTGTTGGAACACGCTGTAGAACGCGAGCGGCATGGAAGACTGTAGTTAGCGACTATTAATATCATCGATCGGGATCGATAGTTGCCTGCGAGGCGTCATAATGATACGGTGGGATCGGGACCGGACCTCATCCCGATGCTCTTCCGATATGCCACGTACACACGTCGGTATCCGACGTGCACGAGTGGCGCCGCTAACAATCCGCAGGATGATCCTCCTCGGGGAACAAACTAGGCAACGATAACTTATTTCGAAACGTTTAATTGTTATTTCTCTCGTTGATCGATCCGACTAGAATCGCCACGGTACATTCCTGGTGACTGTGCCACCAATTACGGTGGAACCTTGCTTGTACAAACTTGTGTCGGTGAACAATGCAATTCCGATGACCGATGGGTCCCCATAGTGGTCCTTTTCATTCATTTAACTGGCCAAAATTATTGATCATATGCAGACAGCGGATTTTATGCGTTTATGACGAAAATGAGTTGGTGTAATTTAAAACAGTGAAAAGATTAGAAGTATTTAAAAAATACTCTTGTATAATTTTCAACCTATTAAACATATTAAGAAAGAAAATAAATTTCCATTTCACTCCAGTTTGTTGGTATACAGGTGAACAAATTTTATTTCGCACAAAGATCCGCTGTCTAATAATATCAGAACGTTTTAATGAGTCTTGCGATGGTCAGACTCCTTAGATCTCTGCAATCAATGAGTTTCACGTTTGCGATAAGAACTTTTTCGCTATAATTTAGCGAGTTTACTACAAAAGAAACCTCTAATCAGACGACCTCCGCAAAAGGTTATTTTTTTCGGATCTCCCACATTTTTCGTGCTATCCGCACTTTTTCTGCGACACCAAGGTGTCAAGGTGTCTGTTGGATAAGGGGGCTGTCGGATTAGAGGTGCGAAACAGATGGAAAAGACGTTGTCTGTAGCAAGTTACAGTCACTTCGCAGGATAGACGGCTGTGGCGCGGTATCTCGACTCTATCTCCGGTTTTAATTACGGTGTTCGCGCCTGCTAAACAATTATCTTCGAACGTCGGCGAGAGCGGGTTTCGATTTGGTAAACGGGCCTCCGCGCGCGCTCGCCAGTCTTTGCTCGCTTCTCCTTTTATATCTACGACGTGTAGGCACTGTACAGGCCCCATCGCATCGGTCGGCAAAAGAAGAGGCAGACTTCGGGCTGACCGAGGGCCGCGTCTCGTGCAATTTTCACCGAGTGGGTGGATACCCATTATTTCGCATTACAGACTCCTTACGGGGCACCGATCGCTCGGCCCCGAATCGCGGCCCATCGCGACGACGCGTTTCGTTTCGTTTCGTTGCATTCGCACATCTTCCGCCTGTTAACGCTTTCTCGCGCCGCAGCGCAGCTCTCCAATCATCTGCGCGACGGAGAGGAAAGCCGACGGATTTCTGCGGCGACCCGTGAACTGTAATTTTGGAAGCTCATTTTTCATGGAAACCGAGTCGTTTAACTGCTCGATTATCGGCCCGGTACATATCATGGCTGGTCTTCTTATCCGTGTAGAGATCTTTCCTTTAATTACTTCCAAAAAAAGTTGATTGCGCTTCGCCGAAAGAGGCGGAGCTGTGTTTTTCGAAATGGAACTGTGGCGGAATGTTTTAACTAACATTATTAGAACATTGCGAGCTTACTGTCTTTTTACTTCGTCATTTTATTCGAGAAATAACTACAGAAGAGAAACTCTCAAATATTTATTACGTAATATATTTTTGTTGCTCGCAGTTTTAGATATTGTAATCAAATTGTTCAATCTTTTGTTCATTTTCATTGTTCATCGGTGTAACAAACCAGACAGATCGTCGCAACGTGATGAATCGCAACCTAGGCGTGTGCTACAGAAATTTGTATGATGAGAGGCTGTAGCTTTTCAAAGATTTCTCAGACACGAGCCGTGCCAGGGCAAGTTCGGATACGAGCGAGCGAAAGCAAGAAGAAAAAGCTTCGAGGGAAGCGAAACCCCAATCTAACCAGGTGCGCCGAGCACGGTGGGTCGTCCCCCGGCCGTTCGAATCAACCGTGAGATTCCTTATGAAAATTAATTAACATATCGATCGGTGCCGGTGCATACCTATTTGTTCGCGGGAGAGCGTTCGCATCGGAAAACGAGGTAAAAAAGAAAATGAGAGGGAAAATCGAAAACTAAAATGAAAAAACAAAATATCTGCGAAAACGGAGCATGAGGCAAATCGATGAATTTTGCGTCAAAATCAAAGAACTTTCGATAGAAATCCGATAGAGCGATCATTTTCTTTTTAAATTAAAGTTGAAATATTGCAGAACATGGAAAAAATAGACAGATTATGGTACGAACGTTGGGTAGACAATTTTTGCAGCCAGAATTGAAATTAGCGTGACAAAATCTACAGAAGCTACAAAGCTAAAAAATCTCTATTTTTCTTATACCCTGCAATGTGTCAGCTTTAGTTTGAAATAAAAATCATCGCTCTGTCCCATTTCTATCGAAATGATTATTTGATTTTGATCGTGCGGCGGAGGGACGCGCGACAACGTCGGTGATGTAACGCGATCTTTAATCGCCGTATGAAATCAACGAAACGAGCATCGACGCGCCGCGACGTTATGTTTTCGTGACACGAGGCGGACCGATCCCGTAAAAGTCGAACCAGTCATTGTAATTAATTCACACCTACGAACGGTGTAAGGTAAATCTTCGTAATCGGTAGAAGGCGGACCGATCGAGCTGCAAGTTTGTTCGATGAAAATTGAACGGTGGGATGGTTAAACAAAACGCACCGTTGTACACTGTTTCTCAAAAGTTCCAAGAGTGCCCTCCATTAAACAAATTCGTATCATCATACAGGGTGGACCAATAGTTATAAAAGAGCACCGAATTCTGCTGTTTTTTATATCTTAGCAATTTTTGTGAATTTTCGAAAGCCGTAATCGATTCTACACGAAGAACGAAATTACTTTTCGAACAACCTAATATTTCTTTCGAAGAATTTTCCGAGAATCGGAAATTGATAAATACTTTTTGGAGTCACTGTATGCGCGAGGAGAGGAAGAAAAAGAATCGGCGTCCCACGATTCGATCTCGTTTACATTGTTTATCGCGTTTCGTGCTAGCACCGCGGGGACAAATATGTCGGGCATGCTCGTCCACGATTAGGAAGGACGTCTCGGATAATATAATAACGGGAGGGAAAAAAAGAGAGGCATGTAGATATAAAAATAAATAGTCGGGGAACGGAGAACCCGACGTGCCACACGCAGAGACCACGCGAGACGTGTTTATAGTAATGAGCCTTGTCGTTATTTGTCCAGCGAAAGGGATTTATCGAGATACCTCGTGAGATCTTGTTGCTCGATCTTCTTCTTCTTCTTCTTCTACGTCGTCGTCGTCGTCGTCGTCGTCGTCGTCCTCTTCGTCCTCGTCCTCGTAGTCGCGGTTCTCTTCCCTTCTTTCTCCTCCTCACTTTCTTTCCCCCTCGCCGACTGATGGCCATTCAATTCTTCCTGTCGCGGGGTTCGCAAGGCGATTCAGTAATATGAAAGGTTCGATGTCACCGCAGTTACTCGCGTTTAAAAATCGTCGGAACGCGCCGGTTGTAAAGATATGGTTTTCCACGGTGAGAAAGTTATGGCAGTTCTTTTGACTGGCGTCCCGGCGATTCTCGCCAATTTTAGTGCACCGTAGACTCGCCCGAAAGACATTCGAATTATTTTCCAGCGTGGCTCGTAGGCAGAGTGTTTAGCTCTTTGGGTTGGGTCCAGCTCAAGGGACGAGTTTTTAATCGACGCGTTCCTTTATTCATATGGAATTTCGGAGTTGTTTAATCCTTTTGTGGACAATCGAGTATCTAGGTATCCATTTCTTTGTTTGTGGGAAAAACAGGTGACAATTTTAAAATGAAAGATCTTTTATTAGTTACTCTGAGATTTTATGTAAGAATGTATGAATGTATGTATGAATGTATGAATGTTTATACCATCAAACGTTTCATGTGTTTATTTGTTATATATAGTTTTATTGATTTGTGTTGTTATATATAATTTTATTGATTGATACGTTACGATGGTGTTTTGGTTAACAAATGTATGATACGTTCGGATTTTGTCAAATAAAACAGTTCTCTGTCAGCAAGCAAAAAACCACGACGTGTCATCTCTCCAAGCCTCCTTACATTTATGAGGATTAATTTAGAAACATTGCAAGTACAGCGAGTACTTTTTGAACAATTTCTTTTTTGTTGTTTACTACTGTGTATCTAATGCCACATAAAATACGTTTCTACAATTTTTTTTTTAATATAAAATTAAATATTTACTTTACATCAGAAGATTTGTAAAGCTATGAACATTGTTATTATACAGCACTATCCTTGAAGTATACTTATAATAGCTTTAGCAACGTGAATACAAAATGGTCGTCAATCCACTGGCGAAGTTCCGTCGTTTTTTTTATTTCTACATTCGCGACGTTTTTCTTGTGCACGAGCGACATATCCATCTCGTGTATAATGGAAACTTTATTTCCCGGAGCTCTGATTTCTCACAAACATAATATCGAGAAAGACTAACATCAATGAGAAAAATAAACCGATACCACATAAATCAATGGAAACTCATGGTTCGTCGTTGCCGATCCAGAAATAATAAAGTGCGACGTCCCATTTTCGTGGATCTTAAGTATCAGCCAGGCTCGAGAGACACAAATCATCGGAATCGTCACGCATTAAGAGCGTATTACAGTGATTGGAAAGTGATAACCGTAATAACCATGGCGAGCCATAGCCAGCATGCTTGTGCGTGTCCGTGGGTGTGTTAGTGTGCTGGTCGAGGAGGCGTCGACCGATCAGGGAATCAGCTTTAAATCGCCGATAATTTCTTTCTCCATCCTCGTCTGTCGACCAAGGGACGTGCTTTGGGTATCGAGTACCAGGTACCGGGTGATCGGCTCGTAAAATTTTGTGACATCCAAATTATCCGAATGCAAACCGTACGTCCCTGCCTCCTAACCAACGGTAATTATTAGATATTTGCCTTGTTCTCAGCAACATTGTCGAAGGACCTTCCATGTACGAAAAAATTGGCTTGGCAATTTCGTCCGGAATTTATTCAGAGAATACCTCATTTTTACGGAGATCAAATGCTGATTATTCGTTTTCGGATCGCTTGTAGAAAAAGGCTACATGCACGAAAAATATTTGGCCCTATTTAATTCACAAAATAGGAAAAACTGAGAAGTTCCGAATTAGGATGTTAATCGTGCCCATAATTACGAAAATGATATTAACACAATCAACGTGTTAGAGAAATTATAAATAGTTTCCTTTGCCAACGAAAAATATTTGTAATCATTTCTGATGATAGTGATGATATTCTTTAGTGTAAACGCTAAACAGTGAAATGTCCCTTTAAGTTCATCTGGACCGATCTTTCGTGGATGAAGCCATGCGAGTAAAGCCGCCAACCTATCGACGGATAAAACAGAATCCCTCCAAATACATAGAATACGATTTAGTATTACGTTGTTATGCATATATCCATTCAGAGTAAAAAATCGGTTTCCGGTCATGTGATCAGCGGTCGGAGGATTAGCGTTAATTAACTAGATATAATGACAGTAACTCGTAGAACGACGAGTTTCGATAACTGAAAATCCATTAAGCGAAACCAAACATTAGTGTCACGCTGCGTCACAAATATTAGCCATTTCTTCGTATCGTTTTCATAACACGCCATCTAAAATAAAACAAATGAAGGTCCTCGAAAAGCTACGACAAACTCGTTATACAAACTTTAGCTTGAAGTCTCCCGTTTTCATCGACCCCGTACAAGTTAGCATAAACTGTTTCGGATGAGTAGAACATTTTTCCAGCGAATTCTTCTACTTGCTCGAGAAATGTCACGTGGTTTGGTCGGGCATAAAGGGCATTCCAACAGTTTCGTGAACCACTGTACATAATGCTCAAGTATCGTGTTCAGGCACTGATTGTCTTCTGAGCCCTCGAAATGGCTTACGAAAAAATAAAAAAACGAAGCTAAAGGAAAATGAAAATATCCCGCGAGTCGAGCGATACCTTTCCACTTGTGGGACTTCCGGCTGTGGCGGTACAAATCACCGGAATTGTCGCACATTACGAGCGTATTACAGTGATTCTTCCGTGGAGATAGCCTTAATAACGAGGCAACAAAGTACATGTGTATAGGGGGCAGGGCGGGGAGGCGTCGACCGTCGAGAAAATCATCTTTAAACCGCCGATAATTTCTTCGTTCGTCCTTTCTCTCGCCCTCCGGGTGGATGATGGTTGGGGGTTGCTGTCGGAGGGATGGGAGAGCGAGTAGATCAGCCTTTGCGTGAGCGGAGAGGAGAGGAGAGACGGATGATCGGGGGAGAAAGGTGCTCCTAAGTATATCGCAGGCACGAGGGTCACGAGCGGCTCGTTCGGGGCCCCGGTTACGGTGTGATCTTATTATACCGCAAACCGATGATGACCGTGTTTAGGTGTTGGCTTGCCAGATTTAAGAATACACCGGAGCCCCTTCTGCATCGACGATTATGGTAACGAGGCCTCTTTAGTCACGTTGACGTACACCTTATTCGCGCGTTCCCTGTTTCACGGGCGCTATCTTATACGCCGTTTTACACGGTCCCCGACTATAACGCCGCGTACATACCGGTTCCTAGTGGTTTATCCGGTGCCTCCTTATTGAAACTTTGTGGTTACCACGATGGCCGCTGCTCGCCTCGGGAACTGTCAAAAAGCGTTAGACGCAACCGCGTCCACGCGCGACCGTCCCCCCGATCGGCCCGGGAACGGTCCTAGGAGATTCGGAGAAGAGGATCCGCACAGGCTCGACTAGCCCGAATTTCCCATAGTATGCTGCTTTTCGTTTGCGGGTTTTACGTTGAATCGACCTCCTGCTAAGCGGCGAAGATCGAGGATAGCAACGAGGTGAACATCACGAGTTCACATCTGTCCGCGCGGACCTATAAACGACAACAATAATTATTTAAATAAAAATAAATTTTTAAAAAATACCACGTTTTTAAAATGGACTAAAAAGTATAAAATATTTTTTCCTAGCCCCCTACAGACTCCTAACCACGTACAGATAATCCTGAAAATTTGTGATTGTGAATTTTGAACAGCTACGCAAATACTTGTAAGATTTCAAACGAAAAACGTGGGGCGCAAGATAATAGTAAGGAGTGTAGAGAGTAGCAGCCGTTGAGAAATCTCACACAACAGTTCATATCATTTGCGAAGCAATAAAATTTTTAGTAATTTGGGTGAACTATTCATGCATCAATTATCTATTGCATGCGCCCCACGTTTTTCGTTTTAAATCTTACAAGTATTCGCGTAGCTGTTCAAAATTCACAATTACAAATTTTCTGGATTATCTGTACGTGGTTAGGAGTCTGTAAGGGGCTAGGAAAAATTATTTTATACTTTTTAGTCCATTTTAAAAACGTGATATTTTTTAAAAATTTATTTTTATTTAAATAATTATTTTCTGCTTTTTAGTCTTGTATGTGTGAAATTTTACAATCGATTTTGAACATTTTCATGAGATTATAACAGAGAGATGTAGTAAATTTCAGACGGTATTGCGACATTATTGAGACGGTAAACAAACATTATAGTATAATAATACGTAGTAACATTGTAAACACCGCACGGAGCTCAAACGCACACTGAGCTCCTTCGGTGCGAAGCGGGTCAGTAGAGTGGGAACGCCTAGTAGAGTAGGGAGCGCTGTCGCGCGGTTGGCGATAACGTAGTTTCGCGGGGAGGTGAACAGGTAAATATTTAATTGTTATTTCTCCGAAACGGATAGACTTTTAAACAAATTTTTTTTTGAATAATGCATTGTCATCCAGTTCTGAGCTATGTTTAAAATTTCAAGCCTCTAGCTCATCGGGAAGTTAGTTTAAAATCAATTGCAAAATTTGCCACCGAACAGACAGACAGACAGACAAACAAACAAACAAGAAAGCGAGCTAATAAAAACGTGGTAAAAATAGCGAGATAAAAGCCGCGCCGGGTCTGAATACCAAAATATAAGTAGACATCGTGTTAATGTTGTAAAAAACATTGCAGAGAGGAATTCTGTAAATTAATATATTCAATTATATGTTCAAAAATGAAATTTCATATTTCGAATATCGACGGGCCTGTCACGTTACAACAAATATAATTTATAACGTGCATGCTATTGAACGTATACGTACATATATGACACTCAATACTATCCACGATATAAGAATTTATAACCATGGCAGTTTCAGAAAAATGTTTGAAAGATCATGATCGAAAATGATCATTTAAATACTTTTAAGATTGGAATTTCAGTTTCTAACAATGAGTATACTTAACCACTGTCGATGTGTACAACATTGCATTTTAGATAATCGGTTCGATGTATAGCGGTGCAAACGATTCGATCGTTATCGGAGAAGGGGTCTCGTGTACATTCGAGCGCTCGGATAAATTAAAAAAAATTGATTTGCACGGAAATCAGACTCTATGCAAAGGGGCATACTAGTGGCTTCGCGAAAACGGGGGAGCTTTCCGTACCTAATTATCGGTGCAACCAGACCTAGCCAACAGAAACTAGACGAAATTGAATTAGGTATCCTCTGTACAGAGTAATTGTGTGAGTGGTTGATCGCTGCGAACAAGCGATTCCATTGCGCAAAATCAGAAACCACTAAATATTAATCCCCTAAAGGTTTATATACTTATAATGGAAGATTGTTTGTTCTATTTCCTAATTTGTGTTTTCCAGAATTAAATCGTAAAGGCATTAGAAGAATTGAAAAATTTGGTTCGATTCGTAAAAATGAATGGAAGAAGAAATACATCTGCAGATGATACGTCTGCATAAGATCTGCACTCTACATAGTGATTAGATACTGTATTTGTTAATCAAATTCATGAACGCGGAGAATATTATTCGTAAAACAGGTTTGAGTGTATGCACTTATTCACGACGAGAGTCAGGACACAACTAGTAATAAGAGGTATTTATAGGAATACAGCATAGTGCCACATAAATCAGGTAGAGTGACTTAACTGCTCTCCTACCGACCAAATTATCAATGATTTAAATGATAGAGATAAATGAATAAAATCTCCATAATTGATAGAAGAGTGTCTCTCTAACATTTTCATAGTATGATGGCTGGTTTGTGTTTTTTGTGTCACTTTGCCCGCAACGACGTATACCTGAATATTACTGGAATACACACATATACAAGAATACATATACTTGAATTATACTCGAATAAAATAGAAAATATACCAGAATATACGATAACATATAAGAATATACTAGAATATACCCGAATATACTAGAATAAAATAGAATATACTTGAGTATACCAAAACAAAAATAAACGAGGATGTACCAGAATGTACTAGAATATATACAAAAATAGGTAGACATTACCGTACTTTGACGAGTCGCCGCGTGTCTCGTTGGTTCGCACGTGACCTGGAATCCACCAATCAGCGAGAGGTGCATAGCGCAGCTCGGTATCCTGAGATTTCTCACGAATTGTCCAGGCACCAGTTGCCGTGGGGTTGGCGTCGACGAGGGTGGAGGAGGCGTCCGACGTTGTTGCTGGTACGCGCAGACGCGTTAATGGCCGCGAGAGCCAAGGCTTCGATGTCATTTCTTGTTTGCGATGTGTTGTTGCCGGTATGAGATATATCCGGCCTAATGACAGGCCACGTCGCGCCGCGCCGTATGCGAACCTCCTACCCTCCAGCGATTCTTTCTATTCTGAACACCGGCGAATCTTCCTTTTCCGAAGCCACGACGCGACTACGCGACGCTTCGGTCCTTCTTCATCGTCACCGCCATTTTTCTTCTTCACAGAATGGTCCTTGTTAACATGTCGACTGCCGAACTAAAAGCATTCCACAATGTCGAAACAGCTCGCCTTACAAGGGACCTTTGGTGACCTGAAAATTTCAAGAGAAATATCAGGCAATTTCTTTTTTTAGCCCAATTTCGGTTCTTCAGGGCGGAAACACCGCTTACTGTATCTTTAAAAACACATTGGGACAACGCAAGATATGGCTATCACATTGACAACATTCTTTTGTTTAATTATAAAGTCCCCCATCATTGTAAAAAAGTTCGAGTTCTCTATCTTGTATACCTCATGAGTATTGAAAAGGGTAGAGACCAGGATTGAAACGTTCCAACCAATTGTACGAACCATTTTATTAGGCAAAATATAGAGGAGCACAGTTATGATGTATAAAGAAAAAAAGATTGTAGCATGTATCAGAATTTTGTTTAGTGTGAAGGGCAGAGAGAACCAAAAGCTTTCCAACAAATCGAGCAACGTCTATTGGTGGCCGCAGCCGCAAATTTAATTCCGCGCACGGTGTAAAGAGGCTGTATCCATCGCATCGATCTCCCAATGGGCAGGCGAGCAGCGTGGAATATTCCCTTGACAAAATCGGGATTTCTTTCTGCTAGAGCAGGGAAGAGAGATCGCCAGGGAAGATCGTATATCGCGTTCGGAGTGGCAAAGGTGGTGGGTTTCCTCGTGGCTCTCGCGCAACAAACCACAACGGCACAAGGGGCTCTCTTGCCATTTTCCAAGGTGGCTGCTTTATTATTGGCACGGAGCCTTAAATCTCGTAGGCGCTCGTAGGCCGTGCTCGTCGAAGCCTCCTCCTTGGCAGTCGAGTTGTTGCCGGCTATAATACATTATGCCTACCTAAGGCTGTTAGTGGCCACCTCGTGCTGGCGCGTTAAGTTATTAGAGAATCAATTACTCCTTGCTATTGTTTATGACGGCCCAAGGGTCTGACGTGGTCCCCCATCCCATCGTCCCTCTCCAACCCCTTCCTCCCCTTAACTTCCCACGTCCCTCCTCTTCGCCACGTCGCTCTCCCGTCTCTCCCTCTGCCTTTTTTTCCTTCTCCTCCCTCGTTCTCGTTTCATTCGCCTGTGCCTTCCTTTCTCCGCGGCCGTTCATCGTACTGTCGGCGCTCTTCCGACCATCTAAACAGACCTCGTTTGCCCTGCCCTCCTCTTCGCCCCTTCGAAGAGTTAACGTTGCTTGTTCCGCTAACGAACGCTCGTCGATCACGATTCGTTTCCGTGACGATCGTTGCCACGTTCCCCGTTCCAATAGACTCCATGGACTATTTCTACGATGGACGGAACTTTTCCGTTCCCTATAACTCGATATACCGTTCTCAAAATGCATCGAGACTGTTATTAGTAGACCGCGGATCTTTATGCAAAATAAACATTTTCTGCGTAGATTCTACGAAACAGAAACTCAACAGAAATATCTTCCACTCTTTTGAAATTGTATACAGTTGGAAATAATATGTCGACATCCTTTAAATTTTTGTAATCTCTTCGCTGTTTTCATATTTTACCAGGGCAGTCCTTAAATGAAATATTCAATATTAGTTTAGTTAGTATACATATTTCGGACTGTTGTAAAATTGAGTCAGAAATAAAATGGGTACCGTAATGAATAAATTAAATGTAATGGAATTAAAAAGAGAATGTAAAATTGTCGTTAAGCTTTTCGCGATCCCGTTATAATAATAAATAATTTTGTTCCTCGCTGTACATATATTCAACAAAAATGCCTTCCAATAATAGCCTCCCCACGAACCAAGAAGAATCCACGCGCTCTTGACGGACGCGCGATCCAAGCGATTTCTGAAAGCATCCCTCGCGGATCCAATAAATATCGAGCGAAAATTTACAGTCCTGGGGTTCCGGCGCTTTTCTCTTCGCCTCGTGGTCGGCCGCACAGAAAAGAGGAAAAGAAAATTCCCGGCGAGAAACACGGCACCCGGCATTTATCAAGGCTGGCGAGCGTCTCGTTAGAGAATATGCAACGAATTCGCAGCGGCTCCGCCGCCGACGGATAATAACCGAGTGTACCGCATCTCTAATTGCGCGGGCGAGGGTAGAAGGTAGAGTACGGTGGCAACGGCAACAGAAACAGCAACATCAGTCTAGGATGGTAACCTCCTCGCGGTTCCTCATTCGCGCCGGATAAGAGATAAGGATCGGGGTCGAACCCCAAGAGCCACGGTTACGGGGATCGGCCGGTTTCGAGCGGCTCGGACGGACGGAAGAAATACGACGGGCTGGGAATTAATACGCGCCGGCTGGAATATGAATGGCGTTACGCAATTATCGGTTAACCCACAAATTGATAAAGAGTTATGGCCGCTGACGGAGAACGCTGTCTACCCCCGGTCTTTACCTCCTTCGACGGCGAAGCTGTTTCGGGAGGGCTGGTCACGTCGATGCCACCTCGAGATAAATTTGTAAAGTCTATTTAATTAGCAACTACGCCGCCCGTGTTCCTCGTATACTTTCTGCCGCGTTATCTCGTCCATTAAAATTTCTTTCGCAATCGCGCGGCCATCACAGTCTCTTCGCAGTTAATCATTCTTCTTGCTTTTTGCCGAGGAAAAAGAAATTCTACGTTTATTCTGGGAATACAGCACAAAATTTGACTCTTTTTTTTTCTTCCCATAGGGGTTTTATTCCTCCCTCTCTCTCCTCGGGATGCTGGTGAAGACCGTTTCTTCCATTCACCCACCAGCAACTATCCGAGAACAGCCACTCGTGTTCTTGGCTGTACCGATCAAAAACCAAACTGGAATATAATCTCCTTACAAGGAACAAAACCAGTTTATTTACTTATGTTCCAGAGATAGTTACCGGGCAATACTCGATGAGTATTCTATCCCAAGCCAGAACCAACATTAGCACAAAATGTGACTGCATGGTATACCTATTTGTACTCGGAGCTATTTATTAAAATTAAACATCTCTTCCGACCTAGAATACGTCCATTGTATATGATTTTTGTCATTTTATGGATATGAAATTGAGATATAATACCTCGTACAATACTTAAATGTTTAGTAATTGATTAAATAATGATTATAAGTGTGAATTCAGGTATTATAATTGTGAAGGATTTTTTGGGGTTCGTATTTGACAGTGAAGGTGTGAAAGCAAAAATTTGAAAGAGCCCGGGCGAGTGCTCTGTGTGCGAAAGCGTATAACGCAGAGGTATCCAAACCTATTCGAAAAAAGAAGACGCCTAATCGTTGGACTAGAAGAGATTTACGAGGAACTGGTAGCAGCACTATCTGCCAAATGTATAATTAAAGGTGGGCCGACAGGGTGCTTCAAAAAATGCTGAAACTCGAGCTCCTATTGGGCGCGGTCGCTTCTGGGGCGAGTGATTTCGTCGCCTCAGGGCCGACCAAACTATTCCGTGATCGATCCTGCTGATCGATTGTTCTACCTACCTGCTCCCAACGATCAAGGAAACCCGCGGCAAGCTGCCATGTACCGATCAATTACAATGGAAATACTAGAAATCAATCCGTGCAGACGTTGAATCGATAAAAGATACTGTTACAATGGATGGAAAGCTTTAAGGAGAACTCTTAATCAGAAAGCCCTTATTATTCACCTGGAGACAGTGCGTACTCGGAGTACGTAGAAGATTAATGCTTCCTGCAATGAACAAAAATGTCTAAAGCGATGATAATTGCAAGGGTGGTCATAGCAGTTTAACTTCATGCCATTTGCATTTTCCCTTTTACTTGTAATTTGTATTAATCTTTGCAAGTACCTTTTATGCTTTTGGCTTTACTATCGGTGGTCAACTACCAACTAACGTATTCTCGTTTTCAAGGATGTTCAACTTCTGACACAATTATTGAATTTTCAAAAAAAGTTGTCTATAAAGAAGTTAGCTTTGTTACACACTGTAAGAAGTTCGAGCAGCATTTTCACGCACAGAATCTCTCTATTTAATACGGGACAAAAAGTATTTACTGTTACTCACACAGAGAATTTTTCAGAACTGGTCAACTATTGGTGCTTTCGCCTTAGCGTTAAACGCTGCAATATTTAGCGAGAATATCTTATCTGAAAATCGAAGCCACCGAATCGGAGGAAGGTATCCATCGATAATGCGTGCGAGCACGAGAAGAAGAAGAAGCTGAAAAACATAACGAACAAGCTGATAGAAGACGACCCTGACGGCGTGTCCGAGTGAAAGCCAGAGAGAGAGAGAGAGGGAGAGTGAGAGAGAGAGAGAGAATGAGCGAGTCGTGCAAGGGGGGGGCAGGAACGGGCCCTCATGGGCGAAACTGGTGTGGGGCTAGGTGTTAAAACACGGTAATTAACAACGAAGAACGCCGCGGAGGAATGGACGAGGACGAGAGAGACCACCTCCGGCCGCTCACGGTGGCTACCAAGATTTACTGCCAAATGGCGGCGTATTTATGAACTACGCCTCGCGCAACCACACCGCAGAGACACGTACAGACGGGACTCGGGCCTGTGTAATCACACGCATGCACGAAGACAGAGCCGGAGGCTCGGCCATAAGGGCCGGCGAGTGGAGTGCTAACCGGCCATCGATCATGTTTCGTGGATAGTTAGGAGCCATGAAACATTCATGCACGATCGACCACCCATCGCAGCCTTCGTCTTTTCGCTTGGATGGGCAAACCAGGCCCGTTTTCACCCATCCTGTGTTCTGCGCATCCGCCAGACGTTTTCCCGAATCGATTGTCCACCCAGATCGATCTATCGATGCCTATCGAACGTTTCAAACTGTACAACGATTTTGTGGATCTCTGCGTTCTAACGATTTAACCTCTTAACCGTTGGAATTTAGTTGTAAAAATTAAAATTAGTAAATATTAAAAATCAAGCACTGACGAGTGTACACATCGAACGCAGGGCAAATGGTCCTATTATAAATTTTACGAAAAGCGAGGAAGGATTACATTTTTATTTGATAAAAAATTTATAATTCATGCTTGGAAAGGTTATTGTTAGTGCAACGCAGTAGAGATTTCGATTGACGTGTATACAGGTCGAACGCAGTTAACTGGTTAATGGAACTCCGTTTATGAAAACTTGTTGGGACACCAGCAATTCATACGACCGGGACGTTTTCGCAATTTGAAAATACTGTAATACTATTCTCAACTTATTAAACATATTAAGGAAGAAGATCAATGTCTATTTCACTCCAGATTGTTGCAATTCAGGTAGAATATTCCTATTTAATAGGACAATTGAAAGAAAAAATATACAATTTTTGATTCGGCTCCTGTGTCTTACAATCAATGCGAGTATTTTTTATTTTGCATAAAGATCCGGAAATGCGAAAAATATGTTCGACGAAACCTGTAGATCTGGATAGGCTACGTTTTTTATGTCGTATTACCTTTCTTCGTAAAACAAAGGGTTTCCGAACAAATTGAGCAGAAAGTCGGAAATTTAAAAATTAAAGTGTTCTTTCATTATCTTTTCGTCTTAAAAATTTTTGGGTTCCATTATCCCAAGAGTCGAGGTCTTATAAAGATAACTGCGTTTAGAAAAATCCTGTAAAATGTGGTCTGAATCGGCCGGGCGAGGCAAGCAATGCGACAACGCGTTGTTTGCCGCGGCGGGCCAGCGAGGCAACGTGTATTGTTTGCCTCGCCCGGACAATTTCCCTGTCAGATCGGGCCCGTCCTGTGGGTAACAGCCCCGTTTCCGTCCCCTGGTAAGTTTCGCCCCCTCCTGGACGGGTGGAGTCTTACGGGCGGGTACGGGGAATGCATTTTTCCTATGTAGAAAAAACGTGAAATGGTCACGCGATAATGGTCTATTTGGCAGTACCGAAATCTGCTCGGGACAAATGTGAGCCGCGCGCGAAGAGCCGTAACTCGGCCCAGCATCGGCCTGAGGCAAGCGTGAGGCAACTGGACGGGGAAGATATGACGACACTGGTAACGCTTATCCTCCTTCGACGTGCGAAAATCTGCAAGTATTTACACTAACGAGCATACCTGATTCAACACACTTTAAATCAGAGTAACTTTTTTATGAATGGACCCAACGATCTCAATTTCTCTGTAAGGCTAGAAGAATTAGTTTAGTAAATTGATTTTTACTATTTTTCTTCGCAATTGCGACCAAATGCATTTTTTCGAAATATTTTTTAGACGTGATATACTAAACTGATTCTTTTAGCCTTACAGAGAAATTGAAGTCGTTTGGTCCATTCATAAAAAAGTTATTCTGATTTAAAGTGTGTTGAATCAGTTATACTCGTTAGTGTAACTGTTTGCACTAAAATGGTGACTCTGAGGCGCCAGTAAAAATTGCCATACAATTATTCGACACAGTTTTAACAATCATAAATTCGTCTATATTCTATAATTTGTAAAAAGCTCAACTGTTCTATTTGAATACATGTTAAATTTCATGTGCACAGTGTAAAAAAGATTACATAGAATAAATGATCGGAGTTAAGAAATGCCTCGAGACTTGAGATTGTTTAATGTCAAATTAAATAATATTGCCCCTTTTCTGTGAAGAGTGCCTTGGGGCAGCATGGCTCCGTGGCGGTCAGTGTCAATTAGGCCAGTGCCCCACAGGGCATTTGAGGAAGAGCCTGGTGAAGAGGAACCGGAAGGGTGACGCAACCGCGGCGAAGAAAGGACATCCGGGTCTCGGAAAGCGGTCGGGCGCGACGGTTTTAACGCGACGGTGTCGGTTCTGGTGTGGTCGGCTGTGCATCGATATGGAGAGCGGTGTCGTCGTGGTGCGCGAGAAAAAGGGCGTGACGTATGGTACCCCGGGGTCCTCTGATACGAAAGAGGCTCTCCCCCAAACAGCACCACCACCGCTGCCGCTTATATTATTACCGGCATACATATTTATGCGTGGAACACGCAAGACACCGGTGAAGGTGCAGAGAAAGAAGAAGAGGCAACGAACGAGAGAAACGGAGACGGGTGGGTGGTAAGGGTGGGGAATGGTGAGGAAACGAAGAGGGAACAAGGTGAGGAATGCGCGAGAGAGGAGGACTCACGTTGGCTCGGTTGAGTTAGTTATTACTGAATCAATTACCCGCTCGTATTTATAGAGTGTACCGTGTTTCTTTTCTGTTTCTCTCGACGCTCGCCACTCGAGCCCTCTCCCCTGTTTCTCTCTTCCTCTCACAACCTCTCGTTCTTTCCCTTCCTTCTCTATCCCATCTCGCGCTGTATACCTCGACCTCCTCCTCCTTCTTCTTCTTCTTCTTCTTCTTCTCCTGACGTTGTCTTCCCGCGAGAGTCTTCGACCGGATCGAGAAGAATCTCCTCCGCGAGCACCGCCGAGATCGCGTCGAGATACGACCGGAAATTCACGGCACCACCTTGGAATATACGGCACCCACTGGCGACGCCAGTCTCACTTTTTACCCTAGCTAGAGTGACGAAGCTCGCATAATGCCGGGGACCGCGCACAGCGGGCCGCTTCTATTAAAATAGGCGGAATTAGAGAAATCTTCACGTACAGACATTTTCATGCTTTCCTAAATCTATAGGTTTGCTTGTGCAACCGCGAAACATTATTTTATTCGAAATATCATGCATATGACTAGATAGCGGATGTTTATGGGTTGAAAATAATATAACAGTACTCTCAAATTCTTCTAATATTTTGACTGTTTCAAATTACCTACAGCTACTCATTATTGTCATAAATGCCAATATGATTCCCAGCCCGCCAAAACAGTGTAGACTTACACATTTGTACAGCCTAAAGAATAACGAGCAATCTTATCAATTCATTGTAGTAATAATTCAATTGAAAAAATTCAATATATGAATTTCAGGTATCCTAAAATCTCACCACTTTCCAACATCCTCTGTCCGTAGTTCCGCAATCCGATCGCGACTCGTATGCGGGTCAGGTGATTTTAAACTTGTCGATCCTATTTTCACTAGTCAATTCCTATTACAACCGGCTATCCATCGGCAGCGTTACCGCGTTACCAAGATTTATCGCCGTCATTTTATTCGACGGTTACCGGCGTTTAAACGAGCAGCAAGACCGAATTTGTGGGAGACCGCTGACAGATAGCAGCAGGAGGTGCGGCGGGGGCTTAGCGTTGTTCGCGTTCGATGGTGTATCGGTCCCATAACCGGCAATAACAACGAGGCCAAACGTTGGCAAAACAATTACCGCGCTACTTTCTCTCTCCCTCTTTGTGGTTCCTGTGTTTTGCGGTCCCTCTCTCCAACCAACTCGCGTGTACGTCTGCATCTTCTTCGAGTAAGTAGGTAGCCAGGCTATTTACGACTATTGCCACTCTTGCCAGGCTCGTTTCATTACCGATGCATTGCCGGATGCCAACGGCACCGGTCCCCAAAGTCACGCGACCATAATGCTCCACGACTCGTAAATACGTAGAGAGGAAACGAGCCGCGTTGGACGTCATTGTGATCCTCGACGGGTTCGCCACGAAACAATCCCCACGCCCGCGACTAGGAAATTGGATTTCAGATTACGAACTGGCCTTCCGTGTAGCCCGGGTTAATTACCAAGCTGGATGGATTCGGTCCCGGCGAACGATCGACGATCGTAGCTTCGAGATCGATGATTTCCTAACGGTAGACGGTTCACCGTTTAACCAACCATCCATGAATCATCCGTTCCTAAGGGATTTTGTCGTTCCGGCACAGGGACACGCGTAACGATCCAAGCAGAAATACTGGACTGAGATTACCATTTTCAATTTAGCGCCGGGTTGTTGGTTCGTCCACGGCCCCGCCGCAGCTCGAGGATATTGACTAGAAACCGGCCCCGAGACTCGGAGATTAAACCCGTGGCTGTTACTCCTGCCTTTTACATCAGTAAAGGGTGAACTGTGAACCGTGGTCGTACGATATCGCGTCTTGGGATGGAGACGGCCAGTTTACGGTTGTCGCGGAGAACTTTTTCTCCGCTTTGCGCTGACCGCCGTAGACCACCGTTTACATGATAATCGATGTGATATTAATGACATTCATACTACTGGAACTAAACCTCTATGAACTTATACAGGGTGTCTCATTCAACTCTGCTTAAAAATGTATCCAGAGAAAGTTATCGTAATCGATGTAATATAGTATGGTAAGCCACTTACGGGGAATTAAAATATCATGCTAGCGAACACAGTAAGACCAGAGTTCGCGATTAACGAAGGAAAGTTTGTAATCCTATTTTACAACGATACGCTAACACTATTAACACGTTGACTGCC
>CM052289.1:5046460-5099357 GCA_028455765.1 Lasioglossum oenotherae
GACATTAAATTCATTTTAACAGAGGAGAAATCACATTGAATTTCGTCTACTAAATTTTGCTATATGTATATGCATAAAGATCCGCAGTCTAGTAATTACGAAGGTCACGAAATTGTATTTTTAGTAGTATAATATAAGTGTCTTTTTTAGTGTTCATAAGTTCTGTTCCAATTGAAGTTAGTCATCATCGGATTCAATCAATTTCATGATTGTGAAATACGTGATCCGTTACCAGGAAGTTGAATATCGAATTGTGCGCGGTTCAGAAGTGATCCAGAGTGAGTGAAGTACCAATTAATTAACAGAGCTTCCGTTTACGTGGCTCGTTAAGATCGAGTACCATTGCAGTTGTCTAGCAATTTGCTTCTAATCCAAAGGTTCTTAATAAAACCGGTACCCGGGGACCATCCGCCGCTCACTTAACGATGCAATCGAAGATTACAGAAGGCAGTTCCATAAACTCCAGCGAAATTAAATCCCCCTGTCTAGCATTAGATCTCGGAGGTATCCTTTCGCTGAACTCGCCGTCGCTATTCTTAGCGAAAGCTTAATGACAAATTGAAATCCACCGTCCCTTTTCGCCTCTTTCTTTCTGTCTTGCTATTAGCTCATTAACGAGTGGTATACGGCTACTGGCCAGTCACGTAATTCCGGCATTAAACTCTCCCGTTTAGATGCTCGTGAGAGATCAATGACTACTTGCATCTCGGCCAGCCTGTCTTTCACCGTGCCAGCCACTGTCATGTTCAGAATTATGCTCGATTTATTTCTTGATCGAAGATAACGCGGATACTAGGTTGTTGCGTATGAAATGTCCCGATTTTAAGCTCTATTTTCCAGTCTGAAACAGTTGGTTCGTTGTTGTTATTATTAATAATATGTCTATACGTAACAATATGCACATATTTAAATACGAAGTGGTTTATACGAAGTGTAATAAACGGGAATGATGGGAACATCATTTTTCCTTATGATGTACAGTAAGGAGCATATCTGATTCCACACACTTTACATCAGAATAACTTTTATATGAATGGACTAATAAATAAATTAGACTAAAGTCTAATAAATAAGTTAAAAGAATGCATTTGGTCGGAATCGTGAAAAACAATACTAAAAATTGATTTTACAACTTTTTTCGCTGGCCCAATAACGAAAATTTAAAAAATGTGTTTTGTCAACTGGTATAAATTATATACGCTCTGAAAATTTCATTGAAACTGGTTAATTGGTTTACGAATTATAAACGATCAAAAATGGTAAAACTTGCCACTTTATGGTACACTACGATTTTAATTAAGAATAAATTTTATATAAATTTTAAAATTAAAATTATTTATTAAGTAATTAAGTGAAGAGGGCCACATTTGATCGTTTATAATTCGCAAACCAATTAACTAATTTCAATGAAATTTTCAGACCGTATATTATTTATACCAGTTGACCAGACACATCTTTTGAATTTTTTTATTGGCCCAGCTAAAAAAAGTTGTAAAAATAAATTTTTCTATTGTTTTTCACAATTCCGTCCAAAAGCATTTTTTCAACATATTTTTTACACATCATTTACTAAACTAATTCTTCTAGCCTTACAGACAAATTGAAGTCGTTTGGTTCATTCATAAAAAAGTTGTTCCGATTTAAAGTGTGTGGAATCAGTTATGCTCCTTACTGTAAATATGAGTTAACAAGCAAAACATTTTTTCCAAATAAGCAACATGCGCTGTCAATGATTTCGAAGTTTTCTGGCTGTATTGCGGCAAAAATTGAATTTTGTGGTCGTTCACGTTCTTCATTTATAAAATTGTCATCGTCATTTCAATTTCTCTAGTATGTTGATAAATACTTAGGTATTCTTCTTTATAATGCACGAATAAAAGGGACATCTGAAGTCTAGTTTACTATCACAGCGCGCGTCGCGATTGCAGGTTTCATACTGAATGATATTGCCAGGATATGCCATGAATCGTACAGTCATCGTCGATTCAGTTCCCATTCGTCAAACCGTGTTATCTCGATTGGAAACTCGTCGAGTTCTCACGATTCTGATAAACGCGTCGCGAAACTGAAAGTAACGGGGTATGATATACTCGGTAATAAGGCCAATGGGATTAGGTCAGATTTATAGAAAGTATCCAATGTGTTCATTTCGAGCAAAATTGTTGTTTTATTTAGTAGAAAATCCTGCATTATAAAATTATCCAGAATAAAATCAGGTTGTCCATTTAGATCTCGCAAGTGTTATATTTTCTTTACTAATTTTCTATTATCTTCTTTCGATTATGGTAATAAAATTAAGGTAAATTTTATAATTCTCGGATTACGGGTAATTCGCGATCCGTCGGTGGATAGTAAATCCTAGAAAGACTAAGGTAAAAGTTCAGTTACAAAATATATTAAAAATATGTTAATGCTATCCTCAACAATATTTCGAAAGGATTGTTTATCGTGACCGTTTCTGAGAATCGTTTTCGGCATTCCTAAAAATATTCTGTTTTCAAATGTATAAGATAAGAATTCTATAAAAAATATTTGTGTCTAAGTAACGATGCTGATTGTGCGAAGTTAATTTCTCTTTGACATATTTTTGAACCTGCTTTTTCGAGATGTATGTTCTTGTTCGACTTAATACGAAATAAATTCCACATTTATCCTGCGGTATTGCAAATCCTACTTAAGATGTAAATATTAACTGATCAATTTGAGTGAAAAAGCATCGATAAATAACTGTTGACCTTGTTATTTCATAGATCTCTTACCATAGTGTCAATTTGATACCGAGAGGCAGATTCAGTTCGTGAAATGAGGGAAGGATGAGGATTAAGGGTTAAAATTGTCGAGATTGAAGCCTAGCCTAGAAAGAAATGGAGAGAGAGAGAGGGAGAGACTGGTCCGTTTGCGGGACACCCCGTGGAAGAAAAATGTATCGATACAGTTCCCGACGGTAGGTTAAGTAAGAGAGTTGCCACATAGGGGCTCGCGGTGGTAATTCAATCCCCCTTGGGCGTAGGTAGGTACGTACTTACATCCAGTCGTGTACATGCTCCGCAGTACGTAAGATCGACTACAACACTGACGGTCGAAGAAGCGGGGAAAGGACGGTGAGAGGAGTGAACAGGAGAGGAGAGGAGAGGAGAAGAGACGATTGGTAGCGGTCGACGGAGAGATGGAACCTGCGGAGGAGACAGAAAAGTCTCACGGAGGAAGTTCGACGCGGTGGGAACTCTATCGAGGATGATGGATCATTTTGGATGGGACAGGTGACGATTCGATCAAGACGTCAACCTTTCAGGCTCCTACCTAGACGTCCATAGTGTATTCGAATACACGTGTACACGTGTAATAAATGAATCCCGGATCGTAATCCGTGTAGCATTGAATGCACAGATACCCGTTTACATTACACGTGTACTTGAACGCATTAGTTCACTCTTCGATTGATTTTAAACGTTTTTGATTCACAGCTCTGAGCATTCCGTAGAACATTATTCAATGGCATTTTTGTCATGCAGCAACAAACCATTTTACGTTCCTTTTTCGTATAAAATAATGATTGAGGGTATCTATGCATTTATGAAGAAGTTGATTGGCTGAAATACGAAACAGTGAGAGATTACAAAAATTTAAGAGCGTTGCAATACCGGTTTGAATGTACCAAAGTCATCAGGAGATAAAACCAATTTTCCTTTTACTTCTGCTTTCCACAATCAATCCAGAACATTTTCATATTGCACAGAGATCCGCAGTCTAGTAACAAGTATATATCAGTCTCGTTTAGGGCTCGTGTTAAAATACAAGACGAGGGGGTTGAACCTCGGAGGATACATCATTCGAGGAGATCGCGAGGGCCCTAAGTAAGTTGTATTCGGGGCCCCGAAAAAGTAGAACAAGACCGCGGGAGTCGGACCCGAAACTCAGTAGAACAAGACGGCAAGGGTCAGCCTCGTTATCAAGCCAGACATCCTAATCCCCTAATTGTAAGACGAGCCCAGAAGGGCGTGTCCCTTTTTGTATTTTTCGCTTGGTTCTCTAACTGTATTTGAGAAAAAGGGAAAAAAGAAAAACAGGAAAGGAGAAGAAAGACCGACAAAAAACGATTAAACAAAGCGAGCATCGTCTGCGCTGCCGGCGAAAGAGAGAGAGCGAGGACGTTTCTCTAGACTATGTCGGAGGAAAAAGGATGGAGGTATGGAGGAAGCTCGGACTGGACACCGGTGTAGCAAAGACGCTCACGGAGAAGGAGAGCGAATAAAAGAGGAAAGGAGACCGGTTCAAAGGTGACGGGAAGGAGGTGGAGGAGGCACACGAAGGAAGCTCGCCTTGCATGGCGGCCTCGAGTACCTACCGACTCCCACCGACTGGCTGCACCATCGCCATCGCCTCCACCTTCTTTGCCCCACCTCCCACCTACCTATCCTCGACGCGTATCCTGCACCTTCAGGGTGGCGTCACGCTCAAGACGCTTCCGGTGTTAAATTACTCGGTGCCTCTCTCTTTTTCGCTCTCCTCCTCCTCCTCCTCCTCCTCCTCCTCCTCCTCCTCCTTCTCCACCGCTATCACCTCTTCCTCCACCGCCGCCGCCACCGTCGCCGCCGACGACGTCGACGCTGCCACCTCTTGCTTCCTCTGTTCGGCAAACTTCTTCACCTCCATCACCGTTCTTTTCTCATCTCCACGCTTTTTGTCTCAGTACATGGCTCCTCCATCTCTTTTTTCTTCCTTTTCCTTCCCTCTTTCCTCGCTCTCCATCTCTTTCTCTTTCGCTCGTCGACCCTTTTGTTCCCCGACCAGGATTTTGTTTGTTGCTTTCAACGTAAGTGGAGCGATCCGGTTGTTGGTCTTCGGCTGCTGCCGCTGCTTTGGGTGCGAATCTTGGGAGCTGTCGATGGAACCGAGTCGGCTGTCCGCTATTTGTAACGTTCGCTTTGAATTAAAGATGCGCTGCGATTTTTACAGTCATTTATTCCTCATCTTTGTTGTATAAAACAGACAAAAATTTGGAAATTAACTGACTGCTTAAAAGCAGTCAGTTGTAAAGGGGAAGGTTCGATCTTCAAATCGCTTTGAATGAAACATGTGCTGCGATATTTATGTACAGTTATTAATTCCTCACCTTTTTGTCGTATAAAGCAGACAAAACTTTGGAAAGAAAGGGGAAGGTTGAGTCTTCAAATTTGTGACAGATACATCGAGAAAATAAATTTGTTGAAGCTTCGATAGACGATTCAGTTTGTAACATTTTCGACCAAGAACGTATCCTCAGTTTTCCACATTCTACATAATGCACAATATCTTTTTATCATAAATTGACTGCGGATTTTATGCATTTACGGCAAAAAGGCTTCTGCTTGTGCTATCTTGTTTCTGAATAAGCTTCCTCGGTACATATATCTGGAGTGTGGTTTATTGTAGTCCATGATCTAATAAAAACAGCATCCGACAGACTTTCGAAACGCATCGAACCGTCGTCGTCGTCGGTGCCCCATTAATCACAATCAATCCGCGCCCTATTCCACCGTTTCCTGCAGATGCGAACGCCCAGTAGTTTCTCAACTTCTCACCAAGACTGTTCCATTAGCGGCTCTGAAAGGAGTTGAAAGCGTTCAAAGTACCTGAACGCGTCGTGTGTGGCTTGCCACCGTGCCCGATGTCCGGCGAAGATGAAGAAACCCAGCTTCCCGTTACCGGCGGTTTGTTTACAAGTGTTTTCCTCGTCGAACAGCGATCCTTGTCGATCGGGAGGAGGTGTCGTACTCCTCCCCTTCCCCGCTCGAACCAAGATAATAATGAAACACCTGAACAAATTTTCCCGTTCGGGTAACGATCTCGAAACCGAGCGATACAGATCGGAGAAGACGACGCTACGCGACGCATCCTAACCCCTCGAGCTCGGCTTAACGAGCCGGATCTCACGACGTAAATTACAAATAATAAATATCCGGCCTGTGAGGTTTATCGTGGCCGAAAGATCGGGGATTTCGGGATCGGATAGGGCGCCAGGACCCGTCCCGCGATGTGGGCGGGCATCGGGGCCCTTCTACGGGGGCCCCCCACTGACAACGACGCCGCGTGGTGCCCCGCTGTCTTGCCTGACCCTTTCTCGCCCCCTCGTCACCTCCGGAAAAAACAATGCTGCCAACGGGGCACACCTGACCCGCGAAAGACGGCATACCCCTCGGTCTCGTCACTCCTGTTGTCGATTTTTCAATGCCGGGACCCGTTGCTCACCGGTGCCCACTCTAACCGAGGCGTGTTAAGTGTGCAAATTAATTCGGTGCTTTCCTTTTGGTGATATTCAGCTTTCACTTATAAAGAAGTACACGAGATTGTGTTTTAGTCAACAATTTGGTGGAACGGCAAGATTAGTGCGATCAAACCTCCCGAAATGATCTTGACGTACACATAGATATGTGTCACTCACATATTTAAAACATATACAAAAATAAACATTTGTTTGGTATCGTGTGAGCCCCATTTTACTATTCAACTTCGTCCTCAAGATGTATCGTTGTGAGTGGGAGAGTAACGCCGTTTAATCCAGGCAGCAAATTACTTCTCCCGACAACCACGAACTTTGAACGAACATCTCACTGGATTTTATTCAATCCATTGTCACTGTGCAGGTTTGTAGAGCAACGACAAGAAACCCATATAACAAAACCATTATATCGACTAATAATATAAGAATGTCTATAACAAAATATAACTATTCTGCTATGCTAGCGGTTACGAGAATTGAATACGTTTTTAACAGACTTCAAGGAGGAGGTTATTCTCGCTTTTTTTCTATGTATGTTCACCGATTACGCCGAGATGGATGGACCAATCAGGACGAAAGCTTCTACATTTTGTAGGGTATGTCTCCCGATTGGTCCCTTGAAAACAAATTTTGCATTTTTTCATTCTTTACGGTTTTTATTGCAAATAACCAATAAGACCGAAAAACCATCCACGGTGTTCTACAAATTCTACTCGTTCCAATAAAAAGTGTGAAATAAAAAAATGTTATAAAAAAAGATTAAACCGACTTCGAAAAAACGCACTAAAAAATGCACTAAAAAGTATGAAATAATGTCCATTTAATTTATGTGTATACACACGAACTTAAATACAATACAATCTTTTCGGAGACGGCGCAAAATTGAAATTTTTCGACACTGGAAATTACGAAAATCCTTAAATTCTTCTACATATATGTATACTTTCACATATTAATGTATCTTCTCTTCCCACCTACTGATTTCCAAGTCCATCATACTCCAATGAAATCATAATCAGCAACATTTGTTATATTTGGAAAATTATCAATCCTGCGCCGCCTCCGAAAAGATTGTATTGTATTTAAGTTCGTGTGTATTCACATAAATTGAATGGAAATTACTTCATACTTTTTAGTGCGATTTTTCAATTATTTCCGTTATCGCGAAGCTCGTGCGCTTGAACTTTTCGTGGTGTCGACCAGGGTTGCCATATTTTGCGAGTACAGGGTACCCAGCCCCTTACGCTTGCGCCCCTCGCCCAGCTGCGCGGCGGAGCCCGTCTTTTCACTCTTCCCACCAGAGTAGGGCAATAATCAACTAATATTTAAAAATGACTAATAGTCTTTTTGGATTATTAATTTGTTGTTTTACGATCGTAAATATTCGATAAGAGTTGAATATGCTCACAGCGCACAGTTGCTCTTCATAACGGTCAATAGATCAGTTCAATTTAGACCAGCATGGAATATAGTTCCATTAATTTAAAGTTCTAAAATTCTTTATACATAGCAAGTAGGTGTCTTCAGGGTTCTTTTATCAACAGTGTTCTTTTCCGTGTTAAATAACAAAGTTATTAATTCCATATATATTTTCGGACGCATACTCTTGAGAATGATCCAAACCCGGATCGAAACGTAGAGGTTAAATTTTGCAAATTTGCTTTGTCTTTTCATCTGATCGAAACTGTGCGCTGTGAGCATATTCAACTCTTATAGTCTTTTTGGATGTTAGTCATAGGAAAATAGTCATTATTCAAAACTTCTTGATTAGTTAGTGATAACTAATTAATAATATGAATGTATATTAATCGCACAATAGTGACTGATGACTAAAGATTGATGAGTGATCATCAATTACTAATTCACCAATAAGCAACAGCTAACAATTACTTAGAGCTGTGACTAATTATTTGCCATTTAGTTATCACTAACTAATCAAAAAGTTTTGACTAACGACTATTTTGCTACGACTAAGATTCAAAAAGACTATTAGTCATTTTTAAATATTAGTTGATTATTGCCCTACTCTGCTTCCCACTAACGCTGACGCGTACCGTACGCGTCAGAGTGGGGGAAGCGAAGGCGCGCAGCTGGGTGAGGGACGCAGGTGTAAGGGGCTGGGTACCCTGTACCCACAAAATATGGCAACCCTGGTGTCGACTCATTGTAATCTCGAATACTTTGAAAACAACAAAGATATTTGAAGTGAAAACGTTAGTATATTATACATAGTATAATATACATATAACATAATTATACCTAAATAATATATGTTATTAAATAATATATAAATAATATATATATAGTCACCTCGTATATTGAAACTGTGTTACACTAAAACCGTGTTATAGGTAGGCGCTACCTTTTAATCACGGAGTGTATGTATGTATGCATTTGTGTACGAGAGAGCAACGGTGCCGCGCCCGCTGCAACAGCTCCCTGAAGAGAAAGAGGAATAACATTTGCCATGAGCATTAGCCTAGATTGAAGAAGGTCATCGAAGTTTTCGGAACGATTCGGAGGGAACGCGCGGAAAGATTCGCACGCGGATGGGAACGACATAAAAAAATCGAATGCCCCTCGTAAGATAGGAGGTCGACGGGGGCAGGGGCTCTCTAGAAAGAGGTGGAGAGAATCGCGGTGTGTCTGGCCACTCTATAATTTGTCGGGGTGAGTTACCGCCCTTGTCTTTGCTTAGCGCTGGGCGTTCGTTCCGTTTGGTTCTCTCTGGTGATGCTATCGGCGCATACCTCGCTAGACAGGTGGCCACCCCGTGACACCCACACATCCGCCACAGGCACGCAACGACGTGCACCGGGCACACGCACCCACCCAGTCGGCCGGCTCGTGAATCGTGCCGCGTCGCATGCGTGCGTGAATGCGTGTAAAACGGGCGCCCCCTTCTGCCCTCCACTCCACTCCCACCCTTCTCGTACACCTACTCCTGCTCGTCCTCCACCACCCCGTCTTCTCTTCATCTCTCTCCCTCTCTCTCTCTCTTTTTGCCTCTCTGTTTTGCTCGATTTGGCTCTCTGTCGAAAAGTTATCACGTCGGGCAGCCTGTTCCACACCCACGTACACCCCCCATGGGATAATGCTAATTTCCGATGGATTAGAAGAACGCGATCCCGGCGATCACCATAACGGAACGTCACTCTCCCGAGCCCTGGGCAGTATGGGACCGACCCACAGTGGCCAGTTTGTCCGAAAAATCTTATCTGATTTTTTTAGACTGCGAATCTTTATGCAATGGCTTCTGAAAATTTTCAAAAAATGTCAGGATATAAAATATGACAGAATTTAGTACGATTGTAATTTGTTTCAGATCTAAAAAGGCTACTACCACAGAAAATAAGATTCCATTTTATTCCACCTTCTTAAAATTCGTCTAGAAAAATTGAAAATTGCATAAACATCCGCAGTCTACTTAGCAACACATATTTCTGTGTACGTCAAAATCATTTTAAGTTGGTTGATCGCACTAATCTAATTGTTGATTAAAACAATTCGACAATTTCGTTACATTTCGAACAAAGCTTACGATAATTACTTCGAAAGCTGTATGATTATTGTTTCCCGTCGATCGTTGATTTATATGGAGAAGTAGGTGTGAAAGAGTCGTGTTCGACAGTGACGTCGTTTATGGTAAATGGGTCATGGTTTTGCGACAGAGATACATTGCGAAATTGTGGCAGTTCTTTGAACTTTTCTTGCGGTAATGGAAACCGATATTTCCAGCGGCTGTGTGTAATTATTGATATTACGCCGCGGTGAATGCGACCGGGCGACTACCACGGCCGCGACGAGCCCTAGATTTCTCTGTTCAAACATGGTCCGAGAGGGCTGATCGGCAAAGAGTGAAACTTGCACCGGAAAAATTTCAATAACTCATCTACTAGAACGTTCTTCATTCCCCGTTGTATCCCGAAGCGAGGACGAGAACGTCCAATGAAAAGAGATATTTTCAGACCGAAAAAAGAGGTAGAGTCCAGGTTATTAAAAATATTATACTCGATCTTCTATAAACTTATTTATATTCGGGATTAAAACTCGTAGTGTGGATTACGCGGCTTCTCAAATAAAAGGTTTCACGCAGGATATTCCAAATAGAAGTTCAACTTTTACCGACTCTTCTTGTTTCATTTTAAATAAATTTGGTATATACAGTTGTTGCGCAAACAATAGAAGATTCATTATTGCTATCTGTACCCCTATTCTAACAAAAACGAGTAGCCGGGGATTTGAGGCAGCAGAGAATGAAAATATGAAAGCGTTTTTACAATTTCAATAATTGTGAATTAGAGAAAACTGGTCATTTGACCGTGGTACGTTCGATTACTAAAATAATTACTGACGTTATCAAAATTGTCGAACCGTTTCCTCGATCTGCTAAAAAGTTTTCGAGAAGGATCGAGTCCGCGACGAGATGCCAAGAGGTCGCCACGAGACACCAAGGTTTCCATTTGAACTTGTAGCATGATTGGACGTAGTTAGTTCGGGACCGAGGCAACACGCATCCCAAACTTTGATTAAACGAGTCGCAGGGACCCGCGGCCCGACTCATTTGTCTGCCCCGTCTGCCTCTTTCCACCACCGTCTTTGCCTCTTCGCTCGTTCTCGTCCCCATCCCTCTCGCCTACTTCTTTCTTTCCATCCCCTACGATTCTCCTCCACGCTACCAAGAATTGCAACGATTCCTTGAAACCCAGCCGCGAGGGTGGTCAAAAAGTTTCGGCCGTTTAAAACAGGTGCTCGCGCGATGTCTATCTAGCCCGTTCCGGTATCGATCACTGGCGCCAGTTCCCAGAAAATCAGAACAGTTTTTTTCGATTAATCGCACCCGTCGCGGGGCGCCTCTCGTTTCCTTGTTCTCCGTACCTTGAACCTAATGTAAAATAGTTAAAGAGACTTTCCAGACAATTTATTTTCTGTTACAGTTGACCTGGAATGACCTTGAACGACCTTCATAGGTCATATTATCTTGAAGCACACTGTCAGAATGTACATAAAAAACTATACCGTTCTATTTAAAAAAACAGAGTTGACAGACAAATTAGGCCGTAAAAAGTTGAGATCAAAGAAAATACGCCCAAGTTCGTTAGCTCAGGAATACCTCTTGCAATACTGAAAAAAGCGTTTGTAAAAATTAGTTTAAAAGAACGCTATTGAATTTTTAAAGAGTTACATGGAGGGCTACATTATTCAAACTTGGCCGCTACCTAACACCTTTTTTTATGGCCATTGGTTTAAAAAGTAACAGCCAAGTTTGAATAATTTAGCCCTCCATGTATAACTCTTTAAAAATTAAATAGCGTTCTTTTAAACTAATTTTTACAAACGCTTTTTTCAGTATTGCAAGAGCTAACGAACTTGGCCGTATTTTGTTTGATCTCACAACTTTTTACGGCCATAGGAACTTGGCTCCCGTTTACAGGATGTTTTTCTTGGAATTTCATCAATTTTTGGTATAAATTTCATCGATTATCAAGTAGGTATCAAATAAAAGAAATCCTTTTCTAATCTGCAAGATAAAATCCAAATTCAATGTATCGAATATTAACACTCTGTCGGCGACGCTCGGATCCGTTTGCCACCCGCCGCTATAAACGATGCACGGTGCAGTTTCTTTTGTTTATGTTAGACCGATTGTTTTTTTCAACAGAATTTGTTGCACTTCGAAGCTAATAAAACGTATACTTATGTATGTTATGCTGCTGTGTTCTATCCTACGTACCTTTTTCGTAATGTTTTTTTTTTTAAACAACCCCTTTAAGGTGTAAAATTTCAAACTGATCATTATTCCTTTGAGTGTTTGTTCTACCTAGTTACTGCTTCTAAAACTCTTGCTACACTTTACTGTTTCATGCTTGATTTCGCCATTTTCTACATATGTTATTTTATTATCTTCAGTAACCCGCAATCCTGTTGTTGCGGTTTTTTCTTTTAATTTTACACTATCATCAATTATTGGTTCGGTATAATCCTTATATACTCATATATTTTATAGA
This sequence comes from Lasioglossum oenotherae, assembly GCA_028455765.1. Classification (NCBI taxonomy): domain Eukaryota; kingdom Metazoa; phylum Arthropoda; class Insecta; order Hymenoptera; family Halictidae; genus Lasioglossum; species Lasioglossum oenotherae. Next base: position 5,058,728 of record CM052289.1, read on the forward strand.
TATAAAATAACAAAACGCATTGATGTAGACTATATGATCTCGGTTTTACCAAAAAAAAAAAATGGCAAAATATATGTGAGCAACTTAAACTTTTTAACTTACATGAAGTTGCCAAGATGAGAACGTTTCCAGAACCACTTTAAACAATATTATCAAGAAGATACGTGTCAAACTTTCTCCTATTTACTATGAAGGCAGAAAGAAAAATTGAACAAAATTTTTGCCGTTCTTGTATATATACATTGCAGCATGGATAAATAATGATTCTTAAAATTTTGAATAATAATGAAAGATTGAAAACAATATCAATTGTAAAGATGGTCATCTTTGGTCCTTATGGTATTGGTAAAACAAGTCTCCTAAAGACCATAGATGAACCAACACTTTGTCTTGATTTTGAAGCAGGACTTCTTGCCGTTCAAGACTGGCAAGGAGATTCAATAAGTGTTCGCACTTGGGATGAAGCCAGGGATATTGCTTGTATTCTTGGAGGACCTAATTCTACTTGTACCAAATTTCAAGCTTGTAGGTCAATGGGAAGTACCCAAAAGGTTTTGATCATCTGTCAGTCAGTCAGTCAGTGACTTTAGTGATTTTGACAATATTGAGACATGATAGCATTTAACAAGTGTACGAAATTACATCTCTCCATCTGCCTCCAGTGCCGAGTTATAAGCCCCTAAAAAACGGCTAAGTTGTTTCGTATAAGAGGAGGTAGTGCGAGAACTTGGCTGGTGCACTACCGTGCACCTAGATACCAAGTAAGTTTGGTTTTGATGGATTTTCTTCTATCTTGGAAACCAAGCGAGTTATTCGGGTGTAAAAATTTCGAATGTATGTGGACGTCCCTATGACTTCGGAATGAAAGATGGACAAACAAGGAGCGGTACTGCCGAATCGACGCGACGGATGAAGGAAGTGTCCTGGGTGGCTTGTAACCGTGGAAAGCCGTCCGTGTGTGGTCCGGGTTCGACCGGGGTCCTTCTGTTTCGTCGTTCGAGAGTCCCTCTGTTCGGCTTGGATCGGCAACGATGACGTTAGTAACCCGATATCACCGCCATCCACGTCCCGCAGACGGCTTCCATACAGATGTTCCAAAGGGAATAGGGCCGTAGAGAGGTGGCGTGCCATTATCCGTTTATGGAATGCTGTTTCGCGATCCACCCCGCGGTCTACACCCATTCGCCATCGTGCCATCGATAACGGTAATCGGTTTTGTTAGATGCGCGTCGAATCGTTGACGATAGAGCGAACCGTACAGAGCGGACTCTACTATAACGTAAGTGCTCGAGGCCTCGGGCCATCGGGGCTTTCGATGCTTGCCGTTCGACGTAACAGTATTACTTCTTTTTTTTTCCTTCTCTTTCTCCCGGGTTTTCTTTTTCATTTCTTTCCTTTCCTTTAGGTAATTTTATCGTATTATCACGGATAACCGGGTGGTGCTGGGAACGTACAGCAACGTGTAGCCGGTCAAGCAGGCGGAACAACGTTTTTGCACTGGATGATATTGGTCGCACGGTGCTTCAACTTTAGAGTGGTGTATTATATTCTATGCAACTTTCCTCTTAGACAGACTCACAGTTATATCGAATAGAAAATAGTATGTAGTCTCTTCCGGATAGCATAACGCTGGTTACGGAAAATATTGTTGGACCCACTCTACCTTCCCCTTCTACGACGCTATTCTACGACGTGGCACGTTACACCTCTGTCGCACAGGTGTCAAAATGTCACGTGACTCCGGTACTGGAAAGGAGAGGGTAACTTTTCCCCTTCGATTCAGGTAAACTACCCTGATCTGGCGACTCCAAGCTAATCGGGACACTAAATATACCGAGCTTTAAAAGTAGCCGATACGTGTTACCTTATAAACATGACAAGATTCGAACTTCGTGCAATAATTGTGAGAGAAGAAATCTGGAATCGGTGATTCGACCGGTGGTGTTAGGTTTAATGCTAATAAATAGACTCGGGATCTTCATGAAAAATAAAAAGTTCGTGCATTAATTGCAAGACGCAGGAGCTAAATAGAAATTTATATTCTTCATTAATAACGTGTTGAAAATAATATATTAATACTCTTAAGTCTTTTAATATTTTCACTGTTTTAAATTGCACTCGCTCATTTTCGTTTTCATTTTCGTTAAACTTAACAAATCTGCTACGGAGACTTTTGACATGATCCGTTGCTGCTTATAAGGGCGAAGCCATGTCCAGAACGCTTGTTTTTGAGTGGCATAAATAATTCAAAGATGGCCGGGAAGACGTCGAAGCGGCTTCGACCGAATGCCTAAACAGCCTTGCAGTTACCGATTTCCAGGAGGCGTATAAACAATGGGAAAAGCGCTGGCAACGGTGTATCGATTCAGAAGTGTCATATTTTGAAGATTATTAAATCCATGTACAGATATCTTCAATAACAATAATATTGTCCTTATTGGACAAACCCTGTAAATGCATCAAATCCGGAGTCTGCTAATAAATAAATCGAAATCTAAAAGCAACATTTTCCTATTTCATTCGGAGAGTTATTGAAGCAGTCGACGTACGTCGTGGGGTGTTTTTAACGAAAACCCTGAAGTGTTTCTGCGGAGGGGATGGAAAAGCGTGGAAGAATAATGGAAGGCGCCACCGGAACCGCTTCGGGAAAGAAGAAAACGCGAGGAATCCGCTGTACGAGAGAAAACACAGAGGAGGGATATTGTATGTATACGATTCCTTACCGGCGATAAACGTTCCGACGCTGAGGAGGAGGTTTCGCGTGACGGAAACACGCGAGAACCGTGCATACATGCGTGTCTCTCGTGGAGCGACGCATCGCGTCGCATAAAGTAGGTGGATATGGCCGTCCCGGCGAGCAAGCGCCTCGTAGATAAGCAATTACGATGGAATCCGCAGATAACAGGGACAAATTCGAATTCCGAGATTCGGGGCTCCGATAGGATCGACACGAGACCTATCCTTCTCCCTCTCTGTTTCTCTTTACTTCGTTCCCACGACGGGATTCTTTTCCTCTCTTTTTTCCTTACAACTCCTGCCAGCTCTTTCTCGGCCTTTGTCGTCCTTCCATTTTCCCCTGAAAAATATTTCGTTGCGCGAATAATTTACTGCAACGCACTCGTTCAAGTACTGCGTCGAGTCAGTTTTTTTCAGAAATTTTTAGGATTAAATGATGTACTTTATTATTTTAACACTAAATATGTAGATTACGGAACTTTTTAATAGGGATGTACAGGGCCCACCCCTTAAATACACCCCTTAAATTTTCTCCCACCTGTAATCGAACACCCTGTATATTCTAAGAAATGTTTTAATTCCTACCAATAATTTTCATTAGGAAACACACGCTGCGGCTGTTGATGATCGTTGTATAAATATTCAATTCGTGCAAATCTGGGACTAGTTCCTTTCGCACTATGATCACTAGACTGCGGATTTTTATGCATTTATCAAGAGATTGGTTGGATGAATTCTAAAATAAAACAAAAATATCAGAAAAATCTAAGAATATTGTTATGATGATCTCAATGTAAAAAATCTATTAAGGGATGAAATGAATTTTTATTTAACTCCTGCTGCCCACAATCGTTGCAAAACATTTTTATTTTGCACTAGACGGGAATTGTTGCTCGCTCGCTTCGCGAGCTTCGCGAGTAGGGTTGTTGTAGCTCGCTCGCTTTGCGAGCTCGCGAGAGGGTTAGTGGTACGCAGTACGTAACGAAATAAATTGTAATCGAAATTAATTAACTAACTGGCGAATGTTTATAATGTCGATAATGCACAAACAGACGTCGATAATGTAAATTTCTATTAAAATGTTGATTAAAAGCTGCGATGTTCGTTTTTTTGTTGTATTGAAATATGATTCTAAAAGCACTTTTAGTTTTTCCGAGCAACTTTTCCAATTTTTAAAAATCTAAAAACCTGATTCGGACTACAACGAACATTACAAAAAAAAAAAATTAGTCAAATCGGTCCAGCCGTTCTCCCGTGATGTCGTGACCAACGAACAGCATTTGATTTTTATTATAAGAATACCAGATATCACTCAATACTCTAACAAAATCGTCAATGAAGTTTTAGAATCGTAAAAAAATTACAGAATTGTTGATTATGTTTAAATATTGACAACCATAATAATTTACTGTATATCTACGTGAAAAGGTTCTGCAATGCAAGAATTTACACGATTTCCTCTTTAACACTTTAAAATCGCTAATGAACGAACGCTGTTTTACAGATTGTTTAAGATCGCAAAGCGTGCTATAAAATCACGGATGTACAAACAAAAAAAAAAACAATACTGAAGCCTTATTCTTCGGATCTTTAACTACGTCGAAGAGAGATCCATTTCGTACTAAAAATCACGTCCCACCCTGTACACGGCCACCGTATGTTCGAGGTCCGTTCCCGGAGACACGCGTGTGGGATAAGAACGATCTCCTGGAGGATAGTAAACCGCGATCGTTGGAGATCCCTCGGGATTTTTTCGCTCGTTAGGTGTCCGGGACGATAGCGCGTTTACTATTCGAATATTATTTCTTGGTGTGTCGTTTGGGCGCGTAGGATTCGTGGCGGCGAGGCGAGGCGCGCGTTTAGCCTTATCAACGCGAGACTCGTCTCGCACACGGGCAATCGTGCTTGCACACGGTCGCGCGTGGTGCAAGAGAGCACAAACGTATCGCGTTACGATGGAGCAACGCCCATCGGTTTCGGATAGCAGAGAACGCACGAAATCGCCTAGCCGGCTAGCGCAACACGCGAAACGTGTCCACGTAGACGCGCCACGCCACACCACGGCGGGCTTAACATTGCCGCGATTGCCACTTTGATGCCACCACCGTTATATCGTACTGTCACGGTAATAACGACAATTTTTCGCTTTACACAACGGACGCTGACTTGCTCGGCCTTTGAACGACACCGTTGCTTTGCCAGCGCGATTCGTGTCGCGTTGCACACCTAGAGCGATCCCGCCACATTTTCACGCGGATCACTTCACTACATATACTACACGTATACAACGTTACTACATAGATCTTTCAGATTTTTATTGGTTCTCCGGATCGACCGATTCGATTGTGTTCGCATTTTATGCAGTCATCTAGTCGGGTCAACTAAATCGACATTATTAGGCTGCGGATCTTTATGCAAGATAAATATGTTTTGCATTGATTGTGGAAAGTAGGAATAATATAGAAATTGATTTGATCCTGTCACGACTTTGTTAGGGTACAAACGACATTACTGCATTCAAGCTTATTCAAAAGTGTAAAAATTTGATCGATACGTAGCGCCGAGAAAAATATTACTATTAATTAAACATTAATTACGATCGATAAAAAACCCCTCCTTTATTATTATTAAAATACCGAACAAATTTACTGAGAAAAGACTAGTTTCGACAGCGTCCACTAGATGGACAAATTGTCGAACAAACTTTCTCACAAGTTACTAAAACTGTCACCAATTAGTATATTAAGAACTTTCCTCAAGACATTTGTGTCTAAGGCAGGACCCGCTAGATAGCCTTACTGATGAGTCCTCTAGCGGGTCTAGGACGAAACAAACCACCTTTGTTTTCCTCCAATAGAATAGCGCTTGGCATCTTGCAATGATTCAAACCCGAGTCGCGGGAACGTTTTATCAAAGTTTCAAATCCGAAGCAAACGTTCTATGCCATAGAAACATAGCTATTCAAAAGTGTAAAGATTTGATCGAAAACGTAGCGCCGAGAAAAATATTACTATTAATTAAACATTAATTACGATCGATAAAAAACCCCTCCTTTATTATTACTGCATTATTGCATTTTTTAGAATCTTTTCCCTCTTTATATTTCACCCAACCAATTTCTTCATAAATGTACCAGACGACTTCAGTTTTTCCGCAAGTTAGATGGGCTGGTTAATGTAATGAACATTTTGGAAAAGTTGCGTGAGAATTACGAAACAAGAAGTTGCTTTTTATAACTCTTTTATTCGGACTTGTAAAGCACATTTAAAAGATGATTACTTGCAGATCCACATATGTTATATACATACTGAAAATTTCATCGAAATTGGAGAAATCATGTAGATCTACAGTTTTTGAGATTTTACAACAATTTTGAATTTCATCTACTCAATCTTGCTATAAACGCATAAAGATCCGCAGTGTACTCAGACTTCCAGATCGCAAGTGGACGTACGAAACACATTTGGTAAAAAGATGTAAAAAAGCATCTTGTGTCTGGCAACAATCGAGACTGACGGTACAATTTAGCGTATTCGTATGTTAATTTTGGTGGCGTTTTGGTGACGTTTATTGGGTCAGTATTTTGATCGAGTCCCCCGGAAGAAAGCGGGCGAATCTTCTCTTTTTGGTGGCCGGGGTCGCCGCGATATCGTGTCCCCTCGACACCTCAGGCTTAATTAATTTTAAACAAAGTTAAAGTCAGGTGACGTGCAGCCACCAACCCGAGCGAATGCACTCGAGCGAGCGTCGCGTCGTTGGTAACGTAATACGGAGTCGGACTACCTGACCGATCTGACAGTAAGCTCGAAACAAAATCGAATCGGTGCACGGGGAGCATCCGTATAGCTGAAACTCGTTTATAAACAAGTGTCCCCTTTTGGTTTCTCTTCCTCTCGAAGTCGTGCTCGAAATCCAAGAGGAAATCATTTTCCTCCTAGATATATAAAAAATTTAGAAATCGCCACCTTTCATTTTTCCTTCGCAATTGTGACCGATAACAATTTAAAAAGAAATTATTTCCACATTAGCTTGCAAAGTGATCCTTCTAACGTCTCAAAAAACCTTAAACCGTCGAGTCCAGTATTGAAAAAGCTTTTCGTTTTTAAAAATTCGTGTACGAATACTTTTGTACAAACAGTACCAATGCGTTAATGTGGAAAAATGCACTGTCCTAACTTTTACGACAGCCCCTTTAGAGTTTTATGATTATTCATTAAATCGCTTAAGAATTTCTCTAAGAAGTTCCATAATTGCATTGCTAGGAGAAATAACGAAGTACTAGTCGGATACTCATCATAATAATTTCGTACGACTCGGGTATCGACGGACGTTCTTCCGCAATAAATCGAAACGGAGCAAACCTCGCCGAGGTTAATAAGTTTTCTTTCTTGTGTTTCGTTCGAATCGTAAAATGCCAGAACGATGGACGGAGTACCATAGGAGCATGCTCCGTTCCGGAAACAAACGTCAACGGCGAACAGATCGATGATTCGCGTCCATGGAAACCGCGGCTGGACCAATGCGGGACGGCCGTACCGTTCTGCGCACCCGCCTTTTTGCTCTCTCGGCTGAGAACCGTGTATAACGAGCGAAAGGAAAAGCGTCTGAATCGTACGCGACGCAAACCGAACAATATTTGCTCGAACGGCGACGGGACCGAAGCAACATTTCTTTCAGTTCATGCGAACCGCGTTCCAACGAAACAATTAAAGTTATACTTGTTCGTAAATTCGAATAAAGTAGAGTAACTCTCTGGTTGTCAGGAAGAACGCCGCATGTCGTATACTTTCACTTTCGAGATATTGCCGTTCAAAGTTTTGATCACTAATGCTGTGACATAGGACGTTTGTTAAATTGCACTGTTTTCCGAGCCTTTCGAATGTGTTTTCATGACTTTTTTCTGGTGAATACGTAAATCTTATACTCTAAAGCTTAATTAATGCATAAAATCAAATTTATTGAAATTGTGGCATGCGGCGTTTTTGCTTACAACCACAGAACTTATGCCTAACACATTTTTTCGTGTTACTTCTCGCGTTAAAGGGGTGAAATCAGCCCTTGAAGAAATTTCAATATTTTCGTGAAATATCTCGAGAACGACAAATGATGTTTGAAAAACTTGAATATTGAAAATGAAACTTGTATGGTATTATTGTGCCTGCCAAACTGAAAATGCAATAAACGTGCGTTTAACAAAATTTCTCTTTACACAATTTGGTAGACGCAATAATACCATGCAACTTTAGTTTCGACTTTGAGATATTCCACGAAAATATTGCAATTTTTCACCCTTTCAATGCGAGAAGTTCGATGACTTCTCCCTTGTCGGTCGAAAGGACGAGTTTTCGGAAAAGTTAGAAACAGGAGGCTGTTGTCGTGCGAGATTCAATTAAACGTAGCTGGCGAATCGATTAACAGCGAGTCAGGTACTTTTCGAATCTAGTGAAACGCGAACTCGCTCTCTCTCCCCCATCGTACTATAAGTACTCTGTGGTTCGAGAACTCGGCGAGTTCTACTCATTAAGACATTATCCCCGGCCGCGTCTGAAGCAGCGTTCCGCGATATGCAATCAAGGTGCACAGACGCGCACTTAAATTACTTCTCGAGGGTATCGAACGAACGGGACGAGAACTTGGATCGTTAACGCGACGTGAAATCGCGGGGCCAAACTTTCCGAATTCTCCAGTTTTCCAGCCGACTAACAAACCCCGCGTTAAAGTTCGGCAAATGTTTTCGATTCGTTTTTGCCGTTATTAAGTCATGAAAAATAATATCCATTCCCTTCTCCAAGAGACTATGATTTCTCGTTATTTTTTACCGTTAACTGTTACGGTGAAACTCGAATTGAATTCCAATCCCGTAAAGTTTCATTTCGTTTTATCGATTTCGTTTTTTTTTTAACGCTATCGGTTCGTCGAAAATGGTATTCATAAAATAATATTTTCCGATGAGAATTCAATTTCAGGTTTTAAGATCGGACGTGGAATTTTCTATGTTTCTGTGAAACGGTAACTTCGCTTCGATCAACCGAATCGTTCGTTGTCTCTCGACACTCAATTCACACGGGTTGAGTAAACACATCTGGTTACTATCGAATCAAGACAATGTAATCGGTTTTAAAAATTCTTGTGTAAAATTTCTCACGATGTAAACAAATTTATTTTCTTCGAAGAATCCAGACGACACTCAAGGACACTGACATGAACGAAATCAAGGCATTGACTTATCGATCTCTGTTTCCAAAACTGAAGGATTCCCACTTGGTACGATCCTAATTAAACTTCTCGCGATTTTAACCCTTGTATACTATAGTACATACATAGATCGTTTAAAAGGCTGCTTCCAATTTTTTGGAAAACATACGTTCTCCAGTACATTTGCTATTATTTAATGGAAGACCTTGATGGAAATACCGGGAAACTCTAAATTTTAAGGATTGCTTAATTCTTACTCCAAACAATCAGCAATACATCCAAAATTGGCTTATACGTGAGCCAGAGTCGCTAGATCAGGCGAATTGACTCGGATTGAGGGGAAACAGTACCGGAGTCACGTGACGTCGTGACACGTGCACGTCAGAGGCGTCACGTGACCGTGACGAAAGCGTGGGGGGAACAGCGGAGATGGTTTTGGAGAAGGGGAAGGGTAGAGTGGGAAAGATAAATCTTAATCTGGCGATTCTGATGCGATAGGGTTGAAGGTTGCCATCCATCCGGTTTTCCCCGGATTTGTCCTACTTTTTAACGAGTCCGTGGACGTTCGGGGAGATTTTCTTTAAGGATTTTCCATGTTACTCGCTCACACAACATACAAATTGTATTTTGAATTGTTGATTTTACAAACGTGTAAAGAAAAGAGTTCTTTGTACTCGTCTCACGTACGCCTTGTGTTTGAGGCACACTGTCCCAGAAAATTCCGGATTGATTTCGACGGTTTATTTATTGTGAAAGAGAGAGTAAACGAATGAAAAATATTTTTATCAGTGGGGACAGCGGAAGAAGCTCAGCACGACTGAAACAGGAATATGGGAACCGATTCGATCGATCTACGAACACTGGACAGGGACGAAAGGCGAGCTAGGCTGGGTGGAAGTTCTCATGCCGCGGGACCCTCACACGAAGATACTGACTCGGATGAGCCGACCGCAACAGGAAAACAAAAAGGTCGTCTTTGGGGTGCGATGCAACAGGCCGCCACCAAGAATCGTGCGGATAATGGCGGAGGACTTCCGCCGCAGAATGATGAAAACGATTTCCAAAACCTGAAATTCATCTGCTCGAAAAAGAAACGAAATGGGAAGAAGAAGTCGCGGAACAGGAATCGCAGAGTCACTTTTGCTGTCTGAATTCAGCTCAATTTGATTAACCATTCCACAAAGTGGCGGATATCATACTTCGTGTTAATTTCTCCAAATTTGGATCGAACAACTTGACTTCTTTACATATTAGAATTAGTCAAACGATTTAAAGTAGAAGTCACGATTTTTAAATTTGCCGAAGAACAATTTTTTAAAAACTTGTCGATCTATTGTCTGATAAACTAATTTTTTCTAGTATTTGAAGAAGATCAGGTCGGTTGAGTCAATTTTAAAGAAGTCGTTGCGTCTTGTTCCAACTTTTGGCATTCGGTGGTATTGAATACGAACATTTAATATAAATAAACGAAAAATGTAAAGACGCTAGAAAGATGGTTAATCTCATTGGCTCATGAACGGCTCAGTTGTAAAATAAGACACTCGAATGAAAGTTTCATCGAAATTGTACATATTAGTAACGTGATCATAAAATTAACTGTTACGAGAATGGCAATAAAGAACTCGTCGATTTATTAACAATGAAAATGTGAATAAATCATTCTACATATATCACCGATATTGTTCAATTTAATTCTGCAAAATAGTTTCAGATCTAACAAGTTTCGATGATCGAGTAGCAATGTACAGGGTGTATAAAAAGTAATGGTCATCCGTCCTAGGGGTAAATTTACACCTCTCGATTGATGGACATTTGTAAGAGAAACTTGCCGCAAAATTATTTACTTTAAAAAGAAAATTGTCGTCACAGTATGTTTTTACATCAATACCTCCTACTCATCGAGAAGAGAAATTATTGTAGAATTATACGTATATGTAGACAAAAGCGTACTACTACTACAGTCCACACGATCGTGTTGATGAGGTCGCTAGGCTCGTACCAAGTGATCGTCTCCCGGCTCTTTCGAATCATAAATTTCAAATTGCAAAATGTGAAAGAATACCTTATATCCATTGATACACGCGAGAATATTAATCCTACATTATAAAATACTACTGTCAAGTATAGGTACTTACAAACTTTTCAGAATCTTCTGTTCCTCCGTCGGAAAAGTGGACACTGCTATTTTCGCGAATTTGTCTTATTAACAATGAAGCACAAAACACCACACTTCTACACAATCACTGGACACTACACAACACACTTTCCGAAATCGTGACAGCGAAGGCGAAGAAGTTACTCCGACCACGGTCAAAATAGTACTGCGGTTGTCACCTCGGTTTTTCATTTTGGTGGGGAAATGTTGCGTTTGTTAATTGGACGGGGGTGTGTTGGAAGGGCCTTAGGTTGAGAAGTGGGGAAACCGTCAAAGAAATTTCTTTTGCCATTGTTTACGGCCATCAATGACGTGATTTATAAGGGTAATTCGCATGCGTTTTTTGCTTGCTATAACGACCTTTACAGGTATATCGCCTAGTCCGCTGGAGGAACGGTGAGGTACGGTAACAGTTTATTATAATACAGGATCTAGGTGCACGGTAGTGCACCAGCCAAGTTCTTGCACTACCACCTTTTACACGAAACAACTTTGCCGTTTTTTAGAGGCTTATAACTCGGCACTGGAGGCAGATGGAGAGATGTAAGTTCGTACACTTGTTAAATGCTATCATGTCTCAATATTGACAAAACATTAATGTTCCAACATTAGTAGGTTCCGAGATATAGGATCTCAAAAATCGCTAAATTTGTCACTGACTGACTGACGGATCATCAAAACCTTTTGGGTACTTCCCATTGACCTACAAGCTTGAAATTTGGCACACAGGTCTACCATAACAAACGTTCAAAGGAATAATTGTCAAAGTTTGAAATTTTACACCTTAAAGGGGTGGTATTGAAAAAAAAAACATTACGAAATAAGTACGTAGGATAGAACATAGCAGCATAACATAAATATGTATACGTAAGTATACGTTTTATTAGCTTCGAAGTTGCAATAAATAATGATGAAAAAAACCATCGCTCTCACGTAAATAATAATAAAAACTACACCGAGCATCGTCTATAGCGGCGGGGGGCAAACGGATCTGAGCGTCGTCAGCAGAGTGTTAATCTTCGATTCAACAAAAATGGATGAAATCCCAACAAAAACATTCTGTAAACAGGAGCCAAGTTCTTGTGGCCGTAAAAAGTTGTGAGATCAAACAAAATACGGCCAAGTTCGTTAGCTTAGAAATAGCTCTTGCAATACTGAAAAAAGCGCATGTAAAAAATTAGTTTAAAAGAACGCTATTTATATATAATTTTTAATGAATTACATGAAGGGCTGAATTATTCAAACTTGGCCGTTACTTTTTAAACCAATGGCCATAAAAGATGTTAGGTAGCGGCCAAGTTTGAATAATTTAGCCCTTCATGTAATTCATTAAAAATTCAATAGCGTTCTTTTAAACTAATTTTTTACATGCGCTTTTTTCAGTATTGCAAGAGCTGTTTCTAAGCTAACGAACTTGGCCGTATTTTGTTTGATCTCACAACTTTTTACGGCCACAAGAACTTGGCTCCTGTTTACAGAATGTTTTTGTTTTGATTAATATATTCTTATGACAATAGATATAAGGTATTCTTTCACATTTTGCAACTTCAAATTTATGATTCGAATGGGCAGGGAGGCGATCACTTGGTACGGGCCTAGCGAATGTCCCTTTAAATTTCGTTTGATTCGAGGCACGCACACGATTATGTTCTGTCTCATCGACACGGTCGGGTGGACTGAAATTTTGCAAAAACTTTAACAGTTTATAACTCAATAACTATGTATTTGTTTGCGACATGTGGCTTCTTTCAAACTGTTTATCTTCTGGATGCGGTGTTAATGTAAAAATCAACTTTACCAACAATTTTCTTTATTATAAACAATTTTGCGGCAAGTTTTCTCTTAGAAATGTCCACCGATACAGAGGTGTAGATTCACCCCTAGGACGGATGACCATTACTTTTCATACACCCTGTACATTTACGTATTTACAAAGTACATATTTACAAATGTCAAACAGCGAGTGCCAAAAGCAGCACGTTTCAATCGAAGACGCCGACAATCGATTCGTCGCTGTTTCATTCGGTCTTCCGTTGTTCCGAAAATTTTCTGTCATACTCGTTCAAAAAGTTTGGTTTGGTCCTGAAACACACAACCTACACAACCTCTGTTTAAATTCCAATTGACTGTTTCAAAATTCCAAGTAATCGTGAAAAATTGTATTATAACATTTCAACTGAACCTCGTGGACGATGAACGGCCTCAAGACTTTGGTACTGCAGGATCTCACTCACGTGCTTCCACCGAAGAGTCTCCCAATACCATCCAAGGTAATTTTTATAATATTTTGTATGTTTTTATAATGTTTATATGTTTTGAAGTATTATCTGTCACATTGTTTTCTTCCTTGTATATTTATCATTTTACAACACATGTGTTGTCACTTTTGCTGAGAAAAAAAATTTCCAACACATCTACACCTTTTTGACACAACGAACTGTTTGTCTGGCAATGCAGGATTACTGAAATACAGTATTTATAAAATTTAAGGAAAGAAAAATTGGAGTAAAGTATCGACGATATTAATGGTCCTAGCGAATTAACGCCATTATTTTGTGCCCTATAAATGCACAAAGATCCTCAGTTTAACGCTTAAGTGAACTATTGCATCGGGCCCTCTCATGCTAATAATTATTAAAAACTGAATATAGTATTACTATCTGCGGATTTAGAAGAAATTTGATTATTTCACTGCGTTTCTATAGATTTTGCAAATCAGTTTCACCCTTTTGCAGATCAATTTCAGTCATTAAGAATACTTCAAATTAATTATTGATTTATTTAGTAAAACATATTGATTTATTTTGTGATAGGTTGAAATTGATAGGACGAATTTGGAGTGCAAAACCTGTATAGTGTTAACGCATTGTGATCATTGCATTTTTAAAGTAAATTTTGAAGGTCCGCTTAACATTTGACAAATAATTTTCTAATTACATATCGAATTATTGCAGCTATCGACCTGCAACCTGCACACAGCAGCTTCGGCGCGTCGATTCTGGAACTTCTTCGAGTTCGCAAACAAAGATGAGGTTCTCCGCGACTCGAAGCAATGTCAGGTGTCGAAGGACATCGTTCCGCCGGAGCAGATCGCTGGCGAGATGGGCGAGATCGGTAAAATTCCGCAGAGTGCTCCTGCGGTAACATCGATCAACCCGATGTCGATGAACCCGAGGATGCACGGGTACCAGCAGCTGCAAGATTCTCCAACGAATTGCTGGAACGTATCGGAGCCTCTTCAGGAGGACAACTTGATGTCTTTGCTGGACGGTAATTCAGTTCCCAAGACGATGAAATGGAAGCTGAAGGGATACAAAACGCTGCGACGTCATCAAACCGACGAGTTCGCGTTCGTGCCGGGTGGGATCTACGATTTCGACGTGGACTTGCTGTCGGACGTTCAGAAAGCACCGAAGACGAATTTCGGTGACGTGACTGCGAGTTCAGCGAGAGCGGTGAAGAATGATATAATATTATCGACGAAAGCGATCGAATCGAAGGATCTTCCGCGAGTTACGCCGAGAACCGAGGCTGTACAGTTGAAGAACACCGGAACAGCGGAACACGCAGAGAAAAATCAAAAGTTGGAAGATAACGCAGGTCTTCCGGTAAAGATTCTGGAGCCAGCGTCCAGGACGAAGGTACCAGTCGCGCAGAAGGTGTTGTCGCTTCCTAAGGCAGACCAGATTAAATTTCTGCCGATCTTGAAGCCAGAAGTGCCAACTGTGTCGATGAAGTGTCAGTCGCAGCCAACGGCTCGGTACTCGTCGCAGCCGCCCGACAACTCCCAGAAATCACCTCTGCACAAGCCGTGGTTGGCGAAAACGACCGATAACAGAAGGCATTTGGATCGTCAGAGAACAATGGAGCCAGCAGAGAAATCGGATACGCACTCGACTGCTCCTCAACAATCGTCTTCTGCGCCAGCTAAAGAGAATTGGAGAACGGAGGCTGAATCGCGCGTTCCCGAAGAATCTATCGAAGCGGCACCAGCTAAGCAAACAATGGATGAGGCGTACGACCAGCCGGATCGACTAGAAGCTAAGATGGATGCAGTCGACGTTTATGAGAATCGGTTGGCGGATAGCAGGCGGGATTTCGCTAAAGCAACTGAAGCGAGTACGTCGAAGAACCAGGATCCGGCAGATTTTGCGCCGGGTCCGTGGAAACACCAGCGGGACGAGAATGGGCAGACTCGTTTCCAGGGGAAGTCAGATCAAAAGAGTTTGTACAGCGTCTACGAATCCATGGGGATCTCGCCTAAAGAAGGTCCACCATTGAAGATCGTTGGTCCAGATCTAAAGCAGCAAGGGAAGACGTCGCCGTGCGCGGCGACTCAGGCTAGATTGCAGCAAAATGGCGGCAACGCTTCACAGCGACAGCAAGGCTCCTTCAGCTACGATGGCGGCTCTTCGATGGCGGGGAACGGTGGAGGATCGAGGAAACCACCAGCTCCTTATCCTCCGTTTACCAGCCGACGATCGTCCTCGTCGAACAGCACCGCGCTTCGAGTTCCTTCAAAGGCGTCGATTAAACGAGTCCCTGGATCGAAGGTTGGTTCTTCGAATATTTCTACGACCAGCAGAAAACCAGGACCTAGGAAGTGCGACGACGATGACGACGGGCAGATGATCGAAGGGAAAACGATCTGCACCAAACCGAGGGAGAACAAGTGTTCGCGTAAATGCGAGGAGCCCCAGAAGAAGTCGAAGCCGTGCAAGCGTTACTGTTGTCCCGCGTTGCAAACATCCTCTGAATGCGACTGGTCTAAATCTCAGTGTCCCAAGACGAAAGGGGGCTGCGGTGGCAACAACAGAAGGGTCGAAAAGACGAAGACCGATCCTACGTGCCTGCCCCCGGAACACAATGAGGAGAGGGGCCGAGAAGTCTGCACTACCCAGAGGCGGTCTTGCGGGAAGAGGGACAGGTAGTAGAGCTGTGACTTATGAGCACACTGCGGATTTTATGTATTTATGACAAAGATAAGTAGGTGTAATTGGAAACAGGAAAAAGATTGAGAGAGTTTAACACACAATGACGATATACTATTTTGAACATACATATGTAAAAATCATTAATGGGGAAAATACATTTTTACTTAGCTCCTGTAGATTGCAAAAGATTTGACTGTTTCGTCAACGAAACAATGTTCATTCTAGAACAGAGGCACGGTATTTGAGTGATTGATAAGTTTCAACTATGTTTTAGGGGTTGCAGCCAGATTTGCTATCAACAGGCCAGTCCAAGGCAGCGATGCAAGCGCGAGCGGCGCAGCTGCGAGCGAAGGGAACGGTCCTGCGACAAACAGCAGAGACGACAATGCGATCGCGAGCAGGACAGGGGTGGCCGGGAAATCTGCACGAAACCTCGAAGACGGGAATCCTGCGAACGTCGACGAGACTCCTGCGAACGTCGAAGAGACTCCTGCGATCGCGATCGTAAAGCGACGAAATGCAGCGGTAGACGAAATTACACGCAATCGGCACACATAAGCAGGCAGCATACGCGCAAAAACATCAATCGATTCTTCTCGATGACCAGCCTTGGATTCTCTTTGATCGGCGTCGAGCATAAAGAATCCAGAAACACTCTATTCCGTATGCCATCGCCAATACGATTCTACGGAAAGGAAACCTCCGCGTGTGATAAACCGACAGCTTGCAAAACAGAGCAGAAGAAATGCAAGAAACCTCCGGCTAAGTGTCTGGACAAGAAACCGTCCCAGCCCAAATGCAAGATCGAGACCAAGAGCAAGACCGAGTCCAAATGCAAGATCGAGTACAAGAGCAAGCCCGAGACCAAGAGCAAGGAAAAGGAGAGCAAATGTTCAACGAAGCAGAACCCGTGTCAGACGTCCTGTGGGAAATCAGCGAAAAAAGAGAGTCCTTGCAAAGCTAGTGGCAGCGAGGCTGATCGTTGCGCTAAACGAAGACAACAGATTTGCAAAAGTAAATTTACATTCCAATACTTTGGCCTGACTGTCGCAGTTGCAGTGATTAGAACTTGCGCCTGGAATAAGGGCCCATGTTAGGTTCTTCAAATTTTATAGGAGCGCAATTAGGAACTCATTTTGATTCAACATTTGATGAAAAAAACCGTAAAAATAGTCTTTAGGCTGGTTTTTATTATTGCAATTCACGTTCGAGTTCAAAATTGCGCTCCTATTAGATTTAAGAAACCTGACCATTCGTTTAAATATCGATAGTGAAAGATTTTATTTTTGTACGGTTTTTATCAAAGTA
This sequence comes from Lasioglossum oenotherae, assembly GCA_028455765.1. Classification (NCBI taxonomy): domain Eukaryota; kingdom Metazoa; phylum Arthropoda; class Insecta; order Hymenoptera; family Halictidae; genus Lasioglossum; species Lasioglossum oenotherae. Next base: position 5,076,056 of record CM052289.1, read on the forward strand.
ATTTCAGTCAGCGAGGTACTGTCTTATAAGCTATTACAGGTTGTTCCGAGAGGAATATAGCATGTAACTCATTTCTGCGGCAGCCTGTAGATCTGGAAGACTCAATCGCATCATCGTTTCGAATTCTTCGATTGTAGGTGCAAAAGCGTCATCGGAGAAGGAGACTGAGAGCACGAAGGAACGGGCGGAGAGAGAACGGAAGGAGATACAGCAGTGCAAAAAAGATATCAGCGGTCGGGATAAGAAAAAGGGACAGGGAGGAAAGAAAACAGCGGCTGATTTAGAGCGTGTCATCAGCCCCTGTAAACAGCAGAGCGGGAAAGGGTCAACCAGCTGCGGAAAAACCTCGTGCGCTGCAACCACGTTGAATGCTCTCTCCATCCCCAAGTCATTGTTTCTAAATCCAGACAACGACTTCGCGGCCAACAGTGTATCCGATCGACTGTTCTCCACGGCAAAGTTCAGCCAGTACGATCACTATGACAGAGAAAACCCGTCCGATGCTCTCCAAAATCATTATATGAACATCGACGACGACGTTATCGCCGATAGCGGAACTATTACGAATATCCATCAGCAAGAGGATACGACAAATGATAGTTCAACGATCAACAACTGGTTCCTCTCGTGGTTCCACAGCTGAAGCTTCTGAGTGAAGAAAAGTGATGCATGGTACGTGCGATTTCTTTTTTTGCATTTGACTGTCCTCTCTAAGAGGTCATTGTAAATCTAGTCGGCAATATAAATTTTCTCTGCCCTTGAGCAATTATTAGACTGCGGATCTCTTTATGCGTTTATAGCAAAATTGAATAGATGAAATTGCTGAAAAATATATGATTTCTTCTCTATTAAAATCGTTAAAGGAAGAAATGAGATTCAATTTAGTTTCTATGTATATGTTGCAATCGATGCAGACAATTTTTATTTTGCATAAAGATCCGCAGTCTATTTATCACATTTAAAAAGTGATTCTTTAATTGTACAGGCCGGTAGAATCTGAATGCTCCACAAAAAAAAAATCCCGGAAGATATACTTCAGAAAGCGTTGAGTAGTATTGAAAATATTTATCGCCGATCTCTGTAATTTGCTAAGCGAGCTCGTATTCCCCTCTCGCGCTCGTGCCAGTGACGGTAGTGGGGGTAGCTGCTCGAGCGGTCGTCGGCTCGCGAGCAATCAGTTGCCCAGGCCAGGTTTACGCAATAATCACATCTTGCTCGAGCCGTGATATTATTCGAGATCGGTTAAGAACAAGAAAGCAGACCGCTTTAGACAATCCTAAATAAATTGGATCGTAGTTTTTTGAACTGGGGGGCCGGGCCCGGTAGCGGTAAACGGGGATGTCTTTGCACAATGAGCGAGGCAGGACAGAGGCGTGCACGTGAATGGAGGGGTAGCAGGAGGTGCAATTATGGGTTTATTCAGGTCTCGCTACGGGATACCCGGGGTGCCGTCACCATGGAATTTTTCCTGGCGTGTATAGTATACCTGGCGCCTCTTCTCGGCCCCTTTTTACGTGGTTGCGCACGGTCTCTCTCTGTGTGTGTGTATGTTCGCAAAAGAGAGATGGACAACCGGAAAGAGAGACACGAGCGTAAGAGAGAAAGAACAGCTCATGGGGAAAGAACGACGATGTGGTGGAGGAAGGGGAACGGAAGCGTGAGGACGTCTCTGCGGGGATCCCCCGTACTCCGCCACTTATGGGAACGTGATACGGAGCTTTTCGTCGGATGCTCTCTTGCGTTTTCGCATTGTTGCGCAACCGTGTCGTCCTTCTTTCGCGTCCCCGCGCTCTCCTTCCCGTTGTTCTTTTTCCTTTTTTCTTTCTCTGCCTCATGTCTCCGCGCTCCTCGACAAAGGGAATCGATGTCAATGGCGACGCTTTGTGTTCCTTGCTCCTTTGCTTTCCGACTCGTCCCACGAAACATCGGAAATGTACGTAGAATCATGGGGGATCCTCGATTGTCAACATCGATTGCCAATTGTGTTCCATGCTCTAACCAAATTTCATTCTAATTGATAAGATTTTGCTTTTTCTTATCGGGAGTTCATAGTCGCGTCAACATCTTACTGTACTTGGTTGGTCTTGCCTTCAGCGTTCGAGTGAAATTGTTCATATAAATGTATTTACAGTTTATAATACTAAAAATGAAAATATTGACATGTGTTTATCTAACCAATTACTAAACATTTAAGCATTGTACGAGATATTATATCAATTTCATGTCGATAAAATGAAAGAAATCATATAGAATGGAATTATTCTAGGTCGGACTACAAGGGGTTATAATTAATAGTTTTTGTAGACGAATTTTAAGAAAGTGGAATCAAATAAAATACTATTTTCCGTGGTAGTAGCCTTTCTAGATCTGAAATACATTAAATTCTATCGTATTTTATATCCTAGCATTTTTCGAAAATTTTCAGAACCCGTAAATGCATAAAGATCGGCAGTCTAGTTATAACAATATTAATTAGTTTCGGTCATAATATTATAAACGTTATTGTTTGCGTAGTTGGTGCATTTTTATTGAGTTCGGTCTCGCACCTTGTTCCATCAACTCCAGCAATCATTCGATTTTTCGATTATTTTGGGAATGGGATGCGAATTGATAAGATTCTTCAATCATGTTCCAGAAAGATTTCATTGTAACGCGACAGTGTTGATACAGGGACTCTTAATTAGGCAATGAGTAGGTGCAGACACAGTCGGACACTTTTGAGCAAGTTGTCATCGAGAAGATCGAACGGTTGATTTCACAGTTTCTCGAGAGTGGGGGGAGATCTCGAAAATCTAGACGTCACATTACGATGTCAACGACTTTTTCCTGGACTACAAACCGCCTGGTTCGTGTGTCCAGGATGAATGGCGACGCCACGGGTGGCACCCCGTCGGCGAGAACCGCACACAACCACTGGGAACGTGTCAATTTTGTCAGAATCGTTCAGACCCGAATGAAAGTGTCATTCTCGGGGCTTTAGGCATCCGTTGGGAATTTTCTGTTATTCAATTCCGAACGAAATTCATTCACAAGTCATAGAATTGAAATCCATAAAGTCTTGAATGTTTAAAAAGCAACTATAATTCTGAATCCAGTCGGGATGGATTTTATGCATTTATGAATGCATCATAACACAATTTCAACAAAGGTAAAACAGTGAAAACCTTTGGAGAATTTGAAGCTACTGTTGCATATCGTTTTCAACTGACTAATTTGTATCTCGCTTAAATACCAGCAGTCTAATATTAATCGTCGAAATAGTTGTAGCTTTTTTACATCTGGAAGCAGGGGGAAACTTGAAAAGTAGAACCGGCAAGATGTGCTCAATATGGCGTTTGTCAAGGAAGTCACGTGTCGATGAATTTCATTTCCAGGAAGATCCGCCAGTCTTTGCCGACCCGACCGCCCGCTGTTATTATTTTTTAACTGTGGAAATGCACGTTGGACCGCGGAAGCAACGAAACAAGAACAGAAGGGTTTCCCGCGTAACACGTGGACTACCATCAGCGGAAGAGTCCCACGTCAATCAGAAGAGAAGAGGACAGTTTGTACAAAGAAAGCAGTGTGTCTTGTCAAGGTCCTGGACAAGGATGCGTCGAGCAATCTGGCGGACACTCATTATTTTAGGAGGCGGGCTCCTGTTTTTCCAAAAGTCCTTGCGGTCTGAGAAAACAAGGTGTTTTTCATCCACTGCTCCACGCGATCGACTTCTCTCGGCCCGAGCGCTGAGAAAATACATGCGAGAAAATTCTGGTTCGTAAGGATTCAACGATCTTGTCGCATATTTTTGTGAATACAAATTCTTTGTTTGTTTCGTCATTGATTTTACTATTTTTTATACATAACGCTTGTGTGTTATATCGATAAATACGCAAATGAAATTACGCGGAACACGACGCGTCGCTATAAATGATATCTTCTTGTTCATAGGAAATTACAATGATCGATCTGGGTACATTAGATGCCGTGTAACTCGATCGAAAAATTGTTCGAACTTTACACATTTAATGTACATTTACTAAATACATGTTTACAGTCTGATTAAATAGCTCTTTACTGTATCAAAGTAGTGTTTGGAGCTGACCAATGCTTAAATACTGATTACAAACGAATCAAATTTTATTTCTTTTGGAAAGAAAGGCGTAACATTCATATTTGTTAGACTTTCGTTTAATTTTCATCGCGAGTGTGACTCGTTAAAATACGGAAAGGGGTTAATAGCGTTAATTAATTGCGAATCGTGCAGGTCTTGCTTGGCTATGCCTCGAGGAAGAAAAATATTATATTAGTCCAACTAATTGACTATTACGATAATATAAGGCCTAGTCTAAATTCAATTACTTTCCAATAATTTTGCAGCAGTGGTTTACACGATGGCGAAACTCTTTCTTAAAGCGAATAATATTTTATTTCGAGCTAATACATATAATTTCGTACTTGTGTATTTTGCAGCAATGATTTACAAATTTACATAATGGAGATCGGCTGTCAACTCGTACGGGCGTTCTTAAATTTTAATTGATTTACGGGATCAGTTGATTGACAGCAACGGCTGCATACCGATTAGCAGTGAAAAGTCGATAATCGTTTCTGGAATTTATTTACGGCCGGCGGCCACACGCGCGCGGTAACATCGCGTTTCGATTTGCGTGTTGCGTAAATGGAAAACGGTTATTAGCATCGACTTCTTCGGCGCGAACGGGTTCAGCTTAGTTAGTCTCCCTGAAAAATCGATTTATGGCTGTAGCATGTTTATGAACGCCTCGACCCAAGAAGACAGATAGTAGGTGCTTAACAACAGAAGTTGGATAATGTTTCACGGTTGTACACTGGCATACACGAATCCCATGTGGAATCTGTGAACGTGGAACGAAGGATTTCATTTTATTCGGAAACCAGGGAAAAAGTTTATATCGTTCGCAGAGAAATCCGAACATCCGGAGAAGGAAATGGAATAATCGCGGTGATCGATAAAACAACCTAGCATGCAAGAACGATTAACGATATTCCCAAAATAAGAACGAAGTACGCAGTTATACCTGAAATATAAAATTAAACATTTTAACGCAAATGCGGCACGGGTTCCCGATGTCCGATTGCTCTCAAACTTTCCACACAGCATTTTCCCAGCAATTCTAACAATTTAGTGCGCGCAGGACTGCTTTTCATTAATTTTTATTATGCATAACGATCCGCAGTCCAACTATTACACTCTAAGAAAGAAACAACGGGCTTGTGTGATAAATATTGAGTCGGCAAGGAAGTAACTTCTTTCTTATTTATCCTTTTTGGCTTCTCGAGAATATCTTACTCATTAACCTTCATTGTTTGGATAAAAAATTGGGCTCCATTTCTTGCCAACCGAATAGTTTTGATTTGCATCTCCCTAAATATCTAGAAACGAGTTTACCCGAATAGCATTTCACCTGGGAGCGTGACGGATCAGACTAATTCACTTCTGAAGAAGTTTTCGAAGAGCCAACCACCTAGTTGCACAGTGTATGACGTATTTATTCGAATGAAAACCTGGAAAATGGAAGAAAGAGGAGTATTAACGCACTGCTGTTCCAAATGACTGGACCTTTAAGAGCCTTTAATCTACGACAAAAAAGTGGATCTCGTTCGATTCCTAGATCGCAGCCGACGCGATACGTCGCGGTACGTGTTAGGCGATGGCTTCAGGCTCGTTGTCGCGGGGGGAAATTGATAGAGGACAATGAAATAGTTGGCCAATCCAAAAATTTAACGAGGAACAGGATGGATTTAACGCCGGTCTCGGGATGGATTCGTTGGATTCGGTTGCGGATCTCCGCAACTACACTCGCACTAGAGGCAAAGAAGCGAGTGCGAGTCGGGGGTGTAATGAGGCTTATTTATCGTCGCGCGTGGTTCATCCAATGGGATGGCGGGATGGTGGTCGTGGCCATGCCCAGCGTCCAATCCCGCTGCAAGGTTAGTAGCTGTCAGATGGGCCACGCCCCGTCCAATCGGCGTTCAGCTGCGCATGACAGAGTGGCTTGGTCTCGAAGCACGCCGGAGCGGCAGTCCCTTCTGGTGCGTGCGTAGGAGAACGTCTCTTTTTCGCCCGATCCCGAGACGGAGAGAGAGAGAGAGAGTGAGAGAGAAAGGGATTTGAAATCTGACGTTTCGTTATCAGACTTCGGACTATTATCGAGGTCGGGAATCCCGATACTCGATTGTCAGCTGCTGCGTGTCTCGGTCGGGGTCTCGGCGCGCTGTCAACGGTAGTGTTTCGAGTGCGCGATAAACGTCGGCAACAGTGGATGGGGGACTTTTGCAACCCTTGGAGAAGTGGATTGTGTTCGCCGCTCAGCCCGAAAGTCAACGACAGTCGATTTCCACGGAGAGACGTTCTCCGGGCGAGAGGAGCGGCGACGAATCGAGGGTGATAAAGAAAGAGAGGGACAGAGAAAATGGACTATTTAACACGCTCCTAAGAATAGCCGGTGCGCGTTCGTACGCGAGTATACTAAGCGCCTATAAATACACACGTACCTCGGGCGGCGCGGAAACACGAGCTCGTAGATTTCACGGTGCAACCTGCCACGAGGAGATAGAAAAGACGAGAGTCGAAGGGAAAAAGAGGGAGAATATAATCTTGAAGGAGGGCGCACCTGGCGCTCCGAGAGAAACTTGCCATAATCGGATCTAGTCGCGGAGGTAGTAACGCAAGATAATCGCGGGAACGCGGGGCGCGAGGAACACGGACAAAGATACAGTGCGTGCGTGCGTGTGTCCGCGTGTTTGCGTGTATATACGTCTGTGACCAGAGAAAAAGAGAGAGAGAGAGAGAGAGAGGGAGATCACGTACGTGTATGTGGCAATCGGTCCATTGCCGGTGGTACCAGTCTGAAAGCAGATTAGAGAATAACCGCACCTGAAGTGAGATTTTATTATTTCACTGGTCTACCCTTTCTTTCCCTCTCGTAACACGAGAAACATCCAGGCGCGGAGTCGCTCGGCAGTCGAGCTTGCGGCAACTCTCTACCAACCACTCGCCTAAAAATATCCTCCTTCCTGCATATTCCGGCGCGTTTACACCGACGCTCGTTGTTTCTCTCTGGCGTGCGCGTACACTTTTTACACTCTCCTCGTTCGCTGGACATCCGGATACGATAAAAAGCGTCGTTAACGAAATCGAGATTCGATAGAACGACGACAAGAAGAGGAACGAGAAAAGGAAAATGCCTCGCGGAGAACCGAAAGAGGTATGAGGTAGGGATGTTCGATTCCGATCCGACCCATCGGAAAATCGACACGCGAACTTTCTGGAGACCCGTTTCTCTGAAGGATCGACCTTGTTTCTTAGTGGTCCGGCAACGAATCGATCCTCGAGAATAACTGGACAGTCTTACTACGGCTATTAAGAAGAAGAAGAAGAAGGGAAAAGGGTGATTCGAGACCGATACTTGAAGGAGAATGGAACAACTCTAGTATGAGGATCGTCGTACACCCTCGAAGTGGCTCGCGCAGGTACCCGCCGTCGGAACGATTCTCGATAGGACCAGGTCCCATCCGTCGGCCGAACGACCCTTGTGTGGACCCGCCGCGATCTGTCGTCGACGAGGAGGATCCGGAACAGTGAGTGAAACCAAGTGTGTAAAGCAGAAGAGAAGTGGTTCACGGTGGAGGGTGTAGGGAACGGTGTGCAAGGGGTCACCGCGGTGGGCCCCGGAGATGACGCGATGATGGCCTACGGAGGAACCACCGGGAACGGTGGAGCGATTGGACCCCCTTCCGGTCGCACGGAAGTTTTAAGATCCGCCGGTGATTATAGTCCTCAAGGGACCCCAACGCCCCTCACGGGTCACTCTGCCGGACCTGTCGAGGCCAGCACTTATGGTCCCGCGACAGGACCCGCTAGCTACAGTCCCCAGGATAGCCCCGCAAGCTCCGCCGGCGGAGGCGGAAGCGGTACCAACGGACAACTACCCAGCTTCGGGTTCACCCAGGATCAGGTTGCCTGCGTTTGCGAAGTAAGTTCCCGCCGAGTGTGACGTTTTGCTTGGCCATTCAGCTTTTTGATTCCTCGTTCTCAAACGCGAAGGTGATCGAAAATTTCTCCACACGTGATTCGTACACTAGAGATATACCGAAAATAGGTGGTGACGTTTCTGTTCATCCTGTTCCGGAACATTTTTCTTCAGACGTCCGATAATTACGATTAATCACTGACTTTCTTCTGCGCCTCTCTTCTTCGGGTGTCCAATTCTTACGGATTTGTTTCACTGAACTTGAGAAATTCTCAATTGATCTCGATGCATTTCAACTGTCGCCATGACCAACGAGTCACCTATACGTCGTATGTGCATAGGAGCTCATCCGCGTTGTCGTATCTAGTGGCAGACAGTTAGCCTCTTAGCTACAACGAGACTAAAAGCGGAGCCTGTAAAAACGACGTTAACACCGAAATTAGCTTTCGATCCTTTTCGCTACACATTTCACCACACTTATGTTTTAGCTCGACCCTTGGTCCAGACCCTTATAACATTATTCAAATCATATTCAAGAATGGAAATACGTATACCACGTCGGAATAAATGTTTGGAAAATAGCTCCGAGTGCAATGGTATAAAATAATATTACAGTTGAATAAGTTCCATTAAAGAGATTTGTACAATGACATCAATATTGTAATAGTTAGCAGTTTAACCCATCACCGACGTACTGGAACGTTTCAGACGAATTCTTACTTTATTATTACTTCTATTACTAACAGGTTTAAATGAGAGACTATAATAATTTAAAGTAGATTTAAAAAATATAATAACAATGAACATCGATCCCGATTAGTCATATTAATAGCAGTTCGGATATAGTGTTCCATACCTAAGAGGTTGACTGTCCAACGTGTCAATCATGTGTTATTTGATGAACACTTGGAATAAACATTCCGATATGATGTAAGATCAGAAAGTTTCAGTTGGAACAAGTCGCAGAAGACTGTCAGCTCTCGATTATGCGATCTGAATAAAAGTGAGCGCGCGTAGTTCTTTAAATTTGAAGTTTTCGAATACCTTCGCACTGCGAGTCGCCGATTGGTCGACAAGAATCTCGCGCGCGGTGTTGGTTGGCACGATCCGACGGAAAGGTGTAATGCGACGGTTTTCCAAACAACTCGGCTATCTACATACGTGGTGTCCGTCGGTAGATACGTTGAGGCTGCCGAGAATCATTTTGCAATCCGTGCTTGTTTATAATTGCAGGCAGACGAGCCACGCTGGTAGCATTGATAAAATAACGTGCGAAGCAGCACTTAACCTGTTGGCCGCCGCGAACGACTGTTCGCGGGATACTTAACAGCACCCTTAACATAAATTTATGCACCTTGCAATGGGATGACGAAACCAGCCCTGAAATTCTGTTCGCCTCAAGGTGTATCGTGCGCAACAATGTACAGCACCGCGCCAAGATTCACTCGCGTGTCACGCGGCTAATGGAGTTCATGCGTTTTTACTGCGATCATAAATTGTTTTGTGTGCGACGTTTACGCTCCTCGGCGTTGGACATTCCCGCACGTGCGCGGGCGAGCCAGTTTTCTTTCACGCGTTCATAAACATTTTGTTCTCGAATGCGGAGAACTCGCTTGTTATAGCCTCGAATTCTTTCATTGACTATAATTATTAACGAGCCGCGGATCGAGCCTGTCGTGTCCAATAGGCATCTTAGACTCGATGCACACGTATCAAAGCAAATGCATGTTACACATGTTTTGAATCAACATTCGACATAGATATTGTTTATTTCCCACAGTCTTCTATTTAATTCTGTTGAAATTAACTGCGTCAAAAATATTCGCTGCTCACGCTAGAATTCCATAACTGTCATATCCCTCCTCTTTTAACATTAGAATGTAAATTAGTAAATTTATTATATGATTTAAAAGGAGGGGTTAGAATTGTAATGTAAATTAGTAAATTTATTATATGATTTAAAAGGAGGGGTTAGAATTATAATATAAATTAGTAAATTTATTATGAAATTTAAGGAAAAAATTCAATATATGAGTATAAATTATTGAATTTATATAAAATTTAAGATTAAGAGGGAATTTTAAATTATAATATAAATCAGTAAATTTATTAAATTTATAAGAAAAATTTAATATTAGAATGTTAATTAGTAAATTTATTATATAATTAAAAAGGAGGGGTTAGAATTATAATATAAATTAGTAAATTTATTATGAAATTTAAGGAAAAAATTTAATATATGAGTATAAATTACTAAATTTATATAAAATTTAAGATTGAGAGGGAATTTTAAATTATAATATAAATAAGTAAATTTATTATATTATTTAAAAGGAGGGTGGGGGGTCAAAAGAGGTGACAGGACGGATTCTCGAATATATCGGGACTCCGAATTTTCGACATTTTCGAGTTCTCGCACATCTCTGCATGTACGACAGTTACGGAATCCTAGATGTAGTTCTAACGTCAGCAGCAAATATTTTCGACTCTGTTCATTTACGTATATGAACTAATAAATTAAGAGAAGATCAATAACGCCAAAGCTGGTCTTGATAGAGTGTCAAAAGTGTTTTGAACCGTTTGAAAAATGAAATCGGCTTTAATTTAAAGACGATTCGCCAGAGGTTAAGGAACGATTAAACGCAAAAATGTCTAAAATGTCTTAGAAATTCCATGACACGGTCCGGCTGCGTGTTTTCGACAAGAAGAAAAACGGACGTTGAGTGCCCGCTGTACAGATAGATGCGCGAGGAACGTCCACGTTCGCACACATTTTCCCATAAGTGCGTTGCGCGCACGGCTAGGCGTTTAGCTCCTTGCCCACGTCACATGGATGCTTCCCTACCTCATAATTTACGGCAAAAGGTTTTGCGCTTTCGATGAACTACTGGAGCCTCGGCATCGGCTCGAAATGGAATCGTTTAACGCGTAATTATGTTTGGATGGCAACGAGAAAGGACGCTTACAGAGTGGTCCAAAGAGCGTTTACGATCGAGCCTCTCAATAATTCAAGCGTTCGTTTAAAAGCATACCGTGCCGCTTGACGTTTACAGTTATTAAATAATCGCGCAACGACGAGCATCGTCGCAGCGCGAGCAGAAGCGAAAATTTTACGCGAACGACAAAAATTGACCGTCGATCCGTGGGATGTCGTTCGCCCTGTTACGTGGCGTTCGTTCGCGATTACACCGTGAGACGTGGGCGCTAGTTGTCTTGTATGATACGAAAAACAACCGCCGATTTCACGTTCGAGGAAAAAAGAAATATGTTATTTATGCTCTTTCTCTATCTTTTTCTCTGTTTTTTCTCTTTCTCTCGTTCGCCGCCGGGTGCCGTCGCTCGTTCCGCCCCATCCCCCTTGAGCTACCTGTTTTCGAGAGTGAAGACGAATCGATCCCCCCCCCCCCCCCCCCCGAGTAGTATTTCAATTAGCATACTGCGAACAGTCGATTTTATTTTAACTACGGCTTCGAGAGTAAAAGATCTTAGGCAGAGTGCTACAAGATTTTAAGTTAGGAGGAAATGTTTAGTTTTCGAGTTCAAATAGCTTCGACTGCGAAGGGTTAATAACTATTGTTCTTTCTGGCTGGGAGAATCAGGGTACTGAGGAAGTATTCAACAGATATATATGTATTTCTTGGGCATATGTGTGCCCATAATCAAGAACCGTTAGATAGTGCTTGTTATTTCAACATTATATTTACATTTAGTGTTAATATCCTTTCCCTGTAAACATCTCGAAACAAGAAATATATGACTTGGATCACACTTCCATAATTACGGGTACATAGTATTACAGAAGGAAATGCTAAGGATAGATTCTTGTTATTTTTACAAAGTAATGTAAAATAGTCACTTGTAGAGCTTCGTAAACCTGGTCTTAATTACACTAGTTTTGTTTAAGCCATCAACTATCAGTTTGAGGGATATTTAACATTTAACCCTCGAATAATACCCCAGGGTCAATACAGGGTCGATACCCTAGCAAAATTGTCTGTCGAATATGATGTTTCTTTAGCTTCGTTCTAACGTTTGGATTTTGTGGCCATAAACTCGAAGAACCTCGGCAAAACGGAGATTTTTAGACGATTAACCCTTTGCACTCGAGTGGTGACTCGGAGAGGCGCCCCTACTAATTCTTCTACCATTATTCAAAATATTTGTTGCATTATCAAATTTGTATTCGATAAATTACTAAACGTATTTAACATTTTAATAAACTACTGGAAGTATTGTGCGAGGTATTATATCGATAAAATGAAGAAAATCATATAAAATGGCAATATTTCAGGCCGGAAGAAAAATTCGGTTTTCGAATTAGAATAGCTCCGAGTGGAAAGTGTGTGCAAGTGTGTTGGAAGGATAGGCAAGGAAGGGGATCCCCATTTGTGTTCGCTCGACACCGTACGGTTGATTTGTCGTCGGGCAATCGAAAGCTTCGTACATCGTCATTAGGGTCCGATCATGATCGGGCCGTCGTCCATTTCTCTCGGGCTTTCGACACGGCTCATTTCTCATTATGCTCGGCATTTCTCGCGCATCGTGATTAATCGGTCGTCAGGGGGGACGGTCGAGCGCGAAAACTAGATGGCACCCGGCGCGGCGACGCGAATGAAGAAGTAACCGTGGCAGGTGCTCACGAGCGTGCGCGAGCTCGAGCAAGACTCGTAACAGGCGTCTCATCTTAACCGGGGACTCGTTTTCGGTAATTTGGACGGTAATGAACGATCGTGTGTCGATCGTGTTGTCATTATGTTCCTCCGCCGTGTTAGGTGCTTACTTTTAATGGGAATTTAACTGGATACCATCCATTTTTCTGCCCTGTCTCCTCGCGGTCAGGTGTTACGAGTCTTGCATCGAAAGCAGCGCCGAAAAAATTCAAATGTTCGAAGCTGATCGAACACGAGCTTATCGTCCGAGCCTCGAATTCTGCTGAATATTTTTCCATTTTATCAAGAATCGTCGAGGAAACATTTTCCACGTTGAACAAAATTCCTTTATTCAATTTCTTTCTTCGCGATGAAAATTGAAAGCTTCGACATAAGCATCTCCGGATTTTTCTGGCAGGGTTCAAATCACGTTGCTTCGATATCAACGATTAGAATCCGTTTAACCCGCGCATGATGGATCGTAGTCGTCATGCGAGACTTTTTATAAATCAAAAGTGATTGCCCGATAGTTCTTGGTAAGAATGAACTTTGCCTGGCTGGAAATATTCGGTGCGATTCGAGGTTCGATCTTCGAGAGCGGCTCGAGCATTGCAGCCCTGACTGAAGGTACTGAACTCGCGAAAAGGGCGTGCGTGTCACGGGTTCGATTAGATTGTTTGTCGATCGACGAGATCTCCTTCTCTTTTTATTTGTTGTCAGGCGGAGACCTAGCTTCGCGCGCGCGCGTTGTGTCGTGCACACCTTCGCGAGAACCGTTCTCCTTTGTTTTCTGTTTTGTTTCGAATGAGAAGCAGCAGCACCCTTTTCGCGCGGGATAGAGACACGAGACGATTTAATCTGACTGAAAACATATACAAGATACACTAGAATAAGAGGAGACCGGGATGAGTTCTGCCGACTAACAGTGTGCCCCCCCTGTCTATCGTCTTCAAGGCGATGGTGTCGTCTGTCCAGGTTCTCCAGCAGGCAGGATCCGTGGAGAGGCTCGGCAGGTTTCTATGGTCCTTGCCGGCTTGCACCAGGCTGCACCGACACGAGAGCGTGCTGAAAGCGAAGGCGATCGTCGCCTTTCATCGGGGACATTTTAAGGATCTGTACAGGATCCTCGAGAGCCACACGTTCAGCCTGCACAATCATCAGAAACTACAGAACCTCTGGCTCAAGGCTCATTATATCGAGACCGAGAGACTCAGAGGAAGGCCTCTCGGTGCAGTCGGTTAGTATTCTCTCAGACATTAGCGCTTTTCTACGATCGAGGTACAGTATTTCCCCCGTTACGTCCCGCAGACACCGAGCACAATATCTCGCTGATATTGTACATAGTTTTATAAAAATGACAACACTGAATTCAATGAAATTTCTTGCAATTTTTATAACGATACGTGCTTGAATGAAGAAACCCATTTAATAATTTATTATCACTATCCAACGATTATTAAGTAAAAAATGTGACACCGGTCATTTGATCGTGGTACGGTTAGTGTTAAGGGGCTAGCCTTGTTTTTCCAGGATTGCTTCTCATTTCTCGATAATGAAAAGATGGGGTTTATAAGCAGTCAAGAGTGCTAGATAAAAGACCAATCTAAGCCGAGACACAGCCCCGAGAAGTCCTACTTTTACGTTTACGAGGCGTAATTTGCGTTATTCGGAAGCATGTAGCTGTCGCAGCTTTATGAAAATAATTGAAATTACGCTGCCGAAAAAAAGGAAATATTGCAGGAAAGCTATTTGAAAAGTACCTAAAATTGCCAACTTCTTTTATTGTATGTAACATCGGTTTCCAATCTGGGAGGGGCACCAAAGAGTTTTTTAATAAAAAATTAATTTTCGTACCATAATATGCACAATCTAAAACATGTAGCTATTTTCATAAAGCTGCGACAGCTACATGCTGCCGAATAATGCAAATTACGCCTCGTAAACGTAAACGTAGAACTTCTGAGGGCTGTCGCGGCTTAGATTGGCATTTCATCTAGCGCTTTTGACTATTGAAAGCTCCCATCTTTGTATTATCGAGAAATAAGAAAGCGCATCCCTTGCAATCCTGGAAACGAGAAGCAGGGGGAATGATCATCGGGTCTTCGGCCCCGTTGCAACTTGGCAAACGGTTGCGCAACATAGATGCCAGATAGAGAAACGCGACGCTATGGAGGAAATACTGTAGCGTGTCAACCATACTGTGTGTACGATCCGACAGCAGTTGCACTTACAGTGAACTTGTCAGGAATATACTTGAATAACAAGGTGAAGTAATGGACACTCTTATTCGACGGTGTGTCGGTGTTTATTTAATAGTCCAGTCCCTCATTGAAACGAGAAAGCCAGTTATAGGATACAACATGATCTGTGTGAGTCATGCTACGGACTTTTAGGTTTGCAAGTTAGACGTCAGATTTTGCGATCGTTCTCGGTGATAGAACATGAAATATACAAAGTGTTACGTTCAATTTTATCAGTCGAAATTCTCTCCTCGCGAAAGATATTTTACTATTATGCAAACAAACGCGCGCACGTTTGTTTTCGTTTGATCGCCTTCTGGAAACTAACGAAAATAGTCGAAGAGACAAAACCACTTGGTTACTTGGATTCGAAACATTTTAGTATCATCTTTTTTTCTATCCTTATGACGCGTATGTTTTTATCAGTTGTAATTTATTATTAGAAAGTACAAACTTGTATTAAAAATTTCTACCTTGATGACCTAGCATGCAAACAGTATGTTTATGTATGATACATTATAAAAGTATAACATCCTGCTGTCGATGCTGAAAGTTTATGTCAGGGGTGGAATTATGGGAAATGATATAAATTGATGCTTTTAAATGAACATACCGTTAGAATGTACGTATAGTAAAATGTACAGGAGACGATTATTCAACCTCTCGATTATTCAACCCCCAGACGCTGATTTCTGATACGTGTAAACAATTGTAGAACTCGGTATAAGTCCCTAGTTCAGCACTGAAACTAACTAACTATCATTGGAACAGTTATGTTTCTCCAGTACGGATAATCGAGGTTGTAGTGTACCCAAAATGTAGAATATACAGAGTGTGGCCGGATGGGTGGTACAACCGAGCAGGAGGTGATACTACATGTAAAAATAAATCGAAAAAATAGAATAAAATTTTCTAAATAGAATAAAATAGAATAAGAGTTTCAAGTTCCGCCATGTTCGTGTGTCTTGTAATTAGTATTATATGCACAAAATAGAATTAGTTGATCATGGTCAGACGCGTCAGACGATTCCTATGCAATCGCACTTGTATTTGCTCCTATTTTTCGACTTATTTTTACACGAGTATCACCCCCTGCTCGGTTGCAGCACCCGTCCGGCCACACCCTGTATATCCTATTCTAAGCAAATTCTTTTTGAAACGAATATCTAATCGAATAATACTACATCGCAATCAACAGCTTTATAAATTCACATTTGGTGTCATATGTATAATTAACAAGAAAAACCCAAACTGTTTTGTCATTACTAGACAGCAGATCTTTGTGGAAAATAAAAATTTTTGAAACAGAAATTCATGGTCTATCTTAACGTGTCTAACAGGTTGAAAATAATACAACAAAATTTTTAAATTCTTCCAATGTTTTGACTGTTTTACATTGCAAATCCGCTGTCTAGTTATTACGGTTGTCGCGTCTCGCGGTTATTCCGTCCATTTTCGTTCGAGCCGATACGAGATTTTTCGCACGTTTTCGTTCCCCTCTCCGATTCCACGACATCGTTTGACACTAGTGACGCGTACGTTAAAAATACAACAAGCAGCGGCCGCGACGAGGTTGTAACAACGCTCTGGATCTAATTCACCGGCGATAATAATGGCCGCGGCAGAAACATATCGCGAAGGCATAATCGCGGCGCGCGGCAATTCCGCGCGGACCATGCCAGTTTTATTTCCGTCTGGCGCGTTGCGAACAGGAGGATCGCGAGTTTAACGAGCTGACATTCTAATTAGATCTTTCCATTTACTTTCGCGGACCGAATTCGTGTCATCCGATCCGCCGAGGCCACTAAGCCCAGAAAGCAAATAGGGAAACGTTGCCTCTTCTGATGATTTCCGGTCGACGGAGTCCTATATCTTCGGTAACGAGTCCCTTTGAAACTGAACGCGAACACTTCTCGCCGTTCATCGACCACGTATTACTTGTTCGTTCGTAAATTATTTAACATCGCTCGCAGAACTGCTGGGGGCTAAAAGTAGACAACCGCTGAGAAACGAAGGAAATAGGAATTCACTTGTCACCGCGTTAACTTAGCCATTTTAAATTTAGCAGTGTATTTTTTAACGTCGAATAAATCTAGTGCGACGAATCACTGTTTCGAATAGAGCCGGTATAAATCGTTGAAGAGAAGAGGAAGTAATTGCATTTTTACTAGTTGGACTCTTGAATATCAACCGGCTTGCGCGACAGAAATAAAGGTTTCTAGAATCGACGATTCCAGAATTTGTCATTCGTGTCTTAGTCACGTATTATTGCGAGCAAAAGAAAATAGTTTCGATAACCGTACCGTAGAATGTTCACCTCGTGGAACGCGTTAGTCATGCGACGTAACTTCTGTCGAGGATTCCAAAATGTTGGCAGCGTGCATACCGAAGTTAGTTCATTGAGGAATTCGCGATTTTCTGTTTGCGTCACGACGCACTATTTCAGCGATGTTGATCGCTCTAATCGTCTTTATTTACACGCGATACCGAAAACAGAACCGATAAAGTTCCGTGCAGCTCCGGGATACCGTGGAAATGCGAAACAATGCACACCGGAGGTGTTATTTGTAACGGGATCGAACGACAAAAATAAAATGGACTCCGTTGCGTGCACCGTTTCGAAAATACCGCGACATTATTTCGACCGGCTTTAAAACGTGAATCACGTAATCCACCCTTGACGCGGTTTCCTTTGTAATTAATGACGACCACACGGCCGACTTCCCTGGCAGGGGAAAATATCGTTAAACCGCGTCCACGCTGAAGCAAAACTGATGCAGACGTCGCCAGATCAGGGGAATCGAGTCGAATTCAGGGGCAAAAGCTACCCCCTCCCTGCCAGTAGCGGATTGGTCACGTGACATTGTGACGGAGGCGTTGGGGAAGGTAGAGTGGGGACACGAGTCTTAATCTGGCGACTCTGGCCTTTTGTTGCCTTCTTCTTCTTTTATTCGCGACATTTTTTACGAAAAGTTGCACGTTGTTGCTTCAATGTGGACACAGCTTTAAACACGTTCCGTACCGAGCCGTATCTGCTCGACGACTAAGCAAACTTATGTGCTTTGTTCTATACTGCACTTTTAATAATGCCTCATTCTTTTGATGGAAATATATTCTCTACAGTGTTAAATTTGTTATAAAATATATGTTTTTATAAAAATGATAGGGGATAGTTTAACACGTACCATCGGTGGTACACGTGGCACGGAACGTGTTAAATAATCGACGCTTTCATTGACCGCGGAACAATTTCAAAGTGTCGCTTAAAGAAGCCCGAAACAGTTGTCTAAATTTTTAGGTCACGATACGCACATTTGATCTACTTGTTCATCGATTTGCAGATGTATTTGAAGCTCTATGTATAAGTTCTTACTAAGTTGTAGCTCTCAACCAGTAGCTACAAACCGTGGTGTTTGTAGCTGACCAAAGACGTTTGAATTACAGGCAAGTACCGTGTGCGACGTAAGTTCCCCCTGCCCAGAACGATCTGGGATGGCGAGGAGATGTCTTATTGCTTCAAGGAAAAGTCCAGGAGCGTCCTGAGGGATTGGTACGCTACCAATCCTTATCCCTCGCCCCGCGAGAAACGGGAATTAGCGGAAACTACGGGCCTCACCACCACGCAAGTCAGCAACTGGTTCAAGAACAGGAGACAACGGGACCGTGCGGCTGAGCACAGGTATTTATCGCATCTTTTCTTCGTGGTTATATCGGACAATACAACTGCATGTATTGCAATTTGCGTTGGAAAGAAATTCGCACGTTACGTAACTGAAGATCGCGACGTGCTAGACGCGTCCGTCCGTTTTTAGTGAGTCATACCGATACTGATCCTCGTGATTCTTCTTACAATATTGTACATACATATTTATATGTATACATACAATTTTTCGCGGGTGGCCTTGTTCGAAGTTAATCGACACCGGCCGAGGTTAATATCCGTGGAATTCCGGCGAGCGCAGGCGTAGGAGTTTCATGTTGTTTGGAAGGTCGTTGCTCTATATCCGATTTTAGAAACGACCGAGCAATCTCGAAGACGGCCTCATAACTGCGTAACGAAGCCGCTGCTTGTCCCTCGCGTGATTCGACTTTTCCTTGGAATTTTACCACTACGCGCTTCTTCGCCATTTATCAATTTCACGCGTTGACAAACTTTGTCGCATTCTTCGAATATCTCTCCGACATTATGAATCTTCCGAACGATACTCCGCGCGATTTCTGTTGGGAGAAACTATTTGATTTACTCGTGGAATCAATGGTACGCTTCACTTCTAGAAAGTACGCTCTCTTAGCCAGTACTGCTGCCAACACGTTTGTTCTTTCATCAAATCCTGCTCTCCTGTAAAATTTGCACTTTGTCATCCAACGTTGTTCTAGCTTCAATTGTTGAATTGTTGGCTGGAACTACGTTGGATGAATCAATTTAATTATTGGAATGTTGGCTGAAACAATATTGCATGATACAATAAATTTTTAAATGTTTTCGGCGCTACGGTTCGATCCTTGTTACGAAACAAAGCAGTTTTGCTAATTTATTCAAACATTATCAACGTTTCGAGGATTCACACACTTAAAAATTTTCATTCTTTCACAAAGCAAGTAAGTTTGTTATTTGGAAATAATATCAAATCATTTTACAGTAATAATTCATTGAATAAATTCTGTTTTTTTCAACAAGTTTACAACATAATTTTGTTACAGACGCAATTTCAAATAATTAATCTTGAAAAAGATCCAAACATAGGATCGAAACGTTGATAATGTTTGAATAAATTAGCAAAACTGCTTTGTTTCGTAACCAGGATCGAACCGTAGCGCCGAAAACATTTAAAAATTTATTGCCAATACATACGATCGATAACGAGAAAACACATTGCATGATACAATCTAGCCACCAATTCAATCTTTCAATTCGCAAATTTTTGTATTCAGAAGACTCTCACTGTACGAGCCACTTAATGCGAAAGTCAACAATTGTCCGTTTAGTTTGGCACTAAATCATAGTTTAATTTAATAATTGCTATATAATTTATCAATGCTTGGACAAGACTAACGGCACATCTGTCGATATTGTTTTATAGAATTTAATTCGTCGTTGCTCAACGATTTTTGACTCGTACCATTTTCGTGCGACAGATATAGTTGCTTGAAAATAGAGTAAATCTCGATTTTGACCAGCTTAATATGTCAAAGTTACCAGAAACTATTTTAATACAGCAGACACGCAGAAATTGATGTTAATGTTTCCGAAGATCTTCATAATAATGTACAAATGGAACAGACTCCGTCGAAAACGATCGGGACTTAAACGGATATTAATTTTCACTCCATTCGCAAGCCGGCAATTTTCGAGGCAAAACGAAATCGTCCGAGGCGTAACACGACCCGCCGATGCCCGCTTAATCGAAGCTTCATTACCCTCGGCCGGAAAGTGTTAAAATTCTCGACTGCTCCGAGTCGATTTAGGTTCCGTTATAATATATACCCCCCTGAAATCATACAGAAACTGCTGTTCGGCTTTCTGCGTGCCTGCGCCTCAAGCTACTCCGCCATTTTCCTTTACTTTTTGCACTACACCAAGAACAAAAACCGAAAATCTCGTTCAAAGGGTCCCTTCATCCTCTTAACAGAGTAAAAAATCTTCGTCTTCGGCCCGGGAAAAAACTTCAAATTAACCGCATTCCTCCCATCTTTAACGAGACTAATAGGTGTTTAAAACGCTATATCCTATAAGATCTTTATCAAACACGTAATAATACATACTTCCTTCACGACTAGATTTACTTTCGTGATAACAGTAGAGATTAATTTTTTATTGACATTACTGTCCGAGTCCAAATGAAACAGAAACCTTCTCAATTTTTTTCACACTTTCGGCCAAATTGTGTTTCACGCAATTGCAGGTGCTACACATAAGTACCGAAAATATTTAGACTAATGGTTTTAATGAACAATAAAAGTAACATTGCTCCAGCCATCAATCAAATTTTTCAATTTACAAATCTTTGTATTCTGCAGACCCTTACCGTACGAGCCACGTGTCTGGTTTAGCACTAAATCACAATTCAATGAAATAATTGCGATAAAATTGATCGGGGCTTACTCAAGACCAACGAAAAACTTACTTCGAATAACGTCAGGAATCACCCCTTTCAAGAAAGTACAGCATTTGTTGAACACCCCCGTACAACAGCACCACAAACGGTTAGATTGTGGTTCAAATTCGTTTAACCCCGCGGAGTTAGTTTAACCTCATCGTGCGGAACGATGAAAAAGGCTGATTTCGCGAGGCTGTGCTACGCTTCCGGCTAGTGGAGTTTCGTTTAATGGCGCGTGATGGGAACGGCGGACACTCGACAACGGGGAAACGGTGGAAGTACCATAAATATACGAAAGCGAACGAAGACGAGCTGAAACGAAAAAAAGGGGAGAAAGAAAATGCAGGGATAAAAAGGGAAGGGTAAACCGGTCGATCCCTCGATTTCGGTGGTGAATCCATCGATGCGAATCGGTGGCCAGGATAGACAGACAGCGCAGTGCGCCGCGTCAACTCGCAGAGAATTTTGCGAGGGAGGAAGTGGGAAGCACCACCGTGGCGAGGCCCAGTCCAGTGCACAGCCGTGTCACGCCACGGGGAACGTATCGAATTTCTTATGGCTTCTGTGTATTCCCATGAACGGAGACGGAAGGTCAGAGAGAAACAAGGGAGGAGAGCGAGAGAGGGAACCGCGGTGGTGGTTCCTATAGTCCTATCCAATGGCTTTGGGGGTATCGTGGATACGCATGGCATCATTCGCGGCATATTAATTACAGGAAATCCCACAAAGCATTCATACCACCCTGTCTCCTGCACCCTCTCCGTCTGTGGGCAATTTGCCACGCGTGCGCGCGCGCGCCAGCACACCCCCTACGGCAGACATCGAACCGGCCGAAACTGTTTGATCGATCGATCGGATAACTCTTTGCCAGTTTGTTCGCAGTCTTCCTCCTTTTTATCTTCAGGCATTTCTATGCATTTGCAGTGGCTCGTAAAACGACTTGCTCTAATTTGAAACCGTAGCAACGTTAAAAATATTCAAGAATGTCGGTATATTGTCTTCAGCTCGTTGAGATTGTTAAAAAGAAAAGGAACGTCTACGTGGTTACTGTTTCTCGTAATCGATGCCGACAATTGTTCGTCTGCATAAAGATCCGCAGTCTATCGATCGCTATCGCAATACTAACACTTTAAATGAGAATCACTTTTCTATACAAATGGATTGAACAACTTTTTCTGTGAAGCTCGAAGGACTAGATACACGGTGGGCATACAAAGACCTATCTCCTTGTACGTCTGACCATTAGCAACCAATACTACTGACACTATACGTTCCATCTCCTTGTACGGTACTGTTCGATTGCGAATTTTTCTGAGGAAAAGATTCCGATCATTTTTAATGGTTTCTGGTAGCTGAAAAAAGATCCTGCTCATTTTTAATGGTCATCTACTGGTAGTCAAAAAAATTCCCGGTCATTTTTTTTTTTTGGTTACTGGTAACCAAAAGAAGATTCCGATCATTTTTAGTGGTCAGCGAAAATAATTTTGGTCGTTCATAATAGTTGTTCATAAGGAAAATTTATGAATTAGATCAATTATACCAGAACTTTCTAATTTTGTGTTAGTACAATTATGTCTGTTGCTCGCGGATTTAACGAGTGAAGAGGTTTCGGAAATTCAGACTGGTGGCTTGTGTTCAACAGACGTCCTTTCAGCTAGTTGGCCCGCAAGCTGATGTGAATTAAAGCTGGATCACTCGCCAGGGGCGGATACATGGTCGTGTATCGGGCCCCATGGGACTGGGGCGTCTCGTGGGCGTTCGTATCGGGCAAAAAACTTCCGACATCGGGACGCATGGTGTAGGCTCCCTCGGGAACTCTTATCGAACGATTAAACGGCCCCGTTTAGAACGCGATATACAGTATGCACGTAATGCGCGGATGAAGAACAGACGATTTATTCAAAGGTTCGCGTGATTTGAACTTCTCCGGTTCGCGAGGCAACAACCTTCAATAATTTAACCCTAGCACCGCGGCCTCGCGTAATAGGTTATATTTATAGCGATCCCCTGAAACTGCACGGCGCGGTTTTTTACGTGAGCTTCGTTCTGAAAAAGAATCTTTATTGTAGCCAACACTAATCGTAGTACACGTATACAGTGGTCGAAATTTCTATAAAGTCATCTTGTTTTTCATAGATATTTTAAAAATGTCACCATTTTTGTTGATTTGTCGTATCTGATCTTCTGCCTTGTAGACACTCGGATAGAGGGACTGCGTACTCTACACCGCTATGTTTACTATTTACGTTTTTCTTAATTTTTTTCTGTGTGGTACAGAACACAAGTGCGAAGTTTCTATAAAGTCACTTAATGTTTCTCTG
>CM052289.1:5099457-5214601 GCA_028455765.1 Lasioglossum oenotherae
TTCCATTCTATATGATTTTCTTCATTTTATGGATATCAAATTGATACAATACTTACATGTTTAGTAATTGATTACTACCCGAATTGCAACAAACTGGAGTGAAATGGAAATTCATTTTTAAATTCGTCTAAATGTTTTTAGTTACACCCAGCCATTTTCGTCATGAATGCATAAAATCCGCTGTCTACTTAAGCACTACTTAACACTTCAAGCATCGTGTTATACAGGGTGTCCCAAAAATGTTGTACCTCTTGGAAGGTGGTGATTCCCGAGGTTGAAAATCACAGACTCTAGTTATAATCATTTCCGAAGTCATCGGATGAAAAGTTGGATAGTCGAGGCGCCATGGCAATACGGGATCGAACAACGGCGAAGTAGCGCCACCCTCTTCCTCACTGTAAGGTCCCCTCGGTTTTCAGGAAGAGTCAATATTGGCGCAGCCACCCCCGCGCGTCCAACCCTTACCAAAAGGCCGACAACCGTCAGTGTCCCCTCCGTAACGCCCTCTCGACACTGACTCCATTCTGTTTTCTCCCCCATCTGTTCTCCTCCACCACATCCGGGAAATGGCATCCATTCCCAAAAACCTTCTGACTCAGGGGGGTGGACATCCTTCGACCCCAATCCGCGTCCACTTCAATCGGATGTGCCTCCATCTTCCACTTACGTAATACTCGAGAGAACGATTTAATTAACGCTGCATAATGGACATTTAATATTGGGGTTAGTATTTGCTTGTTTATACGTTGGCCCTTTCAGCCTGGGAATGTACGGGTGTGCAATTATCTCTAACCGTGCCACAGTACCACATGAGTCTTACATTTGTCATGGTAGGTAATTATATTGAAGTTACAAAGATGCTTTATATTATGTTTATATTTTTATAGAACAACATATACCAGTCACATGTTGTGCTCGGTGCGGTTAGAGTGAGTAAACTGCGAGAATTTCTGCAAAATAAAAAGTGGTCAAGCAGTGGACGGAATTATAATACACGATGCAGCTGAGAGCAACGGTATTTCGAAATTCTTGCCACTCCACATACATTTCTACCAAAATTGAAGAAAATGGCTAGCGAAAGAAAGCTAGAGGTGAAAGATGGATCCCGGAGACTGATGAATTGACTCTCGCCTCTCATAATCCAGCCGTGTCGCAGCCGTCGGTAGCGTGGGTCGTCATCGTGACTCCTCGACACGTCGTCGATCGCGATCGATTTCCATCAAAGTCGCTGCCGAGCTTCGATACCGATCGACTTCCATCAAAGTCGAAGACCTCGCCCTGTTCTCCGGTGCCGGCCAGCAGGCGAACGAGCGAGCGAACGTTCGTCTCCCGCTGGGCACGGATGAATCACTATGCTCGTACAAGCGTTTGTCATTCGACTGCGATGTCTACCGCGATCTCTTCGAGGCTCGTAAAAGACGGCCGAAACGTGTGATACGCCGCGGTTGCTGATACTCGCGACCGTGATACGAGCTCGTTGACAAGTCGACCGAGAATCTAATTTCGGAAAATTTACTTGTTTCATTTACGAGTCGCTACATCAATCTCATTAACAGTCAACGCCTGCACATTGTACCAATTCCGACGAATATTTCAAAATTCAACAGACGAACTCGGCCGACCAAGTTTCTACTTCTACACTTTTTCACATGTCGCTGAACCCCCTGATTTTGATTAAAAATAACCGCTACAGAGACCGAAATGTCTCTGATACTATTGTAGTAACTATAATCAGATAATCGAATAACCATTATCGCTGATGTAAATTACTTTCATCTAATTTTTGACAAATAATATCATTAACAATTAGTGTCTACTCACGGTGTATGAATGATCGAATTTAATCTGAAAATACTATACAGTTGTGTGCCCTGTGTCAGGTAGAAGGTAATTTTTAAAAAATCAAGTTTGCTAGCAAAAATTCCGAAAGAATTCACAGCCGTGTGTACTATTGGTAGAATGTTCATGAATTTTTTCGTAAAGAACCCTTACTCCGTAACTACCCTAGGCTATCGACTTGAAACTTGCCACAAAGGGTTTTCTGATGGAGGTAGATCAATTTGGATAGATGGCAGATTCAACCACCTTATTCCACTTTATACCAACGCGTCCCCAACGTAAAGGGTTAGTGGATGCCTGAGGACAGAATTGTATCGGCAAGGGTGGGTACACGATTCCGGCAGAAGTCGCAAAGAGTTCATTCATCAGCGGTGGAGTGAGTCAATTATCCGGAAGAAAAACGAATGGGAGATTGAGGAACGATGACCGGAAGCCGGCGGCGGTGAAGCTTCGTTGCACAAATAAAGATGCGTTCGGGTCAAGCGGGTAGACACTCGTTGAAATCGTTCTCGCGATGCCGACGTCCCCGAAATAGCTACGACTACTGCCCGCGTACCATTGCCTGGTTTACGGTTACAGCATGCACGGTGTCTGGGCAACGCGGTCTGCGTATCTGAAACCAGAGAACCCATCTCTTCGTCACCGTGGCTCCTCTTCGTACGGTCCGCCCAACATTCATGAACCGTTGCACGAAAAAGGTGACTCTCTGTCTACCGTGATTCCCGTCCGGCTCCCGAATCCTCGTACTTTCAGTCCTTGGTCTCTCCTTCAGCCACTCTCGAAAATGTGTTTCATTTCGACCCTTCTAACCCTCATACGTTCCTCGTGGTGAACTCTCCATCGAACATACTTTAACTCCAACCATACCGAGCGCAATATGCGACTGGTACGCATTGTTTCATGAAAATTACAAGACTGAATTCATTGAAATTCCTCGCAATTTTTATAACAGCACGTGCTTGAATGAAGAAATTCATCTAATCATTTCTAGTGGAGTTATCCTTGTAACTTCAATAATTATAAAATAAAAAATGTGAAACAGGTCATTTAAAATCTCGTGCTACAGCATTGGCATTCCTGAAGGACGTGTACTTTACAAATTTTAATACACTATGGTCCCTGAGAAGGGACATGTGATCTAAATAATTGTGATTTTTTGTTTATTCCACACCTGCGGAGGCTACTACCACTAAAAACAATATTTTATTTGGTTCCACTTTAATATTATAAACTCCACTAGTGATGATTTCGGACTTTCTTCTTCGCTGGATTATTACTAGACTGCGGATCTTTATGGAAAATGAAACGTATTTGCATTGTTTGCAAGACACAGGTGGCGAATAAAAAAATTTGCCATCTTTTCATTATCTCATTAAACTGAAACTGATACACTGATGTCCTTAAATCTTTTTAATATGACCACTGCTTTAAATTGTGCGTAGCTATTTCTATCATAAATGCATAAAATCCGCAGTCTAATTATCACATAGTAGACAAACCACCGTGCGGCGTGTTGGTGGGGGTTTCTCCTCTTCATTCATTCGTTTCCCTGGGGCCAGCAATTTTGTGAATTCCGGCCGGCGAACGAGCGTATAAATAGCCAGTTTCCACGATTTCGCGCTTTCGTTCGCGGTGTCGACGAGAGTTCGGCCGCGGTTCCTGTTCGCCGATGATCTCTCATTCAGATTTAGGATCTGGCGAGCCATGGTCTGTTCCCGTTTGGCCCGTTTCGCAACGATCGGCTGCGATCGGCTCGTTTCTCATCGTTCGCATGACTCCTCGAACAGTCCCGAGCAACACGAATCGGACGCAAAAACGACGAGACGGCCTTAGCGTCAATCAGATCGCGGTATTTCTGCGTCGACGCGTTATGGGCGGACCCTTGCCGATTCCTTCGAAATCATTGAATAGAAATAGAGCGCCTTCGGTCCTGCTGCAGACGCGACCCTCGCTTTATGACGCAACTGTTGCGTATCGACGATGGTTATTCTTATTTTTTCATATTAAACATCTAAAACAACGGATCAGATTGATTCCAGCTGTTATCTTACGCTCCCATTCAGAGTGGACGACGTTCGTCACTTTTTACGAAATTTCTGAAGTACGATTTATTTTATTGTTGCTGAATTACTGCAAGTATGTACGTGTGTAATTTCTTCTTTCATTACACCGAATTACGTGCAAGTTAGATAATAAAGAGAGGATATAAATGTTAAATTATGATGTTTGCTTTAACAGTTAATATTTCTTCAGTTAATGCTAACTAATTGTAAGTGAATTGATTCGCGTCTATTCCATTCATATTGTACATAATAGTTGCGATAGATGAAATACGGCGTATTTGAGAGCCTGTTAAACTTTAACGACCCGCAGCAACACAATTTAATGTGATAGAAAATTGCCCACTGTTGTGAAAATGTTGTAACACGAATATACTGCGTCCTAATTGAAATAGAGTATGAGTACGAGCTCAAAGTGGAATACCAGCGTGAAATTCAATATTTCCAAAGTGTACAATAAATCATAAATATTGCTGGATATTACTCGAAGCACGCGGTGCAACATTGCTTGAATGTTCTCTACAAAGTTCCGCAACCGTTCTTGGAAAACTAATTGAACCGTAGAAAACTGTACGACAAATAGTTTGCAATAAGACGAGATCGCCGGTGCATCTGCTTAAATTATTTATACGAACAGGCGAACATTTCTACGTAAAGATACGAGCTAGGGAACAAGGCAGCTTTAACGTCTGTACGCTAGTGGTGAATAAAGTTCCAGCTCATATCCGTGAATTTATTGGTCGACCGAATACAAAGTAGCTTCTGCGTAACTTGCGTGTATTGCGCGCGATAAAGTTGCATTTTACGAGTTGCATTGCAACATTACAGCGATTCAAACGATTTATGCTACCAATAATTTCAGCGGACTCGGAAATATTCGCGTATTGTACCCATGTAATATTTAGCGATAAATTCTGTCATTTAGTGATTACGTCACTACACACAGCAAAAAGAAAAGTGAAACGTTTAGGATTAAAACGTACGAGGGGATTCCCGTTCTCACGGATGATCTTCCACTGGTCAGATTAAATGCATAAAGAGAAGTTCCATTAGTTTAGATTAGCTTCAAAGCAGGTGTTTACCGCGCCAGTTTTATTTTGAAATCCACCTTTATTGTCCTTCTGTGTGCTTTTTATTATTTTGAGGAATTCATATTCTGAACGTTTACTGTACATGTAACAGATCGACTTGTTTGTAAGAACTTGAATTTTTCGAAGAAGAGAAGCCTGATAGAAGAATCGTAGTTCGCTATCGACTGAGGGATTAGTTTCTTCGTTCAGCGACGACAATCGTGAAATTTCCTCGAAGGAGAGACATCGGGGGATGGAATAATGCTCGCCTAATTCGACCTACGACCCCGTGACAATGGATTCGTAGGACGAAAAAGAGAGAAAAAGATAAAAGGGGTGATACCGGGGGTTGGATGTTCGGTGAACATTGAATCCAGGGACGGTAAAGGTTCCTCTGGTTCGACCCAGAGAGAAAGATAAAAGAAGAGAGCGTTGGGGCGGCCACGTTGGCATGGCCTCAGCCATTTTCGGGTTCACGCGGACAAAAAAGGCGGGTAGGGCCCTCGGTGAAAACCGCTTTTAAAGAAGACCACGTCAAATCTGACAGGACGAGGGACGGAAAGGGGGGCCACATATGGGCACGTAAGGGGCCAAAAAGGGTCCGCCTAGTCCTCGCGGCGTCGTTGCTCGTCCGGTGCTGCTGTTTCAAAAAGAACAATCCTCCCTTGCTCGCGTTCCTCGCTCCTCTTCTTCGTCATCTTCGTCTCTCTCTCTCTCTTCTTGGTCCTCGTTTTCCCTCTTCTTTCCTCCGAGCGAGCCTCCCTCGTTTTCTTCTGTTAACTGTCCACCGACAGAGGGGGCATTCATTCATGCACGCATTCCCAGAATGCACCACTCGCTCGGAGAACCGGAGCCCGAGCATACCATCGAGCATGTGTACCAACGCGACCTTGAAGCTTCCGTTTCGAGGAACGAGACGATCCTCTCGAAAACGGGAAACTTGCCCGAGCTCCGAAGATGTTGGCCACAGTGATTCGTAAGTTGTCAGATTCTTAACATTTTCGTGGCGACTGTTTAACACCTGTTCGAACCCATCGCACGCAGCTAAGAACTCATTAACCCTTTCACGGCCCACGCTTTAGCTTGAGAGATAATTAGGGGTCTCCCGTGTAACGGAAAACAAGTATATTTTTAAGAATTTTGTTTCGATATGCGTAAGCAATTAGGGTTGAACAATTTTCGGTTGAAAACGAACGAGTTAGAAACACAATGAAACTGTTTAGAACACATTTGTAGCCTTTGCTTGTCACAGCTCCACTGAACACGACCTCTGGCTTCCGATGCTCGTGAATAGATTGCGAAACATTTGCAGAAAATGTTAGAATACAAAATTCGTCAGAGTTTAGTACGATTTTTATGTATTTCAGATCTACGAAAAGGCTACTGCCACTGAAAACAAGATTTTGTTTAATTCCACATTCTAAAAATTCATCTAGGAAAATTGCATGAACATCCGCAGTCTACTCATGAAAGATTTGTTTATAAACAGAACTAAAGTTGACAAACACGACATTTGTGTTTCCAGTGCAATAATGTGGGAAAAAAGTACTGTTCCAACGTTTACGAGAGTTCTCTACAAGCGGGTACTTTTAGTTCAATTTTTATTATTTATTGCACGTCCTTTGTGATTACGAAGCATTTAAACAATCCCCGCGTGTTCATGGTTTCGCGACGCGCGCAACGCATATGTATATCTTTATGCGAGCGAAACTTAAGCCCGAATAACACGGTCCGGACACGGGGGACGAGGTTGCGCGTACCACGAGGATCGAAGCTTCTTGGCGTACTTACATAAGCTTTGTGTCCGGAGAGCTGACGAGTAACTCGACACCGTTCAAGGGAACGTGTGCGTGTACCGTTGCATACGTAGGTATACGTCATACGAAAATGCTTCCGCTGGCGGGATGCTACCGCGAAAAAGAGGCGACGAAAAGAAAGACGAAAAAGCGTCACGCCGGTCGGATATAGACGTCGAACGCATTCAACTAAAGCGCAGCAGGCCATTATCGTTTCCTCCGACCTCTGCCAGCGTCCAACAGGCCGCAGTCGAACATCACAAAACGACTAACGTGGCGTTACACTTCGGGACCAAATGTTAGAAAATTTTTTTCTGGCCGAACCTACTGCGGATTTGAAGATTAAAGCGCTTCCTGTTTGCGACGACTGCTCCGAATTTGATCTACGATCTTTTTTGGCCGTTTTATGGAACAGAAACGAAAAGGAGGCTCGTTCATGTGAAGCCCTCGTGTTGTAGCTTATGTTACATGAAATTTTTGTTAGAACGAACACAAAATTTACTCAAATTCATCTATGATAAATGTGTTATCGCACGAACCGATAAATCGTGTTCTGCGTGTTCTGCGACAGAATTAGTTCGCATAAAAGCCCAACGGATAGATAGAGACCTATTGTATTCGAGTTAGTTGGACGAGATATTTTCGCCCGGCGAAACACGAGTAAAACAATAGGATAACGTCTTAACGAACAATAAAGTTCAAATGTTCCGTGCAGCCCCGGGGGACAGCAAGAACAACCGATAGGAGACCCGGTGCCAGATTCGCGTCTTCATACGCCGCGTTTTCGTCGTTCTGGACGGTTTACGACTCACTATCGCGGACAGTCTCGTGCATCGGATTAAATCTGCTGCACCATGGGCCGCTGTATAACCTTTCGCTCGGCGAAACAACCGAGGAAATCATCCGCCCCGGCGAACACACTTCCGTATCATTGCACGAATGCAGAACGCAGAAAAATTCGTAGACGTGTTCAGTAGGGTTGCTCTCTTATCCCCCCTAAATTGCGAGATTTACTGAGAAAACGATGTGTGTACGATTTTGGAGCTTTCGGGCAACGGAAACCCGTGCCGCATTTGTGCTAAACTTTTAAATTTGAATAATATATACAAATTGATGGGGCTGAAAAATAGATCAACACTTTCGCATACATCTAATATGTTGAAAATAAATGATTGATATCATTTCACTGTATTTCACCTCTCAGAAATATGAAACGGAATTGATTCAATATAACAATCGTCGACGGAATTGATTCTGGCTATGGTTTTACTATTCGTTCGACTATCAATTCCGTATCCGTTACAATATCGATTCTAGAATCGGCTCTACAACTATTACAATATCGGTTCGAATATTGGTTCCGATATCGCTTCCACGATTGTTATAATATCGGCTCGAATATCGGCTTGATAATTGCTGTAACATCGAATGCGTAACTATTATAATATTCGTTATAATCAGACGTCGGATCTCGATAGAGAATAAAAATTGTTCGGATCAGTTATAACAAACGCGCATTGTGTTCTTAATATGCTTCATAGATTGGGAACGATATAACAATCCTTTAATAGATAGAACGAAATCGCTTCAACAAATCATAACTATAGATTGTACAACAGCACTGGAAACGTTGCAACTGATGTAGAAACGGTCGAAGGAACGTTTGTCGTGCAATTAGTCGTACAATAAATCCTGTAAGCCGTTTAACAGTTAATCGAAGTTATTCTCATAACAGTTCGAGCGCTCGGCTTATTTCACCGGACGGATGCGCCGAACGCCAGCCGTGAACGTTTTCTTTTTTCCTCCCCGTCGAATTCGCTTCTCCGCGATACACGTTTCGCGCATGATCGGTTCCGAAGCTTCTTTCCTTTTGTTTCACATCGACGGAGCACACAGAGCATCATCCCTCCTTTGTGCGTTACCTTGGTACGAGTCTGACGCTGCTCTTCGCCTCTCCCGCCTTCCCGTCCTTCCGGGGAACAATGGACGTCACGGCGGACGTATCCGAGCGAAAAAATTCATTTTCTGGAGGAACTGTTCGTTCTAGAGCGACGTTGCGTGAGACGCTCTTGATTTTTCTGCCCCGACGTGTCCACGATGAAAGAAGGAAAAATAACGATGCTGACGCGACCGGTTGCTCGCCTGATTTTTTAAAGTCCTTCACACATGCATAAACGTAATCCTAATCGAGGTTCTTCTGCCTCCACTTTTGCCAGTATTAGACAGCGGATTTGATGTATTTAGGACAAAAATCGGAGGGTGTAAATTGAAACAATAGAAACAGAAGAATTTAAAAATCCTGCTGTGCTATTTCCAACCAATTAATCATATTAAGAAAGAAAATAATTCTTTTTCGTTATAATAGATATTTTGTATATCTTCTTATTTAAATTGATAAGTTAACATTTCTATCTTAGGTGTCTCAGTTATGTGTTTCGAATTAAAAAAATAATAGTCACGAAGTTTTTGTGTCAAATTGACACGAGGAACGGACGAGGATTAAAATCGCTCGAAGATCTTCGGAATACCTGTGAATTCCGTAAACTCGCGATCTTCGCCGGGGATTACGGACACCTACAGCACCGTTGTAAATTGAAACTGGTCGAGGCGATCCGCAGAGAAGCCTCTAGAAATCGCTAAGTTATTCAGTCAGGAAGAGAGTAAATACTGGCGCGGTTGTGTTTCGCTCTAAACTCGGCTATGTTCGCAACCGTATTTCGTGCAGTCTATTAAAGCTACCCAGGAACATCGGACCGTTTGCGTGGCACTCGAATCATGTTTCTTGTTGCTCCTATAAACCTACGATCCTCGTAAAACGCCGTTAATACCGTGCAATAAAATTCGTGGTCAAGGACTGTTACGATGACTTACGCGTAAATAGAAATGGCTAACGCGTGGGGCTCCCTGTTTTGAGAGCGCAGAGTACATTTCGGCTGTCTTTTTGTTGAAACGGCTCGTTTCAGGCGATGAAGAGCGCGCGTGCTTCCCTTCTGTTCAGTGTACGTCTTCGAATGTTGTCAACAGAATTTACGTTACTAATTATGAACTATTTATATTAACTCAATCTACAAAGAACTACAAAGAACGAGACATCTCATATTCCACGATGATGAAATGTTTCGTGCATTTTTATTATTGATATATGAATATTATTACGAAGGTGCTTAAAAATGATAAATATAAAATACTCCATATTTGACAAAATTAGAGTTTTGACTGTTTGCTTTGTAAGGAATGCAGAGGGATATTTGTAATCGATGTAGAAGGTCTAATATATGTATATACAAAAATACAATTTACAGAAAAGATCTCGTCCAACAATAGAGAAAGAGAACGTATGGTTTGCAAAAATAAAATGGATGTTGGAAGGACACCAGATTTTTCTGCAAAAATTACTCCGTCACATTATGCATTTCTGAATGATAACATTGACAAGATGTTTCAAGGCGATCGAAAACGAAGTAAGGAACTACAATTGCTCGGTAATTTACTAATCGCGTCTGCCGCAAATGCATAAACATCCCTCCGGATTACATACGGCAAATCCCCGCCATATTTCAATCGTCGTTGGATCGCCGCAGAGGTGACCACGCACGCGCGCTCGATCCCTGAAGCATTCTTAGATCCCGCGACGGAAATTTACGATCGAACGTTTGTCGCCGTTCTTCCGCCGACGCCGTGGAGATGTAAGCGTCTCGCCGCCTTGTTGGTCGGCATTTGGCATGAAAATTCTGATTTTCTGGCAGCGTTTGCCGTGGCAGAATGCATTCTTCCGCGCGATTATTCCCGTCGAAACAAGTCGATCCGTCGAGGATCAAGCGCCATTCATTTTCCGCGTTCAAAAGGTCGATAACTCTTCCCCGCGAAATATCCGCTGTCCGGCTATTCGTCTTTCATTTCGTTATCCATGTTACCCTCGTAATTATCGCGTCGTTAATCTTGCCGACCGCGGGAGCGATTGCCGCATAAAACGAATTAGTTTCCTCCATTCGGAAAATCGAGGCTTCGATTCCGATTGGCGGATTAATAGTCACGTCGACCGAAGAACATTCGAGCTTTTATTTCATTCGCTACGATGCACTTTGTGCAGCAAATCTGAAAACAATCGAGAACAAGCTCACCAGTGAATTTATATAAAACTGATATCTGGAAAACTTTTATGATCATCCGATAACTTCGATGTAAAATCAGAAATATTAAGTTTCCAGGATTTTTTCAAAAATCAACTTTGCTGTCCAAAATTCGGAAAAATTAACAGTCCTGCGTCTTGTTAGGTACAACGTCCATGAATTTTTTCGTAATTTTTTGTTAAGCAGAACGAGAGAAATAGAGCATAATTTATCGAACCATGCTCACCCTGTATTGTATTGTAATATAATTTTATAAAAATCGCGATTTTGCAACCAAAAATTCAGAAAAAAATTCACAATTGTGCGCGCTATTGAGCAGAATGTTCACGAATTTTTTCGTAATTTTAAACACCCTGTAACCACCCTTGTGGTAGGGGTGCCAACTTGAAATTTGTTTTGGGGGCGTATACTTGAAATTGTTCCTCAGAGGTTGACTTATAGAGGTTGACTATATTCACTGTTTGTGAACGAAAATAAACGAAACATGACTCGTCGATTTCGATAATCTATACTGAGTCCGATGATCGATTTGCATAAGGTGTTCCCGGGAAATAAAAGGGCGCTCGTTGGGTGGTTCGTCCGCGAGAGATGATTTCGATCTGTGTTTAAATCAGTTTCGCGCGGCGAGACCGATCAGGCGATCATTGACATGATTATTAACGAGCCTCCCGTGTGCGGCAACGAAAGTTTCCCGGAGGCTGTTCCGTTGACCGGGTGGTTGAGGAATAGGCGACAGACCGATTCCCGCTCGCTTGTGTAACACGGTCCCGCGAAGACGAAGAAGACTACCGAGTGGCAGGTTCAGCGTAATCCGGATTAAAGAATTCCGGAACACCGAAAGCGTTTTAACGCTGCGGTCCTGTTATTCGACGGAAGACTACTGAGTTTACCTGCTGCGATTTTATCGGTCTGTCACGTAGCTATTAGTGGTCAACTACCTACCGATCGATCGCTCCTATCAACCCGAGAATCTGAATTCAGGCTTTATCAATCTTTCGATTTACCTTTTAAGAATTCCTCGCGAGTCACCCAAGTCAAGCGATCTGCTTAACATTTCTTGATGTTTCTTGAAAATATTTATTTCTTCAGATAGGAAGAAATGTTTTTCCACTGGTTGGAGTTGGTTGTGAGATTTCATTGACTAAGATCTATTAGCTTGTATTGTTCTCCCATCAAATCTTGCTCTCTTGTAAAATTTGCACTTTGTGTCGTCCAAAGTTGTATTCCAGCCAACAATTCAATAATTAAATTAGCAATAACGAACAACGATGGATGATGAAAAGTGCAAATTTTCCAGCCACCACTTCAATTGTTTGGTCTTGATTGTTTTCAGTCTTTACTTGCAATGCATAACAACGCTACACGAGTACATAAATAAATACATTTAAAACTGGTAAGCTGTTATTCATACATATATTTCAATAACTCAGATGATCTAAATTTTTTATCTTACGCAAGATTTGAAAAATCGTATTTTGGCCAACTGTCGGAGGCAAACGTGCGACGGCAGCTTTAGCCGACGCGACGGCGATATTAACTGACATTAGCCATATGATATTCGTCAGTAATTCTATACCATACTATATCAAGTCTCATTGATTCTACAGCTTTTCCTTGCTAGACCATATGGCCGGATAGATTTATGGGGAATAGAGTTAGGATAGATTTATCAGGACAACATGCAATTAAAACTAATCGAGCAGAGAATTTGTTGGCATGTTTATGCTTTATACTTTCCAGTTCATTTTTGTAGAAGTGAGAATCACTGTTTTTATACATATAATATTACACATGAACAACCATAGTACCCCA
The DNA here is from genome assembly GCA_028455765.1 of Lasioglossum oenotherae. NCBI lineage: Eukaryota > Metazoa > Arthropoda > Insecta > Hymenoptera > Halictidae > Lasioglossum > Lasioglossum oenotherae. The sequence continues at coordinate 5,112,165 of CM052289.1, forward strand.
TCATCCCTCCTATCAAAGACCCCATCTTGCATCGAGCCATCGTTCTCCAGAGTTATTTTAATAAAAGAGGATACTGCAATTTTTAATTTCTTCTTTTTTATGATACCCCATCTCACCTCACAACCCTATGAAGTATTAGGTATGATGGTATTAGATAGCTACGCCTAAAAATACTGTAATTAAACTATACATGTATATGTATATGCCATGAATACGTAAAGATCCGCAGTCTACTGTTTAATTGTACACGGTGGAAGCTCAAGAGAGAAAGAGAGAGGTACAACCGAACAGGAAGATATTTTCCCGTGAAATTGCGCGACGGTGGGATTTAGCAGTCAGAGGGGTGGTCGGCCAAGAATACACACGCGCAGATAAAAGAAAAGAAAAGGCCAGAGAGGAGCCGAGGCTTGACCACGTGGAGAGTCGCGGGAGAAAGGAAGAGAAAGAGTAAAGAGAGAGAGAGAGAGAGTCGAAGTTTGTAAACAGAGGCGGTGTGTACACGGTAGGCTGCATCCCCATTATTTTAGGCCGAAGAAATTCTTTCCTATCTGCTTATGGAATCAGCTGCCGGCAGAAGTCCCTACCTTCTGGTTCCTCAACGTGCTCACCTGCCGGCCGGGATGGATAGAAGAAGCGAGACTGTGCTCTCGAAGTGGCCGTCGAAGGGGACCACCGGGGGGTACCGTTGGGAAAATCCTAGCTTCCTCCCTTCTGCCCCCTGACAAACTAGCCAAAACCGATATTCAATTTGCTCTGGGTCCTTCGGCCACAGCTCCTCGAGATCGGCGGAGCAGTTTGCCTTCCTGCCTCTTTTCCCAGCTTTCCTTCCTTCTACATCCCGCGATAAAACTACAGTTCACTGTACAAAGTATTCGTACAGCTTTTAGAAACGAATAGCTTCTTCGAAATTGGACCCAACAGCTTCAGCATCACAGCTGATGTGTGAACAATTTTGTTAAAAATTGTAAACGCCACAGATTTTGAACGCAACGTAGACCAGAACTCTCTACGAGCAGCTACAGAATTTTCTGAACGACCTAGCAGTTTCGTCGCGGTATGTACCTTTCCATTTTCCTCGGTTGAGTAATCCGTAGGCTTCCCTCTGTTCCGGGGAACCGGATAATTCCCAGTGCCCCTTTAATTCGCAGGTAATCTTATGAAAGTTCCGCCAGGAAGTCAAGTTTCACGTGTTTCGGCCACGGTTCGCCAGACAGATCCGCTTTGCCGTTATCTTCCCGTGCACCCGCTGGTTCGTTCGACTCACTTTTCGAAAGACGATCACGCGTTTGGCTAACTTTGAGCCCCGTTGATTTGTGGATTCTCGTTCCGCGGACACGCATTCTTTGGCACTGACGGACTCCGCCGCGTCGGTGGAACATGTCAGGAAGATGACACCAGAAATATTACGTAGTGTTAACCAGCTTGTTTATTGTTATCGTTTCTAAACAGTGGTAGGTAAATCAAGTTCGTAACGCGTTATGTCTTCAGGCTATGCTTCGCTAAAGTGGTAAATCATTAAAAGCGCACGGTGCGATCCTTTTTCCCTAACGGCTTTATAAGGATCTACTAGATGTCTTTTAATAATGATTAAAATTAATTTTGCTATAAATGCACAAAGATTGTCTAGACATGAAGTTCCGAAGTTCACGAATGTTAAATCGTCGTATACGCTCGGTCTGTGCGTCGCTCACCGAAGTTGTACCGACAAGGTGCAACCAGAAAAGTGCCAGCTGATTTTCATCTAAGTCTCGTTCGGTTGGTGGGATTTTCGGCAGCGATGTCTCGCGATTCGCTCGATTACGACCTGCTAGCTAGAAAGGAATTTGGAGGGCGTGAGACGCAACACGTCGCCGAGAGAGCATGATCGTCAGCGTGGCGTCTCGCGCGAGACACGCGTACGACGCACACGCTCCTAGATCCCGCTCGGTTTTCGAAGAACAGAGATGAGAGCATCGAGACACGACCAACACCGGCAGAAAGTGAAAGAGAGAGAGAAAGAGAGAGAGACAGAGAGAGAGAGTGGGACAGAAACAGGCGGAAAGCCGGCTAAAAGCCGAGCCAAGAGATCTGAGATTTCGGGCTTCTATTCTCGTCGGAGATGCGATCCGATTGCGCTCGTCGTCGCGTTAGAAACGCGAGACAATATTATTAGACTCGTTAGAAAAACGAGGAAATGGAAACTGACTGGCAGCCAGTGAGATCTTAATTGACTGGAGCTGAAAATTTGGCGACTCCGCGGATTCCGTAAGAATTTTCGCTTAATTGCGAATTGATCGATCGAGCCGCAACTATGCGTACTGTGTTGCGGCCGGGAACCGTGTTACATGGATTGTTTCACTCTGATGAACGAGTAATGTGATTAGCAGACTTTCTAATTATCTTTGTATTCTTTCCTTGTCCTGATAATGGTAACGATTTCGATGCCATTAAATATCAGTAATCATTAGACAGCGGATCTTCATGCAAAATAAAAATATTCTGCCTGAATTGGAACAAACTGGAGCTAAATAGAAACTGATTTTCCTTATTAATATGTTCAATTGGTTGAAAATAGTATAACAGTATTCTTAAATTCTTCTAATAGGTTCACTGTTCCAAATGGCATCTACTCGTTTTTGTTATAAATGCATAACATCCACTGTCTAGTAATCGTACAATTAAAATCTAAACGAACGCATCAATTATTATTGTATCTTGTATCTGCCAGTATAACGCGTCCTGCGAAATGAATAACGTTCTGAAACGCGTCGGGTCAATTTTATATTCCGTTGATATAAAGTAGTTGATATTCCGAGAGGCGTCGTCTTTCATCCCCAATGGCCGCAGACCCTCGAGGATGGTGGGTGGCGCGCAATTCGAAAGTGGCGCGCGCGGGATGCATTACACCCTAACCGCGTCGCTGCGCGTACAAAATATCAATTCCCGGCTGACCGTTTCTGTCAGAAAGACACGTCGAACGAGGAGCCGCGTAGTTTCGCCGAGGAAGGGCAAGAGTGAACTCGGGATTAGCATAATTCGTAATTTAATTTCCCGATAAATTTCCCGACGCGTTATTCCCCGGACCCGACCAACCCGAGATGAGATGCTATCGGGTCGCGCGATTCCACTAATTCGCGTCTAAGTTTATATCGGCCTGGAGAGAGCAGCACGGGGTCGAGATAGGATCTCCCTCCTGTTCCCCTTCTTTCTCTCCTTTCCCTTCTGGAATCCTTTTCTCCCGCGGGCCGCCTCGTAAAATCGGATTATATCGGCTCTGTCGCCCCTGCGTTGACGCACACTTTATTCGAGCCACCATACGATATCGCCTGTGTACCTTGTCCCTGTTTTATCAAACAACTGGGGTCAGGGTTCGCGGTCCTAGCTTTCGGGTTTTTCTGTTAACGCGCCGAGAGCCCTTTCGAATAACCTTTTCTGGCGAATCTAGAGCAGAAATAAGCAGACCCATGTCCGAGCGTTTTTGACAATACTCATTATTTTTTATCAAGATAATCAACACTTAATTGTATGATATCTAGAAAATTCATTGATATACTTTTCATTCTCTGCCCAGCAAAAATTGTGTACACGGTGTGCCTAAAGAAACTTTAATCTAAAGTCAAAATCTAACCGCCCATGTTTTATTCTGAAATCGGACATCTACAATCGTCTAACAATAAAAATCTGCAACGGGTCGCTTCGATTGCTCCTCTGATAGCTCTGGTGTTAATTGTTCGAGGCCCGACACTTTCGTCATCGTTCACGAATCCCGTTCCCGCCGAAAATGCCGATTAGCATTTATAATTCACTGTTCCAAACGTCGAAGGTTCAGCTGGTCTGGGATCCTGCGGCGAGGAAGACGGTTTTAAAGATTGTCCGTCCGTTGTTTCTCGACTGGCAAGATAGAATCTGTCTCTCGAGCCTGTCGGGTCCCAATGCTGGAACCATTTTCTGGCTGTTTCTCCGTTTCGTTCGAGGGCGAACGAATCGATCTTACAACGCAGCGACGGCGTCGAATCACCGACGGAATTTCGAAGCGGCGCTTATTTACGAACTGCCCGATTAATAAAACCAGCCGCGCCTTCGATCATTATCTGCGCAGGGCTATAAACCCGCGCGGGGCCTCGTTTTTCGGGTGATTTCAGTATTACCTTCCTGATGCGCATCGGAAACAATTAAGAATAACGACGATTCAAATTGTCCTATCGGGCATCTGGACACTTTTTTACGGCTCTTAGATGTTCTCTCTGTTCGTCCCTGATGATCGAGTTCCCCTTTATTGTCTTCAACTAGGGACTCTAAAAATTGCCGTACCATTATTCACAATATTGTTTACATTATTCAATATGTTCGTGTCTGAGGTATTATATGAATTATTCATATTCATAAAATGAAGGAAATCATATATGTAGAATGGAATTATTCTAGGTCGGAAGAAATGTTTAATAGCTATACGATCATCATGATTACTTTTCGTAATCTCTAGACTACGGATCTCTATGCAAAATAAAAACTGTCCATCTGAATCGCGAGAAGCTGAGTTGAGACAGAAAAACTTCTGCCTGAATATATTTAATAGATTAAAAATAATATACCTTAAATTCATCTAACATTTTGCTGCTTTACATTACACCTACTAGTTTTCGTCTCACAAGTGCCTATGTATAATCCGCAGTCAGGTTGCAAGGGGGTTGAAAGGCTGCGCTGGCTAAAGTAGAAGAGGGAGAAAGAAGAGAGGTAGACATTGATCCCAGGTGAACGGAGTGGTAGGTGTCACGGCGAACGAGTCGGCCAAATAAATGTCTCCTACGCGCGATGAGTCACAAATCCTAATGAAAATAATAATGCCCGAAAGATTCCGTTCTTTCGTGGCCGCGCGGCGCAACGCGGATAAATTTACTGCGCGATCTTGCCTCGGATAAGGCATACCTGGGGACACCTCGTCGGGGTTATGGACCCTGGCATGCAACGGGTGGCGAGGAAAGTACCGGTGGAAACAAGCCGATCCTCTTGTCCACCGTCTCGGAAACTACGTCGTTCCACGTGTGGGATCTGTTGCATCGCGTCTCGCGGAGATAATTCTTGTTGTCCCGGGAACGAAGAACCGGGACTCCCCTGCAACCGGGGGACCAGATTTTCACCTGCCGAACGGATTTATCGTCGCCTCCGCCGAGACGCCGGGGTCGGATCCTGGGAAGGATCACCGAGCCGATTCCTTTTTAACACAGGATCTTTTTTCGGTGCCAGCTTCTGATCCTGGCGACGATAATTTCGCGATCGCCGCCGCTGAAAACAACTATGGCCACGTTTCCTACGCTCGGACAGAATTCATTGGAAATGGGAGAACACGACTGTTAGCATAACACTTTGACCGCCGCATAGTTCGTCGTAAACTCACCTACCGTCCCGGCGTCCCTTCACCCTAAGCCGTTCCTGTATCAATTTAACACATTTCTCACACGAAGAAACATGTTACTCTGCCATTTCTGGAACAATTGATCTGTAACTTTTATTTTTAAAGTGAAAACTTCTTTAGTACATCACTGGACAGCTGATCTTTATGCGAAATAAACGTTTTCTTCATGAATTGCAACAAACTCGAGTGAAATAGAAATTTATTTTCTGTCATAATAGTTTAATAGTTCAATTCTAATGTTTTTACTGTTTTAAATTACACCTACTCATTTTTATCGTAAATGCATCGAATCCGCTGTCTATACGTCACGCTCCCTGGTGATAGTACAACTCTGAACAGCGGGAACAAACATTTGAGAGCCCTAGAATGTTGGATCTCTAATCCTACGTTGATCGAACCAGCACCGTTCACTCTACCGTGAATTTTACACGAATCCTTAATCTCGTATTGATCAAACCGACCCTGACGACTACCGTGAATTTTTACACGAATCCCGGATAAGCAAGGAAGAGGAGTTCGATGCAGGGTTCTGTTATCAGCAGCTCGGTAGCCTAGCCGTGGGGGCTCCGGGACCGGTTCTCGAAAACAACACCCCGTAGACAAGTGTCGTGGCACTTGCGGCGGAGACAGTGCCGTATCGCGGCGGGCACGTCTAAACGACTTGTAAAACAAGCGCTTAACGATTGCTCGTACCTGAACGTAGAGAGAACGGAACGGTGGAAGACGACGCGTGATGTTCTGGTGGTGGGGACGCGGTAGAAGGAACAGGGGGAATAAGAAGAAGAAGAAGAAGGGGACAGTCACGGGGCCCTTCAGGTCCCACGTGTTTCGACTTCGAGGAGGTCCAGCCCGCTAAATTGAGTTTACGAGACGACCGAGATCGTCTCTTTGTCTCGCGCCGGATCTCGCTTTATATTCCTATTCTTCCATCGTTTTTACCCGTCCCCCCATCCCCTTCCGCGTCCACCCTTAATTCACAAGTACCCTCTTCTCGGTAGTTTACGCATCGGCCACGGTATTATCTTACCCGATATTATTCCGTGCCCCTATCCTCTTCCGCTTCGAGTCACTGCCGATCACCGCTCGAAACTGCTCTATCCCTTTCTCTCTCTCTCTCTCTCCCCCCCCCTCTCTCTCTCTCTCTCTCTCTCTCTCTCTCTCTCTCTCTCTCTGTTTCTCTCTCTCTCTCTGTTTCTCTCTATAGCCTCGGGTTCTTTCGTTCAGTAATTATATTAGACTCATTCCGTATGCCCGGGGTAGAGGGAGACCGGTCCGGGCGAGATTATTCGATGGAGGGTATATTACGAAAGCGCGAAACGCGGCGAAGCCGATTCGCCGGGAAATATATTAATTGGGATGCGGGGATACGCCACCATGTATTGTTAACCGTGTAACGAGAGGCTCGTGGAATCGATAAGATACGTAAAACGCGACCACGCCGATCCAGAATCATCGAGCGAGCCTCCTCGAGCGAGATCGCGTGCTAGATCGGTTTACGGTTCGACACAGCTGCCTCTGAGGAAGGGGTGTGTATATTCGTTCGTTCAGAAGAAAAGTCCAAAATGGAAATTTCACAGGGAAGCTATTTCCGAAAAGTGCCTAAAATTGCCAATTTCTTTTGTTGTATGTAACAGCGGGAGGCGGCGCCAACATTTTTAAATAAAAATAAAACTTGACAGTTTCCGAAACGTGATAAAAAAAGTTAAATGGAACCGTTTTTAAACCACGTGTGTATGCTATTATATCCATTAAAACAATAATTTTAGATATATTTTAGAGAACACCCGATAGACAGCGTCCATCATTTCTTACACGACCAAACGTTTTCTGTTGCAGTGGCCAAAGGGAGGACAAGACCCACGGCGGAGGCCACGACTCGAGTAGCGAGAGCGGCGACGAGTCGAAGAGGCTAGCGATAGGCCCGCCACAATCTCAGCAACCGTTGGCTTGCGCGTTGCAACAGCAACAGCAGCAACAACAACAGCAACAACAGCAACAGATAGTGGAGCACCAACAGACGTCGAACATGTACCAACTTCCGCCACCCGTTTCCGTCTCAAGTCCTCACGCGTATCAAGGTCACGGCTCGACCTTGAGCCATCCTCATACGCCGACGCACCACATGCAACACCACGACGCCAGTAGTGAGAGCGGTGACGACAAGCGGAATCTTCATCATCAGATACAACAACATCTTCAGGTCGGTGCACAAGCTACACACGGCTTGGTGCATCCGACGGCGACCTTGCCACCGCCACCACCTAGCTGCGCCCAACAGAAGAGTCAGCTGGATTACATGCAGTACTATAGCCCGCAGGTTAGCATGACGTTTCAGTAACACGAGTGATCTTTATCGAATTCGCTTCGTCGATGTCCCCGTTTCGTCGAGAACAAATCACGCTCTAGGCGTGAAGGGGGGTTCTATGAACGATTATATCGTCGGCCTCATATGAAAGTTGCCTAAGTTAGGCAGATGTTAGGTACTTCAGTTTCTATCGTTTGAAGGTCGATAAGTTGTCAGATAGCATAGGTACATACATTCCTTACTGTATTTTGCTCCTTAGCAAAACTGAACCAATAACCGCAAGTTTTGAATAAATCATTATATAGTAATATTAGTAATTATATTAGTTTATATTATATTAGTAATTATTAGTAAACATTATATTAGTAATATAGAAGACTAACAAAAAGTCAACATTACAATTATTTTTATCATAGTTAGAAGTAACTTAAGAAATTTAGGCTTAAACCACGACATGTGAAACAAACGTTAAAGCATGGAGGCGGATCCCTAATGTACCGGGGGTGTCTAACAGCATTTGGTGTTGGATCACTGCACCGAATTAATGGCGTCATGAATCAGTACATGTACAAGGATATTTTACAAGATATCATTTCATAGATGCTGTTGAAAATATGCCTTTTGAAGAAAAAAATGTAATTTTCATGCATGACCGAGACCTTAAGCACACTGCTAAAAGTGTAAAAAATTTGCTCGGTACTAAAAAATGTTCTATTCTGGATTGGCCTGCACAAAGCTCCGACCTCAACCCCATACAGAATCTATGGGGTTTACTAAAAAGACGACTTCGGGATTCATATGACTCCCAACTCCAATCACAGATTTGTATGACAGAATTCAAGAAAAGTGGGAACAAATATCTCCGGATTATTGCAAAAAATTAGTAGAAAGTATGCCAAAGCGAATTAGCGCAGTTTTACAAGCACAAGGGTTGTGGACGAAATATTAAAAATAAATAATATATTAAATATTGCCGAGTATTGGAGGTGGTGCAAAACCGAGTCGATCTATTTTTGTTGTCATTGCTAAACGAGGAGACATTAATTATTGAATAAAATTTCTTAAGTTACTTCTAACCATGATAAAAATAATTATAAAGTTGATTTTTTGTTATTCTTCTATATTCCTAGCAATAAACAATGATTTATACAAAAGTTGTGGTTATTGGTTCAGTTTCGCTCCTTACTGTGGTTTGAAAAAATCTCTGTGTAATAATATTTGAAAGATGTCTAAAAGTAGGTTTAACTAAACAAGAAAGCTCTAGAAAAACGGTTGCGTCGGCTGTTACAGGATTACCTGATCAGCACGCCGACCTCGGCGGACCTGCAGAAGTCTCTTCCTCACACGGCGACGTCGATGCAGATGGGTGCTATAGCTCCTTCCATGGGTGGGCTGAGTCCGATGGGGCCGTCGACGATGCTGCCGAACACGATGCAGGGTGTGAACACGATGAACACGATGTCGATGAACGGCATGGGCATGGGGGCGTACCAGGGTATGGGTTCCATGGGCATGTCGACGTCCCACGGAGGTTATCACAGCGGCCTCGTGTTGGGTGATTATCATTCGTTGTGACCCTGGGCCCCAGCCAGCCAGAGCAAAGGAACCAAGAGGAAACTGAACGGAGAGCTGGTCTCATAAGGATCTGCCACGGCACGCGTCTTCTGAAAACGAAACCGTTTGCCAGCGTGTCCGAGTAAACCGAAAGACTCCGTAATCGCTCTGAATTGATCGGTCCGGGACTATTGTGAACGTTTCCCTACCTCGGTATCAAATCGAATTCAGAATCAATCGCGAACGTTCCCGGGGTTCTCGACGGAAGAGATCGAACGGAACGAACACGTAGATCGTCGATCGCACCGGTACGTGTAATGAACAAATCGAAGAAATCGTTCGAAATCGAAACAGACTCGTCGTCGAGCGTTTCGAAGAGGAACGACTCGTAGTTTCTAGACACGAAGTCGTTTCGCCTCGATGACGATGACTCGCGGAGCTTTGAGAAGTCGCACAGTGGTCTAGCTCGGCTCTAGAGCCGGCTAGAGCGGAGATCGAGATGGACAGTCGCTTCCTGGTGAAATAGCAAAAGACATGTTAGCATTTTTCTTTTCGCGTATCGCGTATCGCGGCGTTACGCGCGACAAAGCAGAGCTCGTACACTTCCAGAAACGCGGTGACCGCGCACCGTGTCTGTTTTTTTTTTCACGGATCCAGCAAACCCCTGCACCCCTCGAACCCATCCCCTAATTCTCGTAGCGTTAACGCCCGTACCTAGCTCCTCAGAATAAGAGACAACGCATACGTTATTTACGGTTACCAGTAGTCGGGATCGAGTCCGTGCACGCTTCAGCTGGTATGAGCGATGAGAACACTCGTCCGGGATTAGCGGACGCCATGCTACGATCCGCTTGAGCAATTTAAAGCTTGCTCTCAGGACGATCAAAATTCATTTTACGGTATGGCCTCAATTATTCGAACGTCTTAGTGCCTGAAGTTCCTACTGAATATCTTTAATACGTTGAAAAGAATGTATTAGTCTATTCAAATTCTTCAGATATTTTTACTGTCACAAACCAGACGTACCCATTTTTGTCATAAATGCATAAAATCGTGCAATTGCAATTCAGAAACGAGAATGCATTATGACGACAACATCTGATTTTTCGAGTAATTTATATGTATATCCAGTGAACCAAATTTTCGAATCATCGTGGTCAATCTAAATTTTGCAGTTCCTCTGCTGCATCTTGAGAAATGAATTCGATTAAAATCGTTTTAATCAGTGTGGAAAAGAATCAAAATGACGAATTCCTTTTGATCCAAGATTACGGTGGAATTCGTCACGAGAAATCCATCTCGTTCGTTTCTTTCGCGGCAGTATGGCTGACGTTACCTTGAGAAGACGGACGAAGAGTCGTCAAAAAGACAACAACGGAGATGCAAAATGGAGAATGATTCCTGAGGCGTGCACGGCTCCCCAGCCAGCAGCTAATTAATTAACGTCGCTATAACGAACCACACATGCTCTTTATACGCAATCTTCTTACACCGTACGCTTCTGTGTTTGTCCTGTGTACATATGTAGATAATACACATACACACATACACCAACACCAACACCAACACACGTACATACATACGAGACATGTACACATTATCACACACGTATACACTTACATTCGAGAGAAGATTAAGTTAATCTCGTTTGTATTAGGCGAGTGCCGGGTGCTCGCGATTCAATTTCACCTCGTGATACTTATAATTATTCTTGATGACGGCTCATTGCATGGAGTTTTTCTTTTTATTCGGTCCTTTATCACTGTCAAGATATGCCATGTTTGTTCTCGTTGTACAGATTGTTCGTCAATTAATTGAGAACTTTGACGATTCAATCGAAGAATTGAAATACATCATCGATATAGCAATTTGTAATTTACTTTTCAATCAAATAGAAATGTAGACATTAAATTGATATCGTGTTCCTTCGTTGGAACTTCAAGCTGTTACACAGGGTGTGACAAAAGTGTAGTACTTCCTTGAAAGGGGCGATTCCTGCGATCTTTTCTTTGCGGAAATGTTCTCCGAGGGGTTGTTCAGGAGTTATTAACATCATCTCGTTAATAGCTCCTTAACAAAGCTGAAGAACATCGTCGCAAAGAAAGAAGTTACTTCAAATGGCCGCAGGAATCGGCACATTCTGGGAAATGCAACAATCTTTGGACACCCTGTGCAGTTCAAATCAGGTGAACCTTTCTTACTATAATAATACCTCCATATAATTCTAGTGTCTCATTAGTTTAAATAGTTTCTGACAACGTTGTATAATTTCAATTGTTCAGAATGCTCAGACTTATGAGCTGTGGCAAGTGACGTGTTCGTTCTTGCAGACTTGTCCCGAGACTGGCGGTTTTCCTATTGGCCAACAACAAATTGGACCAAGCGTTTTTTTAACGCTGTCGCTCGAAATCGGGAAAACTTCGGTTTCCAGGAAGAAATAAATTGGATTAGCAGAGGGTTAATTAGCTTCTCGGTTGAAAAATAATTTGAAACGTGCCAGTAAGTGGACAGAAACGTGTAGATTCGAATGGTATGCAAATTAGCTCGACCAAAGCGGCGCATAGTAGGCGGAGCAGCTGTTTCCTGCCAACCAATTGGCTAGTGTCAATCGTCCCTTCGCGGATTAAATCAGCAACACCTTTTATGAATGCTACAGCCGCTACCGAGCCACGGGTTCACCTTGCTTCAAGTTGTTCGACGATTTAATCTCCGCGACAATGTCCTGCAAACAAATTTTTCTACTCGGAATAGATGGTGTTGTTCGTACAGTCGATATTTCGCACTAGTACACTCTGCGCCGCTGTCCAAAAGTTTCAGGTTTTTCAAAATGCTCGCATAGAGTCTACAGTAAATTCAGTGCACTCTTGATTCATTAATTATTAGCTTGTTGTATGTTATACAATTCTTATTTCGATATGTGCGCCGATAAAAACAGTTTCATAATCTCTCAACAATGGCGGTAGTTCTAGTATTAATAATGAACGAATACTTTTTGTGTATAGTATTTTAAAGTACAGCTATTATACATATTGACACTGCTAAGAATCAAGTATTGAATAGTACTATGTAGAAGAAGAAATACTGTTTGATTGAAAATATCACTTACAAAGAGTATGTCTCACTTAATAAAGAGCAGTAACTTGTCCCAGTTCCCAGAATCACCCTGTACATTATTGAAGAAACTGGCTAAACATTTCGGCAGACACATTCTTCTCAACTTTTCGCTTTGAAAGGTCCAAAGTTTTCGAGAAGGGCTGCAGCAGCTCGAATCGAAACTCTTCTTATTTTCGAACGTTCTGTACACAGGCAAAGAATCTCGCGATCCTATAAATATTTCTTTTGTAAATTACCGACGAAAATTCCGCAAAAAATTCGAAACTCGACGCGCACCTGGTATATGATAGATACCGTCATAGAATAATTTAGCGGGTAAGTTATCATTTAATCGCAGTTCGCAGTCTGTACATAACAAGAGGAGAACGAGAGTGATAGAGGCGGAAAGAGAGATTGCGAGAGAAAGAGGGAAGAATGTCAGTGAAAAGTGTGATCGTGGAAAAGAGCAATAGGTGGCAGAATAGAATTTGAGAGAATGAGAGAGCGAGTGTGAGAGAGAGAATGGGAGAAAGAGAGAAGAGGGGACAAAAGTGGAAGAAAAGGCGAGACAGAGTCATGGGATAGAGGCAAGAGTTATCAGTTCTCTATTTAGGAGACATCTCTCGCGCAGATGTCCCGGAATGTATTCCATTCGCTGCGACATTGCCTTGTAAGATTCTTATCTAGGATGTTGAGGAGGGAAAGGATTTCCCTTTAAACAGAGTCCTCGGGACGAAACAGGGTAAGAGAGAAGAGAGACAAAGGGAGAGAGAGATAGGCCGGATACTAACGAGCAGAGAGACACGGCCGCTTTTCTACAGAACACGCGCCTTTGACTCTTCGCTGTACCAAACTCTTAGGCCACCTGGTACACGTAAGGAAATCGCAACAGGTGGAGATCTTTTCGCAGATCTTATGCTACACTTTCAGTTTTGTTCGAAATTACAGCACAACTTCTTTATCTGTCCATTTTTATGATTTTTATTAGCCATAAATAATACTTGATTTTATTTAACTATACGTGATTTGGTCCCGCGTTATGGTACACTTTCAGTTTTCTTCGAAATTACGACACAACTTATTTATCTGTCCATTTTAATGTCTTTTATTAACCGTAGACTGCGAATCTTTATGCAAAATAAAAATTGTCTGCGTCGATTGCAAGAACTAGAAACTAAATTGAATGTTACTACTTCCCTTACTGATTTTAATAGAGAAGAAATCATATATTGACATCTTCAATTTTTAAAATTTTTCAACAATTTTGAATTTCATCTTCTCAATTTTCCCATAAATGCGTAAAGATCCGCAGTCTAGCCATAAGTAATATTATATTTCATTCAACTAGACTTGATCTGGTCCAACGTTTGAAAATTATGGCACAGGTTAAAAATAATCAAGTCTGGTGTACGAAACGTCTCGAGATCTCGACCATCGTTGCGTTTCTCTTCGAGATTTTTATCGACGAACACGAGCCAAACCATTTCGATTCACGCACAATCTATATGCTTTGTACGCCGCAGTATACACATACTTCTCGACGACACCAGTTTGCGAAAAAGTTTCTTGCAGGAGATCTACAACGATCACGAATTCAATCGTTGTCTCCAAATCCGGACAAAAAGATTCTGCAATGTGTTCTCCAAGATACAGCTGTGTTTAGTCATCGTAATTTATAAAATGATACGTACTATTGTAAATGTAATTACTATTCCTTTTCAAAGAAACTTCTATCTCGAACTGTGTACACAGAAAAAGACATTTGTTACGCATTTTACTCGATCATGTTTCACGAAAGATCAATCATTTTCTAGTTTTACTCTCTACCAAATGTTTTTCCATAATCACACAGAACATTTATTTGCGAACGATCATTACTAGAGACTGCGGATCTTAACGAAAATTCGAAATTGTTCGGATGGATTGTACAAAACATATTAAAATCTCATTTTTCATTGAATGATCCGGATCAATTGAAATCCGCAGTCTGTGATCATCATCAAAATTTCATTCGCAACGACTCGAAGTTCGGGATCAATCTAATCATTGTTAATCGACCAAAGTTTCGTTTTAATTGCGAACTAAGTTTGCACAAATTGTCTAGCGACGAAAGACAGAAGATTAAGTGAGATGAGAGGATTAAATGGACGAGAGTGAGAGAGACAGAGAGAGAGAGAGAGAGGAAATTAGAGAAGAAACACGTAGAAACACGTAGAGACACATAGAGACACAATATCGCACGCGGGGAATACTTCACGATGCAAGGACGATTATTAATAACCGGGAGTTCTTCTCGTTCGTGTATTTTAGCGGACAAGCCTAAACGTTGCACAACTAACTAAGACAAATCGCTCTAGAAGAAGCAACCGTGAACGAAAGAAAGAGTAAGAGAGACTGATGCGTTTATGCAAGTGTATGAATGAGTGAGAGAAAGAGAAGGAGAGAGAGATAGAGAGAGAAAGAGAACGAAGAAGGCGTGAAATAAATAAGTAAAGAGGTCACCGATGTACGATCGAACTGTAACCGAGTAAAGTTGATGTTATTTAAAGTAATAAAAGGAAACTATTATATACGTCGCGTAACTGATTACATCTCTTTGTATCCTGCACACAAAATCCCTGTTAATCCTTCTGGAATCAATGAATTTTTCAGTGAGACATCGTTCGTGCCAACGAACGATCTCGTCGAGAACTTACAATTTAGATCTGACCCAGACGTTTCAACTAAATCAAAGTTGCAATAGTTGCAAGAGATTTGGACCAAAACCAGACCTAAGCTGGTGCTGTAACAAATTCGAACTAAATCAAGACACGATTCAGACTTGAAAGAAATTTGGATCGATCCCAATGTCAACTGACAGTCCGACAAGAAATTTTGATTCAATTCAAGCCCATCCTAGACTCGCGGGAAATCTTGACTGAATCAAGAACGCGTTCTCCGAGCTGCACATTTGGATTAAATCCAGACAAGCTAATCCTCTGGTAAAGGAGCTTGCTAGGAAGTTGTCAGTTATCAGTTGATCTTTATGCAAAATAAATTTTTTATTCTTCGATTGCAAGATGCAGGAACCGTATAAAAACATCGTTCTATCTTCAACAATTTTGTAAATTGAAAATAACATGTGGATAAATACGTTCACAGAATATTGACTAATATAAATTAAAAACGGTTGTGACCATTCGTTCCATATTTTATCAGTCTAACTAAATGTAATATTGCTAATGTTTTACAACATTTTTCTAGATCTCGCACTTCGAAAAATGGACGTTGCCACATTCTCTCGAAACGCTGTGCGTCCTGTAAAAACGCCGAACAAGATGGTTGGAGGATTAAGCTCGATCAAACGCGAGAGGATCGTCCCGCCGTGAAAGTCGGCTCCGTTTAAGGGAAAACGGAGCGTTGTTTACGAAACTACCTGCAACAGCTCAGAAAGATCGTCGATACGATACGCGGTGGTAATTATTTCAAAACGAGCATCGGTCCAGTTCTATTAGCTCTATCAGCGATCGCCGATGACAGATAAGGTCATGGGGCCTCGGGTCTTTGTGCCGATATTTGCCGGTTCGAGTGTACGCAACGTTCCCTGCCTGGAACCATCCGCTTGTGCCACAAGGATCGATCCTGGAAAAGAGCATCTGGCCCTTCCACGTGACCCGATTTCTTTGTGCCGGCCAAACATCTTGTCTGCCCTATCGGCGATCATCACGCTAGCAAAATCTCTTGAAATTATACGTATTATACAGTGTGTCCCAGAAACTCTCTTTCTCTCCAACTGAAACATCTTTGTTGTTCGGAGCAATACACGGGAATATTCCAAATATAAAAGTCTGTCAATCTTCAAATCTGTGGTAGTTTCATTGACGAGGCAAATTTTTGAAAGTTTTCCGAGGCGTTCGAATTTGCATCTCGATGGACAATGAACACTGCTTTACGAAAGTAGAGGTTTGTTTAATTACGAAGTAGTTTCAAAGTGTAAATTTGATAATTTTTATTCGTCTGTAGCTCATGGCAACATTAAATAATTTCGATCTACATCATTTTCAGAATGAATCGTGTGTGTGTGTGTACCTTGTCGTTTTTTATAGTTCCTAGAGCGAAGGCGGCTTTCAGGACTGGAGGACGAACGCCGACGATCTTAAAAAGTATCGAAAGATCCTTTAATCGGCTCCCTGGGCCTTCGACTCCGTCGTTCCCTATTTCGCCCCTTCCTTGTCGACGTCTTTTCCCCGATCCGTCAGCCGGGCGGAATAAGAGCAGTCGACGCATGCTCATCGGCCTGTTATAATTTCGGTTCTATTAGCCTCGTAGTGGGACCCGTAAGCCCTGAAGGGATTTCGAGAGATCGTAAAGTTAAGCCCGGACCCCACAGAGACAGCGCCGTGTGGATCCTTTCCCTTCTCTTTCTCCGTGTATGTGTGTGTCGACAATATGCTTCGAACGATTTATACTTCATACCAACAAGATCTATCAGTGCTACTCGGAACGTTGTCCGCCGTGACCCAAAAATTCGAATTATTCTCTCCCGAAATTTTCCAAATTCGTGGAACATCTTGACCGACCTACCAGGTATTTTTTTCTTTTAACCTTTAAGTGAATTTAAAATGTATTTGAAAAATGCAATGATCCAATGAAATTATATTTATGTTGTATCAAATACAACATTAAATAACTATCAGCATAAATTCGTGTGGGGTTGCGTCGGCATCAATTGTTCACGTAAGGGTTGAATCGTTTCCGGCAGAAATTGTGAGATACAGTCGTAGGTAGAATTCGATGATTGCAAAGGTCTGTGCTCGATTTGAAAATGAAATACAAGCGGCTACATATTTTACTCTGAACAGCCAAATCCTGATTTAGGACCACTTCCTGTGGAACCATGACTTTAACGTTAGAACTACCGAATAATAAATGTGACTGATGCATATTGCTTCGATAAAAAAAGTTCTACTTATGATTTTGAACAGCTAAATCCTGATTCGGGACCACCGTGGTACGCAGTCCGCTTGTAGTCCTCGCCGATTCACTGCACCGCGCCCCGAAGAAGCGATATTAAGTGGTGATTGTGGCCAATTTCATAGAAAATCGAGTGTATAACAGGGGTCGAAGAGGGCGAGAAGTGTTTGATGCAGTGAGTATCACTGGCCCACGTAGCCCATTGAATGCCGCAAGCTGCATAAAAGAGCGAAACCGTCTGTGAAAAGGGTCCGGTTCGTTCAACGGCACACCGTCAAGTAGCATCTTGACACGGGGGCTCACAATGGCTACTTGTTAGCTCGCTGCGTCAACAGAGAAAGGGAAACGACACCCCAACGGCTCCCGATTCTGGCTTTTTATCTTCTAAATACACTTGTCCCGAGCCGATGGGATTTTTCAACGTCAGCACGAATTTCAACTTGAATGTTTCTTCCCTTAGAGAAATTCTACATCTCATTCTACTTTCCATTTGGCCATTTTTTCGCGTTCGCGAGGCAACATTGCAACGATACATTCAGTCATGCTTATCGAGCTCGACTTCATATCGAACGAGGTCATAGAAGATTATATGGTTGTCCACAAGAGATCAGAGGAGATCACACAAAATAAGTAAAAAGAATTCGATATAAGTGTTTTTCGGCAGGATAAATTTTCAATCGGTTCGCTAACAACAATAATTTAAGGTGATCACGTTAGACGTTTCGTTCTGTGGGTTAACGTGAAAGAAAAATATGTCCAATATGCTTTAAGTTGACCCATTTTGATATACATAGCTTCGTGTCCTCGAGCGCCACTTGTGTTAAAACCATGCGCACGATTTCCCCATAAAAACGGTGGAATATCGAGCAGGTGTTCCGCGAATGAACGGTATCCCCATTTCGAGGATCTTCGGATCGGAGGAAGAATTTTGGAAAATGTTGGAACGAGCTGCCCGAGGCGAGGGAACGAGGGAGCGACGCTTTCCGTACACGATGTAAAGCGGGTAATAAGTTTGACGGTGTTACAATGCAGTCATTACGCGCCGATAATGACGGCGCATTCAAGCGCGCACGGACCGACGACGGTGAATTGCGATGCACGGGCGAACGGAACGGCCCCATCCGACGCATCTGTCCGCTAACAATAGCTTCACGTTCCACCACCCTGCGAATCGTTACGCGGAAATTAATGACGACCGTTCTCGTCGAGACCCGCCTCGTCGAAATTATATTCTTTCGGAGCCGGCTAAGGAGACCACAGGCCGCCTTTCCGATCGAATACTTGTTCGAATAAAATTTCATTCGCTAATCCACAGTTCTTTTGCTATTTCCGCCAATTGCCGAGTGTTTATGAATCTTTTGTAAGCGACTTTCGTAGAGGTTGGGACACTGTACAAGTTGGGACAGTGCTCGTTTTTCACATTAACGCATTGGAAACACCGATTATCACGGTTGTCAACTTCATTTCTGTTTATAAACAAACTTTTCATGGATTCTAAGAAACAAAACGTGTCCCGACCTTAGTCAAGATCACGTGAAGGTCGTAGTATTACATATCGGTGGTTGGTATCCACCTTGACCTTATTGTCAGTTATCGTATCGCGATGGTGAAAATATGTAGTTCCACATTGAAAACAACTCCGATCACGTTGAAATCTCGAAAAATATGACCTTGATAATCATTTGTATCGCAAAGAATAAGCGAGAAATTCAAGATGCTCGAATTACGTGAGACACCCTGTAGAAAGGACTGCATAAAATAATAGATTCGATAATCGACTGAATCGGATCGGTGACCGTATTAAATGTTGCATACTTGTACCGTGCGCATTTCCGATTCGCGAAATAAAAGAGCACGGACCAGACGTTTTGGACGAAAGAATAATTCATGATGATCTCATTCGAATTGCGACACGTCTAGAAAAATGTGAAGGAGTTTCATTGGCATAGTGAATACTACTACGACGAATGCCGCGAAAATCATGAATGACTGCGGAGTTTTATGCAAAATAAAAATTGTTTGCATCATTTATAAGACACAGTAACCAGATAGACATTTATTTCTCTCTCCGTTTAAATGAATCGCGTGGAATCGTCGCAAATAAGGGATCGATCGCGGCTCGATCGCTACACTGTCGATCACTAACGTAGAATCGATTGACGTTGGAAACAGGCATTTACAAAGGTATCGACGTAAATTACGCGGCGACGCGACGCGGGGTAGCGTCGCGCTCTACACAACGCGCTTAGAGTTCGCACCGGAGGTGGGAGAATGATTTCGAAGGGGGGAATATTTATGGGCAGACCGGCTGAAATTAATTTATGCAGCCGCATAGGCTGCCACGTAATTTATTCGCGGTGCCCGCGACGATCAGTCACTCTCTTCACTGGCTTTTGTGTGTAAGGAAATCCTTGGCCATTAGAAACAGCCACGAAGAGCCTTCCTCTCCACCTATACGCGCGCGCGCGCCCCTGCCGATCCCTCTTTCTCGCTTCTCTTCCTCGCCACGCTTCGATTGCGGGCCATCGTACGTAGAACACGATTCTAGATCTACCGACTCGCCCGTTCATTCGTGGAGCAAAGCTTTTAAGTCGTTGAATTCCAAAGATAATAGACCAGTCGCGCTTTGCACACAAGAACCGCTTTAAATCGCTTCCGAAAATAACAGAGCCCGAAAACTGTTTTAATGAAACTGCGGATTTTATGTATTTACGGCGAAAATGGCCGGGTAAAATTTCAAACAGTGCAGGGATTAAAGGAAACTAATGTTGGTGTACTGATTTCAATTTGTTAATATTATTAAACGAAGAAAGAGAATTATACTTGGCTCCTGCGTCTCGTGTATATATATATATATATATATAATTGATGAAGAAAATTTCTATTTTACGTAAAGGTTATTTTCCAAGACTGGTGCAATCAAAAAGCGAATTCTGTCGATCAAGAAATTTTTGTTGCCTAGTGCATTGTCTCCGGAACGGTTTAGATTCAGATAAATGGAGTCGCGTAGTGAAGCGGCATGAAAAATCGCGAAGAAGAAACTTCATCCTCGGACGTGGAGGGAAGAAGTTCGCTGGCGGTGTCCCCAGAATGTTTGCAGTGGATCCATGACTTCAGGATCGTGGAGCGAAAGTTGCCGTTTCGGGAGCACGGTACGGCGGCGAATCAAGCAAGAGAGGAAGCGAGAAGTACAGACGAAAGGAGGAAGAAAGGAGAAGAGGAGGAAGATCTCTGTCCAGGATCTCCGGTGCACCCGCGTTATGATTTGTGGGGGCCCAGATCCTGATCCTGTCTGCCTGGAAGAGGCACCCACGCTTTCCAGGAACCGCGGTCCACCCCGTTCCCGCTGGAGGAGGAAGCGAAGGAAAAGACGGAGGTGGAGGTGGAAAGACAGGACCGGGTCCGTCTGGTGGGGAACGTCTTCGAGATCAGCCGACCCGATTACACCGAGGGTGTAATGGACGGACTAATTTGTGAAATTTAAATTCCGTCCCCGACGTTTTACCGCGAGGCGAGTCAAGCAGAGCGGAGCGAAGCCGAGACACGGTGCCCGAAGCGTGGACCCTGGCCACGAGATAAATCGCGACCCCCTCCGGCAGGTTTCATAGAATCTGGGGGGACGATCCGACGGATCTTTCTGGAAAATCGTAGGTGGGCAGGTTTCGCGATACGGATTAGGTGCGTTCCGTCGTGTTGCCGCGCGCAGCAGCGACACGGTGGTATACAGGCGGTTTCATAACATGTTGTCGCTTACAGTGCCGTCGAGATGAACCCGGAATTGTTTTGTCCCACGAATAAGATGAAATTGACTAGTGAAATATTGATTGATTTTTAGGATTGATGATGGGAGACACATGTAAGGAGAAAGTTCGTTCACAGAAGAAAGAAGAGAAATCGGAGACAAAATGAAATTCGAAAACTATACATATTACTTAGATGGAGATTGAAAATTGCACAGGGAAAGCGAGTGATCGGTAGATAAGAAAATGACGAAAGAGTTTAAGAATAGGATATGCACTATCTTTGCGTCACAATCTCACGAAAATAGAGTGTCCACTTTCCCTACTCGAACCTGATTACAAAGTATAAACTTGCCCATATATTTTGGTCGACCTGTCACAATCCACAAATCTCCAAGTCGCCGATGGCGCGTATACATCTTATTAACTCGATTGAAACGGTAAAAAACAAGACATAAAATAGCACCGCTTATAAAGGACAGTCAATGAAAGGTTCCCCCACCCTGTTATCATTCTTCCAACAAAATTACAACAAAAACCATCGTCATTGTTATCCTCGGTGAAACAGACGTCCAACAAGGGGCCGTATCCAGCGGATAGGGAAATAAGAACGGTGAAACGGTACTACAAAAGGTAGCCAATAAAAGGTCCCCTCGGTAGAAAATGGAATAAGGGTAGAGAAGATAGCTAGGAGCAACCATGTGAGGGTTGGAAGGAAAAGGGGGGACTGGGAGACTGTATATAGAGAGGGGGAGGGGGGTACGAAGAAGAAGGGACACGCGTGATCGTGGTCCTCCGTACACGCAGTTATGGGCACGCTTAAAGGGCCCGACTGCGTGTGGGTCCACGGGATACGAGGACGTGTGGATGTCCAGGCGGGGCCCTGGCCCCGTTGTAACCCGACACCGGCAACCCTGCCCCCCCCCCCCTCTGCCCCTTCCCCCTACGCAACCAGTACAGTCCGTCAGCCAAACCCTCCCTCCTCTCGCCCCGTCTGTTCTTCCATGAGGCACCCCGGTTCCCGTTCGTTCATTCGTTCGCTCGGTCTCTCGCATCCTCACGACCCAAAACTAAATCATAACCGTATTATGCGGCCCGACAATAGGCCCGCTCGCTATACAGCGAGAAGCCGCCTCTAATCCGCCACTCCGTCGACGTCTTGCTCCCGATGCGATGGTACCATCTCTCGGGGCTTTCTCTCTTTCTTTTCCTTTTTACCTTTTCTC
The DNA here is from genome assembly GCA_028455765.1 of Lasioglossum oenotherae. Taxonomy (NCBI): domain Eukaryota; kingdom Metazoa; phylum Arthropoda; class Insecta; order Hymenoptera; family Halictidae; genus Lasioglossum; species Lasioglossum oenotherae. The sequence goes on from CM052289.1 coordinate 5,134,428, forward strand.
GTCTTCCTTCTCTTTCTTTACTCACTCTCTGCCCCTCTCTCTCCCTCGGCCAACCACCCCCTTTCTCGCTGTTGCGCCACTTCCCTTCCAGGCGCGTTCCCTACCTTTGCGCAGTTCTTTCTTTGATTGTTCGCCGCGGGGACCATTGTTTTATCGGACGCGTCCCGTGCCTTGCCTCTCGATGCTCACTTCTTCGCCGACGGCTGTTCCCGGAAGCCTGAGAGACTCTGCCGGGGTGTACTTCACTCTTTTTTAATTTCATCGTAAAATATTTACTTACGCCCTTAATCTAGGTACATTTTTAACGCACTTCCGGTGAAATGATTTAATATTAATATTAAAATCTAAATCCAAAATGCCCTCTTCTGCACTATATTCTTTCCAAAAATGGTTGTCCGTGGGAAAGGCGTGTTTCCTCGAACTTGTAAACTGTCAGAAATTTTGAACAACAATAAACGTTATGAACACACCAACTGGAATCGCTCGAACGTTCTCCGCGTGTGCAAACATTCGGAAAACATCGGGGTCGCGTCGTTCAAAGCCTTAGCCGAGCTACCAAAGATAAAATCATCGCCAAAGGGTTCAACTACATTCTACGATTCGGATCAATGATTTATTTGAAACACAGTTCGCACGGACACGTGCCATCTGTTCTGTGCAGGCATCGGCGAGCAACAATCTCCTCGCGGAGACAGGCGAAAAGTGAAAGCGTTGGTGGTATTCCTGCAATTTTCTCTATTAGAGACAGATCCCGCCGACGATTGTCGGTTCCCCTCGAGTATGCTAGCTGGAACAGACGGCGGACAACACCGCGATAGCTTTCCATTTTATTCTATCTTTTTATTCGCCTCTCGTAGCCGCGGCACGGCGGAAGAAAAATAAAAATAACCTTGTCACCTTTTGCCCACAATGTCCTTTCCTTGCACGACGCGGGTGCACGTTCCGCGAACTCGCGAATTATGAATATGATTATCTCGGACGGGCTCTTGACGGGAAGCCAGACCTGTCCCAGAGGTGTCACCTTACATCCTCCCTCTCCTTCGTAGTGTCGACGCTCCTAGGCCCCCCTCGTGTCCCTCGCCGTCGCTGATTCGACGCGTGACGTCGCTTCTCGTAACCGAATCTCGCAAATAATTGGACCTCGACGCTCCTCGCTTTTCCTCCGCTGCCCATTCCTAGACCCAAGAAAGTGCAAACTCCCTTTCACCCCAAAACACTGTGTTGCAATCGTGTCCACCGTGCAGAGGTCCTAAATTGCCGGCCACTTGCCGATCGAATCAGTAGACTGCGGATCTTTATGCGTTTATAGTGAAAGTGAGTAGATGGAATTCAAAAGTGTCGAAATATTTAGAGAATTAAAGATGTCGATGCATATATCATTTCTCTATTAAAATCAATTTGGTTTCTATATCTTGCAATCAATGCAAACAATTTTTATCTTGCATAAAGATCCGCAGTCCATGAATCAGTATATTGTTGTATAAATAACCTAGAATCGTTAAAACTCTCTTCGCGATCAAACAATTTCTGTTTGAAACATATTTGTATACAACAAGTAGATTACGAATAGATTTCCGAGTGTCCAAAAATCATGAACCGGCTTATACATACTTCTACACACAATTCCCTCAACAAGAACCACGCCTGTCGATCTTTCTATCCGTCCATCCTCGATCCGAACTGTTGAAACAGTTTACGGGTCCGCTGACGTATCGCGTCATCGGCTCGCACAGATCACTGTCCCGTGACGCGCGTGCACACACACACACACACACACAGATGCATGGAGGGGTGCGTTACCCTGCTATCTGGCCACCGGATCGTACCGACAAAATTCAATTCATAAGCGTCAAACACGAGCCGGCTGTTTAGCCCGTTCGGGGCCCATTGTTGTCGGTCAGCTCGTATCGGTGACAGTTTTAGGTGACGTCGATAGCACCAAGAAATTTCTATGATGCACCATGGCGCGCGCAACACGCACACACTCGCTCGTAACAGTGTAGAGAAAGTAGAGGCTCGTAGCCGTGCGTTCTATCTTCGATACGATCGGTAGTTACTTAGCACTTCTCTGACGCTCGTTCGATCGTTATCGCCGCTCGCAAACCGGCCCTGCCCCCCTCGTTGCCCCGTTTAAATTTATTGCGGACCCTTGCGGAAAAGAGGCTGACGGCCCATCTGCATCCCCTCCCCGTCCCAACGTTCCTCGCCTCTTCGTCTCGTTTCCCCCTCTCTCTTTCACTCATTCTTTCGCGCATCCCTTTCGATAGATTTCAATTTAACCGTGCCCCCATTTCCATGACGCGATTCGTAATTTCTTAATGGCGCAATTTCGCGCGATCGATGCCGGGTTTAAGGGTTGCTTGACCGGAGCACGGTAATTGAGTTCCTCTGTTCTCGGAACATCGAGCTGTTTCTTTTGTTTCATTTTTTTTTTTAGAGAGAAAGAGAGAAGATGGATAAGGTTCCGATGGCCGACCGTCAGCCAGGACGATTTACATTTTTACATATTAATGCGCGCCAAAGATCGCCGAGAGGTTTTACTCGAATAGAGGATAACAATATGCACTGTCCTAGTAACAATATTGTACTCGCTAAAGAAACCCCAATCGGTTTAAGACAATAATAAATAAACTATTCTTCTCATGAAAGCAATCATTTCGACAATCTAGACTGTCTGGACACCGTCCAAAATTCTGACTTCTCAAAGATAAAAAATCCAAGTCGTATGGTCGGATATGAAAACAGTTATAGTTCCTCCCAGAGTGTTCGAATATTAACACTATCCGTACCGAGCACAAAATGCAACTGCTATGCATTGTTTTATAAAAATGACCACACTGAATTTACTTAGATTTCCTGCAAATTTTTGTAACAATATGTGCTTGAATGAAGAAATTCATTTAATAATTTCTAATGGAAGAGCATCTTTATAATGTCGACAATTAAAAAATAAACAATGCGACGTCAGTCATTTGACCGGTCGTGGTACGATTAATGTTAAGGGAGTCACTGTACACGAGGTTTACCAATTCATCAGTTCGTATAAACGAGGTTCTAATCGTACAAACAACTATGACTAGCGTAACACTTGAAAATACAATTCCCTCAATTCCCCAGACACCGTTGTGTCCGAGCCCTAATTCCGATTCAACTCTCGAATCGTCCGCCATGGATAGCTTCACCGAGCCCACCAAACATATGTCGAAGATCTCGTCCCCTTCGGCAACAATGACACCGTAGAATTTCGCGCAGACGATTGGCTGGTCTCTCGTCCAATCAGACACGTGGCAAGGACGTTATGGGGGTCGAAGCTCGCGGGTCATGGGGGGTTGACACGCGGCCGACGTTCCGAAGGGTGGAATTTATGGGATTACGAGACGGCAACCGGGAACGTAACGTCGTTATGATAACTCGTGTTCCTCTTCCTCCCTCGAGTGATTACATTGGATTACAGGGGCGGCTTGCCACCTTTCGTGGAAGTCGCGGGACGAGTCTATTTTCAGACGCCCCGGGGTGGTGTTGCGTTTGAATGTTGGTGACGAGTGTTCGACACCGGCTCAGCTGAAGCCTGTGTGTCCGTCAGTGTCGGGCTCGTGGATTCGAGAAGGTAGAAACGTCGAGAAGATCCATCGAATAGGTTAAATGTACCTATTTCTACGCGTCTAAGTTTTACTGCGGTATTTTTCCCCAATGAGATTAAAATATGTAAAAATAGATATTTTGCCCTGAATAAATTTGCACAATTCAACGAGATTGCATTCCCGTCGGCGAGGCAAACGAAATTGTCAATCTTTCTCATATTTTTATAATCCCAGGATTTGAATAAACATTCTTCGTAAAAGGTAAGAATAAAACCGTTTCTCCTCTATCTCGATCGCTAAACACCAAACGACTGTATGTGTTGTATTTTAACTCTCTACACTCCTTAAATCTTACATGTATTTCCATAGCTATTCAAAATTCACAATCACAAATTTTCAGGGCTATTTGTACGAGGTTAGGAATCTGTATGGTTCTAGATTAAATTATTTTATACTTTTTAGTCCGTTTTGAAAACATGGTATTTTTTTAAAATTTATTTCTATTTATTTGTATTTAGAACACATCATTCTTCCATAAACTGCTTGCACGTATTATTTTATTTCATCATAAATTAGGGATAACATTAAAATAAAGTACCATCGGAGTAATCGGTACAGTTACCCTACTTCTACAAATTGCAGTCAGTTGTATGTATGTATTTAGAAAGTATTGGTACATTAGAATGTCGATTATCTGAATTAGTATATCAGTAAATGTCCAAAATATTGAACGAACATTAACGAAAGATGAAATAATATATTTTTAAAAAATATAAATTATATGAGAAAGGACAGAAAGGTGAACAGGTGTCGAGAAACTCGCCTTCGAAGGAGCCAACACTAGATGACACAAATATTTCTCCTTCCACGTTGCGTATAAATAAATCTTTCGATTGGGAGAACTGGAAGAGCCAAACGGAGTACGTAGAAAGGGAATATACAAGTTGCAGTGTCAGGTGATCGACTACAGAGTCGATCGTCGGCCGCTTGTATGTAATTCTAGACAGGAATTAAGCGGTGCAACGGTCAGCCACAGCTTCACCGTAACGAGCGGTATATCGTAGAAAGGACAACTTTGTGATATAACGACAGTTTGTGTGATTGGGTATCAAAATTCACGAACTTAATATCCGACCAATTTATTCGTCGAAAATCATTTCGTACAAATCCCCGTACAAATCGCTGGTGAACGTGCACCGGTTGGGTGCGTCTTTTCTTTTCTACCCGAGGAAAATGTCTTTCTGTATTAATGTCCCTCGAGCCACTCTAATAAACCCAGTGCAACATTGTTGTCGTGACATGAGCAGCAGGATACCGTTCAATGCAACATTATACACCCGGAAGATGCAAACTGTGTCACTGCCATAAACCAGACACATAGCAAGTAAAGCTACAGTTCACACATTCTTTTGGCAATTTCTAAAACGATCGTCACATCAGTGTAGCTCTCCAGCTGCTACTTACACTGTGCACCTATTCTTCATCGATCAATGAACGATAGAGACGGAGTCAGTTCAAATCATCTTTGTTTGAATAAAAAACCTCTTTTACTTGAACTCCTATATTTTGAGCCCATCTTACAGGGTGACAAGAAATAACGGAGTTAATCATTTCTTATTATAATCCTGTCAAATTGACGAATTTTGAAAAACCAAATAATAACAATGATATAACATGGATCTTTAGTATTCATACATTTAAGAAGTTTCGAAATGGTCACCCTTTGCGCCTCAAACGTGTCTTGAAATTTTCGGCAATGGGCCGCAGCTCTTCTGGCGTCATTCGGTCCCACTCCTGGTACAGAGATTTTTTCAATGACTCCAAATTTTTTTGGGAGCCGAGCACAGGCCCTGGCCTCCAAAATCGACCACATGCTGTAGTCCGTCGGGTTGAGATTCGGTGAGTACGGCGGCCATTCCACAGATGTGATGAAACATGGAAAATGGGCTTTGCACCACTCCTGAGTCGTTTTCGGCCTGTGGGACGGCGCGGAATCCTGCTGTAACGTCCATTCCGGATCGCCGAGGTGCTGTTGGGCCCGCAGAAGTACGACGGCTTCGAGAATGTCCCGTCGATACACTTCTTGGTTGATTTTGACCCCTTGATCCACGAAAACCGTAGCAAATCCAATTTTCCAGGTTTCATCACATCTGCGGAATGGCCGCCGTACTCACCGGATCTCAACTCTACGAACTCCAGCGTTTGGTCGATTTTGGAGGCCAGGGCCTGTGCTCAGCCCCATAAAAGTTTCGAGTCGCTGAACAAATCTCTGCGCCGGTTGTGGGACCGATGACGCCAGAAGAGCTGCGGCCCACAGCCGAAAATTTCAAAACACGTTTGAGCCTCTGAATCGGCTCAAAGGGTGGCCACTTCGAAATTTCTTAAATATATGAATACTAAAGGTCTATGTTATGGTTGTTATCATTTGGTTTTTCAAAATTCGTCGATTTGACAGAATTATAATAAGAAATGTTTAACTCCGTTATTTCTTGTCACCCTGTATATATATACATAATTGCACTTTTCACTACTTCTATATTTGGATAAAACATTTCTAGCAACCCTATGTGTGTACTTCAAATTCTAATCCGCAGTAACGCGTACGCAGTAATTGGCACATCGAAATATTCTACATAGATCGGAAGAAATGTTTAATTTTCCAGTTAGAATAGCTTCGAGTGCAAAGAGTTAAATAAGGTACGATCGAACCGTGATACCTCAGTAATCGGTACAGTTACACAAGGGGTCGTGTCTAGCTTGACCCATGAAACGAAGTCGCCTAAGTAGACCGAATGAATGATGCCGTTTGCGCGGTATAGTCGCGTGCCATGATCGGCAAGGATCATCTGAGCGTGTTGCGAAGGCAACGGCAAGCGTTAAAGTCATAAACAGCTGGATTCTCCGGTGACTGGGCAGTGGTCCATTCAGAATCCCGTCGCGACAGCTGAAGGACGTTGTTTTCCTACGACAAATTACGCGCGCGTTCGCCGCGGCCCGACGCGAGCCGCGGCGAGCCGAGGCGAGGCAAGGCGAGGCAAGACGAAGCTTCAAAGCGTGTGTGCACATCACGCACACGCGGTGTTCGTCGATGTAGTACGCGGCACTCGCACACCACGCACACCCGACCTACCCCACCGAGAGAATCGTGTTTCAATACGGAAACCGAAAACCATATCATTACGTTGAAGCTCCGTTTCGTCGCTCACGAAACACGTTCGCTCGCTCGCTTGCACTCGGCCGCGAATAGAGAGCTGTTTTGTCGTTGTGTCTGTGCACACCGTGGAGGCAGCGTTGTTTCTCGCAGGTGCGTATTAGCGCGAAAACCGACGCTGGGCGCCGCGCCGGGTCGCGCGCGTGCCGCTCTCCCAACCACGGAGAAATGCTCTTGGATCGCTCACTGTCGTGACTTTCTGATCCCTGCGGGGCGTCCTGGTCCGGAACCCCCGCACCCCGGTGAACACTGGGCCAAAGGGTTTGCAGTCCCGCAAAGTGGGATCTCGCCATCCAGTAGGATCCCGCGTCATTTTTTGCAAGACCGCGGGATGCGCTTTCTCATTTCTCGGTAATGCAAAGAGGGGGTAGTCAAAGGCGCTAGATAAAAGATCAGTCTAAAAAACGGGTCTAAATAATCAAAATTACCCGGATGACGACGCGTAAGTAGAACTATTTTTTGGTTGCATTGATACCGACTATTCGACTTACAAGTGTAGAGGAGCACAATTGGCGAATGCGGGGCAGAATTGTCCACCACGCCGCTTACATAATGGGGCCTCCTCGGTTTGCGGTCTCGGCAAATGGTGGGCAGTGCGAGTATTTAGATGAGTTGACTCCAATTGGCGTACGTACCGTGAGAATCCAGTATCTAGCGCGTAGTCCGTGTGTGAACCGGTCTCTCGGGGCAGCGATGAAAAATGGGTGAACTAATCATGCAAATTGGGCACGATGTTACGTAATTCTGGTCTATCTTCAGCCGTACGCCTCTAGAGGCTCGACGGATAACGTGACAGCCGGATGACGACTAGCATTTGGCAAAATATTAATCTTTCCGCGGGAACTTCGTTAACCGACCGGATAACTCTTCTCGCGCCGCTGCAGTGTCCCATTTCTGATTACAGTAGACTCTCGATTATACGTATACAATAACGAAACTGTGACATAATTAAAAATAAATTAGTTCTGCAATCACCTAATATTCGTTCATTTATAAGAAAAGTGACATAAATGAAAAAAGGAAATTTTACAGGCGATAGCCTTATTGCGTATTATTATTATTGCATATTATTGCATATGACCGTCTTAGAAATTTAAAATAATTTGTTATGTTATTTAGATACTAGGTTAATTGCCATGAACATTCGCTATAAAGTACATCACAATTTATGTAGTTGTCATTTTTGTGACATCTTTCCCTTATGAATGAACGATTGTCACGAAAGTCGAGAAGACATCCTTTTTATTGACATAATAAGTATACAAATTAATTTGTATTGATTACGCAGTTAATCAATTGCAACTTTATTTTGAACTAAAATCCCTCGACCACCATATTGGATATTCATCAATTACTTGTTAGATGAACTAAATACATCGTAGAGTAGAATGTACTTCGGTTCACATGTTCACGAAGGAAAGGCTGCGAATTAATATTGAGTAAACATGAGAAAATGATCCTTTCTACATCAATAATTATCTATTAGGAATTGGACGTGCAAATTATTCGGTGATCGAGTTACACGAATCGAGTGGTAATAATAAAACGCGAAGGATTGAATTCTGATGTTCCAGGATTAATTACGAAGTCTCAGAGACGACCAAGTTTTTCCTTCGATATGAAATGGAAGCTTTTTAATTATAATTGATATCATTATTCGTCATTTTCTTTCTGCGGAGCAGGAGTTGTCTATTACAAATAATGAAATTGTAGTAATGGTTTGCGTAATGCGAAACTTTCTTCGCGTTTTCATTAAGCTTCAAACATTTTCTCGTTAATTCATACAATCTAAGGTTACTCACTGCGTACTCCAGAAGAAAACGTTCTCAGAGGGTAATTTTCCTTAAGAAAACTACGCTATCCAATTACAGTTTTCTACATGTTTTCGCGGGACGGATATTAACGTCGTAAAATGCAACGCGAATAACATTGAACAATCTACCCTTAATACAGTCTCAATGTTAATTGTCAATTCATTAACAACTACTTAAGACAAGTTGACTCCTGCATATCCAATATATACAATTGTTTGTCTAAGCTGAAACATCATTTTAACAATAATTTTTGAAGGGGTGGAAGACAATTAAATAGTATTACTAAATAAATTAGTTCCTGCTATTTTTGTCTACAATTTCTCCATAAATTTCAACCATGATCACCAAAGCAATAACCAAAAACAATCAAAGTAGAAAATGTTAGCAATTCACATAGTCTGTACAAAACGCTCATAAAGTACTTAATCACGCGATTCTGTTTGCGCTGGAATTAATACATCGATTGCTATCATAAAACTAGTACCACTCACTGGGCAATCACCGATGCCAGCTGTTGATATCAAGTACTTTACTTTCAAATACGCTTCGATTCTTCCATAGATGTATTTGATTAGCCAATTACTTAAAAATCATGTGAAGGATTTGACTAATATTAAGATCCTTGGTCCTCGGGTCTTCTTGGCGAAGAGTGAAACGATTCACGGGCAGATTTGAGCGAGGAACGGAAGAGGTTCGGAACGATTATGCAGCACGACACGGTGTGCATTGAGGAGGAGTGCAGTGCACGCTGCGAGCAATGTGCGAGGCTTCGCGCGGCCGTCAATTACGATTAATTAGAGCGGAGACTGACAGCGGACGCAGCGACGGCTACTTAATACTTTAACTTGTCCCCAACCCTCCACCCGTTCACTTCCTCCGTCGTCGTCGACGGCGCGAATCGTGAGTGTCGCTCGTCGGTTCGACGCGTGCATCCCTTTCTGTCTTTATAGGCCCGTTGGGCCATTTTACTCATCCACTGTTAGGTTCGTGCCAAAATAATTGCGACTTTTCTTCTTGAATTTTAAAACCGTCGTATGGGCGACGCACGACGGAGCATTTGCCCCGAAATGTTGGCCAAAATTATTTTTTCATTATTTTAAGACTTGCATGCAACAATATGTGATAAAAAATTATTATAAATTGACTATGATTTTTTATGAGAAGAAAAGTGATTTATAATTCTTTGTTTGGGGATTTATAAATGACAGTGCAGAATGGTTAATATGAAAATATAGTGAACTTTGGTAATACAGATTGAACATTCACAGGATCAGAATGTAAAAAATGTCGTTTAAAGTTACACGAAAGTACATAAAAGAGTCAAAAGCACGAAGCACCGTGGGAAATTGGAAATTTTTCGGTATCGATGTCGAGGCAATATTGAAATTTTGATGTTCGCTGAAAGTCCCACTGTTACCATACGGTTTAATCCGGACACTTTATTATTCATTATTAATTTAATCAATGCAGAGCGATATTAGTTACGTACCATTAACGTCGGAAGAAAAGTGATCGGTATAGAGATATATTATTTCAGACGCGTAATTAATGGAGGAAATTAATTTAGGAAACGTCCGCATAAATCGCCTGTTTCTCCATCATCGTTTCACGGTTTCGAGCGTACATTTTCGTCACGCATGACATCGGCTTTGTATTAATAACAGTGATTTTCTACTTGCTGCGAACACTCCGGGAGTGTAATTATACCGAGTAATTACTAACGTCAAGCCTGATCCCATAAACCGTTCCAGTTTCCTTGAATAATGTTCTGCGTTTCGTTACGAGTACAGTGATAAAAGTGATGTAAATGAGTACATAATTCGGGACATGGTGTTACTTGCAAACTACAAAGTAATAAATCGTTAAAGGATTCTTAGAATATTAATATTGTATATTTAATGAGAGAATGTTCGGGACAATTCTCACTAGAAATATGAACGATCCATTCGTTATACAACTTATCTAGTAAATTGGATCACGAACGTGAAATTTCTTATTTTCGTGGACCGGTTGAATTTCGCGAAGCAATACCATGGCCTTGATCGAGCGGAAGCAGCGATTAAAAGTTTTGGTAGCGCAGAGGTCGATGGAGGACAACGTGTTCGACCGATTGTGCTCGTCGTCAGTCTTCTTCGCTAATTGAGCCATTGTCTAGGTCCGGTTAGGCACGTCTAAAAGCCTAATGGCCGTTTCCTAGAGACGCGCCAGCCCGAATACAGAACGAATTAGAATAATTCGTTCCGTCTGGCTGCGTCACCACGCCAGCAGATACGCATCGTCCTCCCATCGCCAAGAATCGGTGGTTTCACTGTAATTTCGACGACGGTGGCACGTCCATTTTGCATCGCGTGGCGTGCCGTAATACGTTAATACCTATGCACATCGTTATTTTTGTAAGTATCACTTTTATCCGACGTTTTTTCTGTCTTCTTTTTTTTTCATTAAAACGCGATCGCGCCGACCAAAAACGTTGTTTCATCGTTCGCCGGGGCTCGCAGCTCCGAACGTAAATATTTTATATTCGCAAAAAGTGGTTTCGTTCCGCCGGAGATTTATTCTATCAGATCGTATCATCCGAATCTCGGTTCTGGTTTTTTTTTTTATTTTTATTCTACCTCGGGCAAATTTTATCCGCGAAAATAAATGTTTGGACGAAACCGGGAATATTCGACGGGAACACGAGCAACGAATAAAACTTACGAACTAATCGTGAACTGCGAGTTTTATCTGTTTTTCGAATTATCGAACAGAACGGAGCAGAAATACAGATATTAATCAAGTTTTCGATCTGCCGATCTTAATTGATTCGTTCTAGGGCTGTAATGTTCATTTTGCAAAATACATTTATAACAAAAATTAAGTAGGTGCAATTTAAAATAGTAAAAACATTAGAAGAATTTAATCTTTTAACCTGTTAACCATATTAAGAGAGAAAAGGAATTTCTATTTCACTTCCAGTTTTTATTTTGCATAAAGATGAAGAAAGAAAAGGGAATTGAACATCATGGACGTTCCTGGAAAAGTCAGGCTATTCCCGAAGACCTCGATGATCCTTTTAAAAGGAGGCCTCCCTCTTAATTTCATTACGGTTACTCGAGCGGCTCCGTAATGGCCCTTATAACCCATAGGCCATCTGGCACGATCTTCGAGGATCTGTATCTACATACCGATCGGATATAATCGATCAAGGATCGATCAGCGGAACGACGTCTAGCTGGCTGGTCACCGACGATCAGCCGGTTTAGCTTAAACCCCGTGTAATCATGCTTCGATCGAATTTACATGGCAAATTGCGCGAATCTTCCCTTTCCTGTGTTCCTCGACGAGCCAACGGGACGGATTCAGGTTGCCGAACACCGAGAAACATTTTTGCGCGCGGAAACGTTGGGATATCTCAAATTACTATTTTCCTTCCATAAAATATTATTGACTATTGTGGAAAAAAAATTTGGTTATTAACATAAAAGTTAAATTACACCTACCTACTCTCGTTTTTGTTATAAATACATAAAGTCCGCGGTGTACTTATAAGAAATCAAATGCATTTTTAAAAGAAATTTGGAACTATAAAGTACATAATTGATTATTATAGAAAATTCTTTGCCTGCTCCTTTTTGTTATAAATGCACAAAATCCGCGGTCTACTTCTAAGGAATCGAATGTATCATTAAAAGGAGTTAGAAGACGGATGTTTTAATCGACATTCGGGGACACGTGCAGACCGAAGACACCGTCGATCATCGTTTGATGAACAGACACGAACACGATCCGGAAAGCTGTGGGGAGAAGTGTTGCGTTTCGTGGATGTGCAGCCGCTGAATATTACTTTTTTCCAGGGAGAGGCGACAGCAGGAATCTTACAGGCGTCGATAAGGCACACATTAATTGAAGAACAACATCCGGCAAAGAGCCGGTGGCCAGCCACGAGCGGCTACGTGACATCATTGTTTACGACAGAACGAAAATGGAATTAAACGAGAGCTGCGCTGGCTGAGTGATTCGGAGCAAAGGATAATTTTAGAGTGATAAGGGTTACGGGAACTCCGTCCACGTGTCGTGCAATTTGATTTCGCGTGAATCACCACGCTCCGCGCCGAATGTTTGCTGAAACTCACCTTTTAACAAATTCAAATCTAATATTTCCTTCGTCGTAGATTTTATCGAATTCATAATGGAAATCAGTTTACTAGATGGTATGTATGAACAGTAAGAAAAAATTGTGAAAATTACTTTTCACAATTCTTTTCATTTGGAACGTAAATTTACAAAATGTATTTTGTAGATTATTGAGTATAAGTGGAAATGACCGAATGGTAACAAACTGTAATTTTGACAATTTTTAATTGTTCGTATCTCGTAATCCAATCGAGCAAACTCGATTAAATTTTCAGCGTGAATATACATGCACATTTTGTAAAAGCTACCTTTTTGTTCCAATTTTGTATTTTTATTTTATTGAATCGAATAAATTTTTATTTGACTTTTTTGAGATAATGGATCGTCGAATTTCAATATGACTGTGGTGGGGTAGAATATTTGCAAGACGCAATTTTGTATCTGACAATGTCAATTGAAGAACCTCGATCAATTGAATGGTTGTAACAATGTAATTACATTACGAAATTGCAGTTTAGCGCAACGAGAAACTTTTCTAAGTGATAAATTTACATTTTAACAGGGTCGATCATCGCGTCGCCGGTGGACGATCACGGGTTTCGATCAGCTCGAAGCCTGTCCACCTGTCAGGTCCAATAGCGGAACTAATAGTTTCACAAAGGAGGATGGCTAACGTCCATCTAGTTAATTACAAGACTGTTTTGTATACCTTTCCACCAAAAATCGATTCGACGTTTCTGCTTCTCAAAAAGTTGGGAATCGTAACATCGTTGATAGAAGTAATTTATAATCAGTATAATACTAATAATTATGACAAGAATATATAAGTAGATCAAGTGCAAACAGTAAAAGCATTTATGGAATTTACAAATACTTTTGTGTTTTGCTCAACTCTAATAGTTTTAACTCAGTTCAACACAAATTTTGGTTAGCTACAGACACAAAATTTAAAAATCATGACCTTTACTTTTTCTTTCGCAATTGCGACCAATAACAATTAAAGAAAAATTATTTACACATTAGTTAATAAACTAATGTTTCTAACGTCTCAAAAACACTCAAGCTATTGGGTCCAGTTTTGAAAAAGGCACACGAATACTTTGTACACCCACTGTATGTGGAGCAACCGCGGTGGTTCAGGGTCGTCGAAGAGGGTTCCAGTTTTACGAGCTTCTTTCGACCGACAGAAGCCACACGATCGGCGCGGCAGTCGAAGGACCGACCGGCGGGAAGAGGAACACGATGATGGGGAAAAGAGTTAGGAAGCCCGCTAGAACAGAATAGCTCTGCCAAATTAAGCATGATTTATGGGAACCGCCGGCCAATATTCCATTCTATTAACATCGCATTATCCGACCCGTGAAATTACACGGCAACGACCCCAATATTCGGGAGTTGGTCCCGCGGCACAAAGTAAACTCTTTGCATTGATGCGGTCGTTCGCGTTCCTCTTTCGCTCCACGAAAGCACCGAGGAATATTACCCTTTTCCCTGAAATCATCATCTTAATTTGAACGCGTCCCGATTCCTTTTTCTTCTTTTCCACAAAACCGGTCACTCATTTTCGATAATTCTTTTTTCCGACCTTTATAGCATAAATTAATTTTCCTATCTTTTCGTTCGCATTATTTAACACTGTGTATTTAATACATTGAATTTTTTTTCATTTTGTAGATTATAAAATTTCTTATGAAAACATTTTTACAGCTCTAATAAAATCGTCGAAGACAAAATCTGAGTGGTTTCGTGCCGAGCAGTGGTTCTAGCGTTAAACAACAAATGAAATATATTGATAAAGATATATCAATCAAGTTTGTTTTAAATATAACAAGTGATTTTATGTTAAACCAGCGTCGATTACGCACATACCTAACAAAAACTGTATCAAACAAAATTTTATACTGGCTCGATTGGTTTCGAAAAATGGCTGTGCTGTTAATCAAAATGATTTTTCGGCATTCCGTTATTGTATCGTGCAATTTGTAATGTCGATTGAAATAATATAATGATTGAATTTGGTGTATTATTGCGCAAAATCCCTGCGGTATTGTTTATAAGGGAAGTGACAGGCGTATTCAATGTACAATTACCGATCACAGGATCGACACTTTATAGTCTTGAACGGCCCCGTTACAATGTGGCATTCTATTGGTCGGCTACATGTTGCAATATTATACGTATACGCGGCCGAGCATCGAATTGCAGGCCGCAATGCGTGCTTGCGTTTAATTAATTCCCGCATATCCGGCCTGCGCGTGCAATCCATTCCATTCGCCGAATTTCCCGACGAATAGTAAATATTGCTGTTATTCAAATTTTCGGGTGGTAATTGATTAAACTCGATACAGTATTATCGATTGACCAGATTATGTGGCAGGCCGTTACTAAATGTTCAAATAATCGAATCGTTATTATCGTAAAAACTACGGTTCTAACGCTTTCCCGTAACGATAACAATAAATACTAATCGAACCGTAGATATTCATACAGCTAATTCGTGTTCTTGTGTGTGCAGAATCAGAAATACAGTTACCCTCTCTCTGCCATTACCGGATTAGTCACGTGACGTCGTGACACGTGCACAACAGAGATGAAACGCGTCACGTGACTGGACCGTGGCGTGGGGATGCTCGCCCCTGGAAAATGGGGGAAGAGCGTCGTGGAAGGGGAAGGGTAAAGCAAGAGTTGAAAACTTGCGAAGAGAAAAACGAGTACTGCAAAAGTCTGCACGAGTACATAAATAAAAACGATGAAACTTGTACGCTGTTGTTCATATATTCCAATAGCTCTCAGACATCCAAAAATGTTCATCTTACGGAGAATTTGAAAAATCATATTTTGGCCAACTTTTCGAGGCAAATACTGTGCGACGACCCTATAGATCGATCGATCGAGTCCGATCGTTCTCGAAAAACGGACGCGCGCACGTAGATAGGGAAAACCGTCGCTCGAAAAGGAAGAAAGATCAGAATAGGGGGGTTCGGTAGGGCTGGCGATGGAAGAGAGACAGTCGAAAGGGGCGCTTGTAGTTTACATCGGATGCCCATCGATGCGGACGGTAGCCATTTTGAGCGAGAGAGGCCCGGTTTCGTGGCTTCTTCTCCACTATGTGTTCTGAACGGCGCGGCTCGCCGAAAGGATGAAGGAGGAAGAGCCGAGGAGTCCGGGAGAACGAGGATGAGGGCACCGAGGGTGGCTTCTGGCTCATTGGCTAGCCGTACAAATTCGTCGCGACGTATCCGTGGATTACGTGAGGGGGCCCGGTAACGTTGGTCCCCCGATGTTTCGGTACCACTTCGGGACCCTGTGCCGCGGAGAAAGGGACACGTCCCCCAGCTCCCCCTCCTCTACTCCCCCCGTCGTCGTCTTATCTTGGACATCGGGCCCGAGCTTCCTTCTTAACGGGTGATCGGACACAGGCTACACGGATACAAGAAAGTATTCGAACCGCGGTGCACACATATCTGGAATTGATGTATGTACGTGTACGGCGAACAGTAAACTCCCGTATAACGCTGTACGAGTCATACAGTTTATAATTAAAAAGGTCAAATATTATACGGAAAATTACACAGATCCTGGTCATCGTTTTGCTACCGCAATTGAATCAAGACTGCTTCTCTGATACATGCTTCCACGAACAAAACGATAAGAAGTCAAAATAATACACATGATGATATACGAACTGGAACGCAACATTTGTGCTGCGTTGTACGAATCTGCGTCATGTATAGCAGGTCTGTCGTAACAATTCGCGTTAAAAGAAACGGTAATTGTAGACGGAATATGTTTGAGCGATGTTGCACATTCGAAGAAGTTTAATCTGGGCCTTTGACGAACAGACGCATTTTTCCAAGAATATTTACCGACGCCTCTTCATCTTGTTATATTAGAAGATATTAACCCTTTGCACTCGGAGCTATTTTAACTGGAAAATTAAACATTTCTACACTGAGAAAAAGAAGTAGTTTCTTCAATAACACGCGTGTTATTGTAATTGTTTTACTTCGATGAATATCAATGTATTCTTTTCAATAGTATGAAATTTAGAAGCAAATCGTGATGTATTTGAATTGTCTATCATGAAATGATTGAAAATAGTATTTGATTCAATACCGTATATTATTATTCGTAATATTTCTTTTTTTTCCTTCAATCAGATATGTTGTTAAAAAAATTTGAGAAATGTATTGATTTATAATGGAATTGGTTCGAGGCCATATCTTATTTTTTTGAAAACATTGATGGTCAAGCTATTGGCTTATATGATTGGCAGAAATGAATTTTGCTATTGAAATTCAATAGTATTAAATATTAAAATAAGTTCATATGATATTGGCACTATTCGATAGTACATCTTATTGAATCAACATATATTTTTTTTGTTTCGACAAGATTTTTTTCTCAGTGTACTGATCTAGAATATTTCCATTCCCTATGGGTTTCGAATTTTATGGATATGAAATTGGTATAATAGCTCATACAGTATCTAAAAGTTTAGTAATTGATTAGACACCAATATATCGAATAGTGTAAACAATATTTTGAATAATGGTACAGCAATTTTTAGTAGTGCCTCAGAGGGGACAACCGAGTGCAAAGGATTAATTATTCTTCAATGTCTATAAATACCTACGGAAAACCAAAATATGTACATAGACTATTTAAAACCTTTTGAAATTCTTCTATATTTCTTGTAGTAATATTTTTGGAGCAACATAAACAAGTTGAAAGAACTGGAGTAAAGGATGGAAGAAGAAAGTTCGAGGAAAGAGGAAGCCGTCGAATCGAAGATCGATCGGCGTTGAAAATCGCAGATATGATTGGTAGTGCGGTGGCTCGAAGATCAGCTTGGGTAGGGGGTACACGGTGGTCCAGTTGAAAACGAGCGGAAAGGGGGGCGGGTAGGAGCGGAGATAAAGAGTAGGGGGCCGTCGATGGAGGGAGAGAGAAAGGAGAGCACGGAGCTCGTGTTTCCGGCCGGGTGAACAACAATGCCCGCAGACAAATGAGCATCCCGCCTCCATTGTTCGCTTCATCGGCACGGCGCAGCCTCTCCCCTGGTACCCACCCCGGTTCCGCTTACGCCGCCTTCCCTCCAGCCGTCATCATAGAGCCCGCAACTCTCTCCTGGTTCCTCTCTCTGGTTCTCTGTCACTCTCTCTCTCTCTCTCGTATCCTCGTCATCGTCATCGTCACCGTCGTCGTCCTCGTCGTCGTCCTCGTCCTCGTCGTCGTCGTCGGCGGCGGCGGCGTTGCCCTCGAACGCCCAGCTGGGGGGCCCTCGATCAACCTGATGCGGGCCAACACCGATTAAACATCTCTGCTTCGTCGAATCTCCGTCAACGGGACCCCCTTCCTCCGCCCTTGTCGGACGACCCCCCATCCCGGCCGCTGTACCTCGCTTTTGTCTCTCTTCCATCGTCTTTCTCCTCTATTTTTACCTCCTTCATTGTTTCCACACGCGCGCGCTTCGTGAAAATAACGCGACGCGCGTCGATAGCCGGATGGAATTGGAATCCTACCTCAGTTTTCATTTATTCTCTCTGCTCCACCTGTTTTTTGTTTGTATCCCTGCTTCGCTCTTTCTTTCGTAAATTGTTGATGCCGCCGCGCCGGACTCGATCCGCTCGCCAGTTGTTTATTGATCCTCGCGTGAACATTGTGACGGTTAGCACGCCCGGACATCGTCGTTTCGTCTTTCTACGGTAGAACTTCGGTTATCTCTTGTTTGGACAATACAGTTTCTGATTACCGTAAATTCACCAGCTAATTCAACTTCTGCTGTCCGAACGCGACGAACAATCTTGTCCCGCAACGAGTTCGAACGAACGAAGTCTCACTGTGTTAGAATTGGGAGTACGGGAATGAACTGGACGCGCGCACGTATTTTCATAATTATGATTAGATAATACAGCAGATCGGAAATTTTCTATTTCACAGAGATCGAAAGGAGAGCGAAAGATATGTACATACATACGTGAGCAGAATAACCGCGAACAATTGGTACAAATTGCTTAAATCAGGTTGCGCATGCATATATTAGTTCATTAGTCGCATCCTTTATTCGAGAGATATTATATTCAAATTTATCGAAATGATTATCTGGGCTGGTTTAATTACATAATGTTATTCTGATTGCATTGAGATGGTCATTAAATGGTGTCAAAATTACAGTATTAATACCGCGTTTGTTACACTTATTATGGATTTTAGTCGTCTTTCGATCCCATCCAATTGCCGATTACACTGTGATACTTGCAATTATCAGAAACCGTTAATAAACAACTAATTTCGTGAACCAGCAATTTACCCCCTGAATTTCGTTCCAGATTATGATGTAAAAGAAACTTTCCAAGCCTCCTTTTGGTATATCACAACTACTGAAAACTCTAACAGAATTTAAAGTGTTCAGATAACAACGAAATAGAAGCCTCGCCAATCTGTATCATCGATTCACGCATAACAATATCAAATTCCGAAATCTCACAATCACAATGGAACGTTCCGCGACAGAATAATGTCGCCCAAGAAATGCAGTTGGAAGTCTCGCGTGTTCAGAAATCAGAATGCAACATCCTGTACGACACAGTTAACACAGGTCTGTGAAACCCGAATCCTACCGCAGACAATACAATTTGAAAGACGTCGAGACTAAAGAGAGAATTCAGCTTTATTACAAATATTAGGCACGAGAGAGGATGACGAATTACCTCTGAACACCCGCTAATTTCGCAAACATTTTTCACGATTCTGGACCCACGCCAGTGGCACAAACGTTCTCCGTTTCCTGTAAGATTTGTCAACCTAATCCGCCCTCTAAACACGGGCTTAAGTTTAAAGATGCGCGCTGAAGTGGCAGTAAAGAGGGTAACGCGAGAGACTCGAGGGGGGACCAGATGTCATGTAAGGATCCTCAGCATCCTCGGGTCCATTCATGGCTCCTGTGGCAGGGGGTACCTTGCTCGGACCGAACAACGTCGACCGCCTGCACCACAGAAATTCGATACTCCTCGGAACCACGGAACCGTGAGTTATATCCCGCTCATCTATATTCTAACTTGTTCCAATTTCCAATTCCACAGGCCAGAAGCAACGAGAGGGCCGAACACAACGTAAACGGTATCGGAACTTGATCGCGTGGACGCGATATCCGCACAAAAATCAACCATTCTGTAAATCAATTTCACCATTCTGTAAATCAACTGCATTTCAACGAAATTGTAAATGTAATTCAAAGTACTTTTCCGAGTGCCTGGTCTTCGATCGAATATGGCTAATCACATGTACGTGTACTATCTATGCCACTGATGTGCGAGACATTTGATACTTGATTAAAGGAGTATTTTTGGTTTTGTCGTTCAGTTTTTCGTCGAAGTGTTTCATATCTTCCAACAACTCGTCATATGGTTCTTTTACCGTGTCTGCTAATTCTGAACTGTTTAAATATACATATCTAGAGTTGGTACATGACTATAGTAAGTACGTAACTATTTGCTATTCACCTGTCGGTAGTCCCAATACTGCATAGTTTGCAAGTTTCAGTCGCTGCAAGTGCAACTTTATCTAATCCATATTTCTGGAAGACTTTGAACTGATCCCGCCACATTGTTTTCGGTATCTTTGATGTTTGCTCTTCACCGTTTTGTTCTTGTAACTGATCTTTACCTGTATGTTATAATAACTCTGAATTGATGTTAATCTGTTGTACTTAACCCCTTGCTATACGATTTTCATCGGGACTATAATTATTCGAATTTTTTTTTTATCCTAACTAGCACAAAATGTGACTGGTACAGGTAGTTCTATAAAAATTACAAGACTGCATTTAGATTTCTCGCAATTTTTACGCCAACATGTGTTTGAATGAATAAATTTACTTAATAATTTCTAATGGCAGCGTCACTTCGTAATCTCAATAACCATTAAAAAACATAACATTTATTACGAGTCCGACTCGCGTTATCATACAGTAAGAAGTTAATATTTAATTGCGTTTCTTTTCAACTGTACCAAAAGAATTGTCATTACAAACAAGGAGATAACTGTTACCTGACGATATACTATATGGCTTTAATGGCGTCTCAGTATCAAGAAAGTTCCAAAATTCTTTCACTTTAATTCGTTGACTGTAGCTGATCTTTTTATTGAAAGCCAGTTCCATGCAAATTTTATCGGTTTGTGCCATAATGTACGGTTATAATGCCGCCAATTCTTTTGAATGAATAACAGTCACTTCCGATTTAAATGTCCCTAAATTAGAAAACACATGTGAATCGGTATCTAGTGACTTTTAATAGTGCTCAGTAGGTAACGTAGAATTTGAATGCAAACTATGTAGCACAAAGACTGTCAGCTTTATGGGAGTTCGTGTCACCCGAATACTTCGGTGTTCTCTAACGCCCTCTAGGATATATTCTGACTGGAGTGAGAAACAGAAGGCCATCGACATGATCTCGTCGGTGCAGAAGGCTACTGAGGAGATCCTCGTCGGTGAGAAGGCAAATCGTCACGGAACCATATCTGACCATATTGATCATCATGAATTGTTAGATTCTGTACCGAGCAGATGTTTCAGACGATGTTGATTTCAATATTAAAAGAAAACTCAAGAACAAAAAATTCCTAGAAATATTGAAGCATAATTTTAGGAAAATCAACAATTCCTATTTCAAATTTTATATCCCAGATAGCACAGGACGACTTACAGTCGTCGTTTTCTCGTCCGTTCTACGTCTTTAAAAGGCATCTTTTCTGGGACGTCGTTTTGACGCACGAAGGAAGGTGCCTTTTATGCATCTTATGCAGCTTAAGATCAGAAATAATTATTTCTGTCGTACAAACGTCGACCCAGCAAACATGCCTTTATGGACGTGTAAAAGTTGCCTCTTTCGAGACGCCGCGGCAAATTGGAGACGCTATTATTGAAATTATTTACATTTATAAAAAAAAAAAACGCAAATTTGAGACGCTATTATTGAAATTATTTACATTTATAAAAAAAAAACGCGACGTACAAAGACCCTACCTAGCTAAGAAACAGATTACTTTCCGCGAGAGAACGCCTGGCATTCTCACGGTCACTGTACTCGTCAAAATATACTACGTAAGAAATAGAACAATAAAAAAACTGTTGTTTATTGACTCACTACTTGTTGGGGGATGAGAGGATGCGTTAGAGTCCTGAAATCAAAAAATAAAACAAAAGATATTAAAATCGATTCGTAAAATTCCATTGGGATATGAAAAGATTTTTATTTAAATACCATTTAAATGATTTTCGAAATAAAAAGTGTAGGTAGTACAACTTGTTATTATTACTTTGAAAAGAAAATGTTGAATAATAAAGATTAATTATTAAGATATCTCGATACTTACATTCTCTCCCCCTTGAAAAAAGCACGATACGTTGTCCTCGATCTCAGCTATCGATGTCGTCTTTGGTAATCAAGATGGGTAGCAGCCTCAGGCATCCAGGTTGGCAGCTTCGAACTATTCAGTACCCTTAGGGCTCTGTAACAGAAAGAATAAATCCATTTAATCTCAACAGGAATCAAATAATTAAAGTTGAATATTTATTAATTGTTCTTACGCTCACGTCCTCTCCTGCTTGAAGAAAGCACCGAGTAGCATCGAGTAGTATCCATGGATTCTTTTCCCTCGGAATCTGTAACAGAAACAACAAATTCATTCATTTTAGTCAACCAACAGTCAGAAACTAAATAAGAATTAATAATAAATAAATAATTCAAGTTGAATATCAAATCAAAATTAATTTTAACGGAAATTAAATAAAATCGATATCTATCGCACGACACGACTTCAAATACAAATGATCGTCGTAATACAAGAGTAAATCCGAATTAATAGAAAATTTTAATCATTCAAATTGATTATTTATTCATTTTTCATTAATGATATGTATAAAGATGTTCGATAACATAGTATAATTTGAAAAATAATTTGTACTCGCACTCTCGTCCTCTCCTGCTTCAACAAAATACGCCATGAAGCTGTCACGCTGTCGATTATCGAAAGCAACGTGAAGTACCGGTCTGGGCAATGAATATATATGGTCCTTCGATCGATGGATATTTTTCCCGTGGTATCTGTAACAGAAATAGCAAATTCATTAATTGCAACTGACAAACAGGCAGAAACTAAATCAGAATTAATTATAAATAGACAATTCAATTTGAATAGAAAATCATAACGAAAATTAAACTAATTCTATTTCAATGTAACAACACGAATTCAGATACAAATGATCGTCGTAACACAAGAGTAAATCCGAATTAATAGGAAATTAATCATTCAAATTGATTATTTATTAATTTTTCATTAATGATATGTATAAAGATGTTCAAAAAACATAGTATAATTTGAAATATACTTTATACTCACGCTCACGTCCTCTCCTGCTTCAAGAAAGTCCGCCATGATGCACGTCACGATTCGATTCTCGAAAGCATCGATCTCGATCCCTAAATACTTTTTCAAACGATTGGTTCTTTTCCCGCGGAATCTGTAACAGAAAGAACAAATTCTCATTCATTGCAATTGACAAACAGTCAGAAACTAAAACAATTCAATTTGAATGGAGAATCCAAATTAATGTGAATCAAGATTAAATAAACTTGACTTATATACAACGAAATGAATTTAAATAGGGTTGGTCGTCACGACACAAGAGTAAATTATCGCGAGAAGGCAAGATGATTCGAAAATAAATTTAAATCAATGAAAATTAGATAAGGTTAAACTTTACCTCTAAAACCCAGACATTGTTGCCTCTTTCTTATGTAATCCTGTAGATTTTGGCGAAAAAATGCCAAAAATCAACATTCACAATCCTCAGCGGTCAGTGGTTCAAAATGCGTGTTTGATAGATAGAAATTCCCGAGCTTTTGTGATGCCACCTAGCGGCAGCGCTCGGTAAGCGGCGTGCGACCGTTATTACATTCAAACATGGCGGGCACTCTTACGACTCTTACCCGGCAAGAACATTTGAAATTGACCCACTCTAAACCACGCATAATTTTTGAATCAGTGATCCCCTAGAATTGAAACTTGGATTTTTGGCATAATAAAGAGGCCAAAATTTCTGGTTTCCGGAGATGCACAGCAGCTGCAAATAATTCGGTTGAAGACAGTATACATATATATTGACTTCAATAAAAATTCAAATACCGTGAGACTGCCAGCCTTATGGGAGTTCGTGTCGCCTGAATATTTCGGTGTTTCTTACGCCCTCTACGATATATTCTGGCTCCATCCAGAGAAACAGAAGGCTACCGACGGCATTTTGTCGGTGAAGAAGACCACTGAGGAGATTCTCGTCGCGATGCATCGGTGAGAATGCGGATTATCACGAAACCATATCGATGTTACATTCTCCGCCATATTTAAGACGATGTTATGGCACTATTTAGAACTTTTAGCGATGTGGTATTTCAGATCACTGTAAGTTCCACGTTATCCCCGCGCCCGGTTACTAGTCCCGCTGAATAACAGAGGGGCTGGCAGTCTTTAATAGTACCATGTCAATGACGAAACTACATAACACGATTGGTCTACTTCATATTTGGTCTGTGGCGGCAGCTTTCAAAAAAATTCGGTTTCGACACATTCGCGAGGATGCTTGAATCCCTGTTGTAAGTGTTTAATTAAGGACGAATTGTTTCAATAAACAATAAACGTAATATCGTTTCGATCATCGACTCGTCTAGTTGTGATTTTCGAATAAATATTAAATCCAAGTGGTGAAAAGAGACGAATGAATTGTACGGACGATGATGTCATTGCCCCGACAGGTTATGAGCAGTGCGCGGCGAGGATGTCAAGATGGCTGCCACGTACATCTGATCGGAGGTGTGTGCACTCGCGAAATTTGACGCCAAACCGTGATAAAACGAGCTGTGCATTTCAAGTCCCTGACATGTTGACAGTGCGTAGTTAGTCGGCCCGTATCCATGAGGCCCGCTTTGTACTCCATCGATGAAAGTTCTTGTCGTCGCGGCCGGCGGCGGCTCGCATTGAACCATGTTCAGCAAAAAACTACACGTAGACGTCAAAAAGTCAACACTGAAAATTCAGGATGTTAAAAAAGATAGCGCGACTCGGTTCAAGCATCTCAAGATCGTATTAGGTGAGTCAACCACTTTCTATCCACCTCGTCGCATCCTATAATTAAATGTTTCAACGTTAATTCGGTTCATAGACATTAACCGCGAATAACCAGTTTCCAGCTAATGAACACGACGACGATTAAGAGGGGGCGACAATTTTGTTAGCATTTGCCGCCTACGCGTCAACGCACCGAAACCTTATTAATATTATCGTAAAATTTCAAGAATCCGTTGAAAATTCGAATCAACGAGTTTTCTGTTCTTTGGAATACTTGCTCGTATTTCGTTGTCAGCTGTTGTTACGAAGTTACAATATTTTTTCTCCAAATGTGCCGCGACACGATTTAGAAGAATCATATCTAAATTAGAAATTAGATTTGAGCTAATGTATTTTTCAACAAAAAAATCGTCGTTATTTGTTGTCTTTGTGCTGTTAAGATTTTGTTGAAAAATAGTTTTCATTTGATTAAAACATTGTTAAACGTTATTTTTAAAGAATTAATGCAGTAACTGTGTATACAATTAAAATTGCAATGTTATATTCATAGGTGATCGGTATCTAATCACCAAACCGCATGACCACATTAACCAATCCACCGTGGCCTCCAGTTCTGTCTAATGTTACATTATTATTACATATAGATAGAAATGTGTAGATAAGTGTAGTCACCATAGTTCGATACGATTTTTACATGTAGATTATAATTTAGAGGTTCGATTATTTCGAAATACTTGGGAAAGGCAAATTAAAAGTATTTACTAGAGTATAATAGAAATAAATTTGACTCTTGACCTTGAACTCAGTATTTATAGTATACCCAATATTTAATTAGAACTTTTTTTCATTTTTATTGTTATGATTATGATATGTAAATACAGTGTTCATGGAAATATACAAAAACATAGAAGGAAACATGAACTTCTATCTCTGCTGTATAATATTAGCATAAGACCAATGATGTCATAGAGATTTCATAGCTCTTTTCTGGACTGGAAAATTTTCAAAGAATGCCAAAATATATCTTTTGACAGAATTTAGTGAAATTTTGATATATTTCAGATCTACAAAGGCTACAACCACTGAAAATAATATTCTATTTGGCTTCCCCTTCTTAGAAATTGTCTCAAAAAATTTCAAATTGCATGAATTTCCGCAATGTACTCTTTCTTATTTCTTATGTTAAATGACAGATGTTTATGCATTCAAAATATGGCAAAATATTACAAAATAGTCATCCATATGTTAAATAAATGATATACCGTCGGAATCTTCTAAAAGCGATGACACAATGAAAAATGAATGGCTCTCTGTTGCAGAAAATGTGGACACCGACGAAGCGAAAGGATTTTTCGAAGGCAACTTCAGCCATGTCTATTTCATTCTTTACGATTGTTTTGTCTCGGCTGAAGCGAACCTGCGGCAGAGAGGTAAGACTATTTCTACACACAGACAATCTAGGTCTTAACAATGTAAATTACAACTGCATTGCATATATATACATGTGGATATGATTGCGATATCTAATTCTATCAGTGCAACCAGATGCAGATTTATTTGATAGAAGTAATGAATGCGTGAAAATGAAATATCATTTTTGTATTACCCCGATATTATAATTATTTTACTATTTGCTTGTTTCTCTCTATTTTGCTGTCAGAACTTTCCTTCCACATTGGTGAGTAAAAGATGGATGAATATATACATACATGTCCCAAGCATGTTGCGGAGTTTCATTAATCTGATCAGTGTATCCAATCTTACAAATATACCTTTAGTATAACTAGCATGTGCTTAGGATACTTATGACCCGGTGCTATTTCTATTATTTTTAGTCTTTGTTAGTAAAGTATAGGATGAAAGTACCATGAAAAATATGATATATATGTATATATACATATATTTAGTGACACAAGTCTTTTTCTTATAGTCCATAAAGCACATAGGGAGGAATTGGAGCAGGTGTTGCAGCTCTTAGAGAAAGTTCTGACGCTTCTCCCTGAGCTTCTTAATAGGAGATGGCAGTGTCACAGTTTGGCAAGGATTTTGCAAAAGCTTTTACACCCTGGTAATAGTTGGAAACTTCGTAGACAAGCTATAAGGTAAGCAGAAGGTTTTAATCAATTTTGTCCATAATCAGAAGTTAGTAAATTTCTATTAAAGTATTATTTGTTTTAGGTATTTCATTTTGTGGTACCAAGCACTCGGCGAAAATGCACCTGAACATATACATCAAATGTTTGCAAGCCTGGTACCAGGGTTTCCACCCCAACAACCATCCCCCTACAAGTCTGAACGCAAGGTGGATGGAAGAAATAAACATGCAAAAGTAATTGGTTCCGATGATAAAGATAAGAAGGAATTCTATGATACACAATTGTCGCAAAGTACTTTCCATGACAATGGTTCGAATCAGAGTCCGATCACACCGGTTGACAGCGGACCGATTTTACCACCACAAAGTGGGGAAAAGCCTCTTGACAATGAGACTGTTCGATTTTTAGAAGCGTTACTTGAATTTATGGTTACTCAGGTACAGTTTACGTCTACAAAATTTATTGAAGCATCTGTCAGGATATTTATTAAAATTGCATTCCTTTCCATTCGAATTTCAGGTTATAAAAATAGAATGGCGAGATAAATCTTCACGACAGCACAAGACCTTCCAGTTTTTATTAGAACGTTTTAAAGCTACGTACCTTCGTCACATTTGTCCCGAGTTCGACGATAATTTCTCCTTGTACAAACCTAATTTAGAATTGCCTACGATGCGCAAACCAACGAATCAAAGTCAGGATAATTATGTATTGTGTAAAGTTGCGTTGA
Organism: Lasioglossum oenotherae; assembly: GCA_028455765.1. Lineage (NCBI taxonomy): Eukaryota > Metazoa > Arthropoda > Insecta > Hymenoptera > Halictidae > Lasioglossum > Lasioglossum oenotherae. Next base: position 5,162,102 of record CM052289.1, read on the forward strand.
TCAAGTGGGTCGCTAGTTTTACGCATGTTGCTAGAAAAGATGGTCTCTTCGCACATCTTTCTCATAGGTATTATAGCTCGATCTTAAAATGTACAGAACCTTCTAATATTGTAACACGTCTTTTTTACTTTTAGCACAACTCCAAACGAAGAAAACGCGGAGTCGGAACTCCGTCGCGTCTCGGTCACACAAAATTCAGTCGATTCGACTCTGCTGTCTCCTGAATCGAGTATATCTCAACAGGAGAATCAAAATCAAGAAGATAATACTGTCTCGGCTGTTACTCTTGTCAGAGAAGTTCTCTACGGTAACAGAGACAACGTGAATTTTGTACATGAGTTATATAGACAAGCATTTCTTTTGGACTTCAATCATGCCGGTGCTATCAGAAAGGCTATAGCTGTTTATAAAGATTGGATTCAGATGAATGTAAGTAAACAAAATAAGTGTAACATGAAGTATAACAGTAAAGCAATTGAAGTTGTTAACAGATTCTTGAATTGTGTTACAAGGAGCTACCTCCATTCATGCTAGAACCATTGGATACACATAAGGACAGAGATATGGAAGACAACTTCAAAAAAGATGGAAACGATATCGATAGAAGTCCATCTGAATCTTATCGTCAAACACGATTGAGAAATGATTCGTATCTCGGTGCTATACATAGAGAAAATTTGTTTATTAGAGCGGGATTGCAGAATGTTCTACAAATATTCATCACACAGGCTTCAAATGTCTTTTTCTTAGAAAATTATGGACCGAACGCGTCTTTGACGTTACTCGAGGAGCAAACGGATAGCTGTAAAAGAGTGTTAAATGTGTATCGTTACGTCGTTATGCATTCTAGATTAGAACCAGGCACTTGGGAACAACTGCTTAGGTATATATTCATGATATATATTTTTTATACTGTATTGCATGTTATTAATCTCATCGTTCGTTTATTAGGGTATTGCTACAAATCACGTCGCTCGTTCTAAACGAGAAATCGTCTCGACGGAAGGTTCAAGACAGTATTGGTGGCAAACTTGCACCTGCCATATTTCAAACCTTAATCGTCACGTGGATCAAAGCCAATTTAAACGTTGTTATTTCTACCCAGTTGTGGGATCAGTTTCTGGAGGTGTTGACATCGTTGACCCAATGGGAGGAATTAATTCGAGAATGGGCCGTGAGTTAATTAAATATCATTTCAATACATTCAATACATTTTAAAGATACCCATTTCTCCTTTAATTTTATTTCTTTATAGAAAACACTGGATACTTTGACAAGGGTACTTGCTAGGCACGTGTACAATTTGGATCTGAACGATCTACCATTGGATAGACTAAGTGAACAAAAGACTAAAAAGCGTCGCGGCGTCGGAAGTCGTGCTGCGTCTACCGGAAGTGTGCAACCGCCGCGCAAAGGAAGCGTTGATCAAGAAAGTCATACAGTCTCGAAAGAAAACGTTATTGGTATAGAGCAACGATAATTATTTTCCTTAAATTGTATTAGATGTACCAATGAAACACCCACTATTTTTTTTAACAAAAATATAACGATAGAATCGAAAATAGTGAACAAGTTGTTGGTACACCTAAAAAGCTATACAACGACTCTAATTCTCTTCATTCCAAAATAGATCACCCGATGCGAGATTTGAGGAAGGTTCGACCTCTTCCACGTAGTGCAAGCGATAACACGATATACAATGGAAAAGCTCGTACGAAGCTCCACAGAAACCGTACGCACACTGTGCATAGTGGTATTCCTGGTAAATATCTCAATTTACAAACGGATTGCTCTCGTACTATATCTTCTATCCCTCTCTAATTCGGTTGAGTTCTGGTGACTTTTGCAATTCGGTAGTGCCATCTGTGTTGCTGATAGCGCGTGCAAATTTATTTATAACTGTGTCTCTTACTTTTTCGCTTGGACGCCGACACCAGTTTAAAAATAACCAGTCCAGTGTCAGCCAGACACTTATCTCGTCTCATTCTTTCTCTTCCCTTCATCCCCTTCATTCGCAATATCGTTCTCCCCTGTGCTTGCTCTCTTCATTTTCAGTTGACGAACCGTCTCAAATGAGAACCGCCCTCTAAAGATATACATATTTCTTCTCGCTCGTTTTGTGGCTTATTTGTGTGTATTAAGTGTGAACAATTTCCACACGCGCAGTACTCCCCCTATCGATAGAGCAAGACATGGCTCGGTTGCTATCAGGCAGCTCTACATCATCGTCAGGATACACGAGGAAAATGTTGCCCAATAGACGTGCTAAATCCTTGGATAGCCTTGTCATTGTTGATAGCGAACCACCATCGCCGCGTTGCCCATCTCCAACGCCCAGCAGCGGGGTTGACAGCAACAAAGACAGCCCAATTCAAATCGAAAACATTGATGGCAGTAGCATCGGTAAGTAGACTTGTGCAGCTCTACCCGCATACAATTATTAAAATCAGATACTTTTCCAATCACAACAGTGTGCGAGCATTTTCACAAACTCCCAACAAAACGTCCATGTTCTGATCGATAATTCATTGATGTAATACTAACAATAATATATTTAATTCGCTTGGAAGATAATTTCTTTGTATCATGCTTCGCTTATATTTCTGCGAATTATCTACGCCCGTGTGTACAGGAAAACTGTTTTCCCATTTACACGGATAATTTTTCACGTTTTACGATGAGTATTTATGTATATGAAATTATTTGTAGCTTCTTGCATTCGAGATTTGTTTTTTTCGAATTTCTGACTGATTGCGAGCGTGTGATGAAAGTATTTTCATTTCGGTGCAAGGATTTGTACAACAAATGTTTATTATAACTTCGCAGACACTAATGACGCATCGGAAAGGAGATCTGTTATGGCAGGTGGTGGAGTTCGGGGATGGCTGCCCGATGTGGCAGTGGTTCTGTGGAGACGTATGTTGTCAGCACTAGGGGATGTAAATAATATTCAAGATCCCATTCTTCATGGTCAAGTAATGGATTACCTTGTACAGCTAACACAGACACTCGTTAAAGTTAGTATCTGTTACATTATACAAGTTGTCATAATTGTTGACCTCTTGGTTGGCATGGACAAGATATCTCACTAGTCGCTACAACGAATCATCATTAGTAGACTGCGGATGTTTATTTCCACTTTTTATAGACAAATTTTAAGAAAGTGGAATGACATAAAGTCCTGTTTCTAATGAGAACGGTCTTTGTGAATCCAAAACAAATAAAAATAATGCTGAATTCTATCGAATTTTATATTCTAGTATTTTTTGAAAATTTCCATCAGCCATAAATAAATGAAGATCCGCAGTCTAATCATTAGATTTTACATCCAACACCCGTAAAACCTGAGTGACTTTCAATTGTAAATATTGAAAAACGGGAATGTAGGAAATGTTATGTATATCCACAACTCGTATGAACAAAATTGCACAACGAAATATTCTGTCCACGCCAACGAAGGGGTGAAGCTTTGTAATTATATAAATATTACTCTTTTTCGTGTCGAATAGATTCGTTTAAACCAAGGCGTGTCTGGAGATAATCAAGCGACCCCTCCAGCCCCAGAACTCATACCACCGTTAACAGTGATTGCTCCTTGGTGTTTCAAGGTTGTTGATAATTATTAAGCATAATATAATAATATATATATAATAATATTATTAAATATAATATTACGTGCTTTCAGGCGATACAGCTACCTGACCAGTACGAAGTTGGCAAACTAGCAGCATATCGTTTGGTCTGTCTCTTAACGATCCAGCCGCAGGATATCAGTTTACCGAAACAACACTTGACTCTGTTTTATCGTGCAGTTCACAACGGTATCGTCAGCAACGATAGTAAAGTGTTGCACGTGCTTGTTAAATATACGGGTCCGAGATTATTCAGTTTGAATCTTCCCGGTTCCAGTCTGTTGATTTTGGACTACATTCACGCTGCTAATGTGATATTAAGCAGTCAGGACATTGGGGTACAGTAAAAATTATATGACAATTAGACTGCGGACTTTATGCATTTCTGACAAAAATAGATGGATGAAATTTAAAACAGTAAAAATATTTCCTGTGTCTTGTAATTGACGGAAGAAAATTTTCATTTTGCATCAAGATCCGCAATCTACTGATAATATTTTCATGATTATAGAAATATAAATGATGAACGATTATAGGCACCGAGAACAGAAGCTGTCTCAATAATTGGATCTTTATTGTCATTGCCTGCCACTACAATTAAATTACCTGTTCTGCAACCCACTGCAACAGACATTGTGACCATGACGTGTCCAGACGCAAAAGTAATTAGATATAGCGACCTGAATTTATACACACATTGTATATATATTACACGAATCATTTTATTTTAGGAACATATAATCACGATACTCCTACGAAGCTGTAGACGTGAACCGACTGGTATCGCGAGATGCGTAGCGCTCTCAAGTATCGCAATGTTCGTTTACAGAGAACTATGCCACAAAAATCAACACCCGAGAATCCCAGAATCCGTTACGGTTCTTCTTTTAGCGCTGCGGGTAAGCCTTTTCAATCTGTTATCGATAAAAAAAAATACATTTTGTCTGATCAGTTTTATTTTTTCATTCAGAAGAATCTGCATGTTACATATACATATACATATATTTAAATTTGATAATATTAGTTTGCACTTGGGACATATCTTTTCAGTAAAAATAGTGTGCGCTATGTAGTATATTAATAGAATTTTTAGTTGCAATCTCTTAGGTGGATTTACCTAACAATATTTCCATTAAGTGTAGTAAATGTCAATAGTAGTAGTGCAAAAAATATTCAGTATCTCTTCCACTGAGTCTGATTGACAGCGGATACAAGGGGCAGAGCGTCGCAGAGCTGGTTTCTGTTTCCCCTTGATGGATCAGGTAGTTTTTCTTGGATTAACAAAACCTTTGTCGAGTCCCTTATTATGTGTTGTTACAGTATTTACCTGTCGACTGATGTCTACGTGTCTTCTTTAAGGATGTTGTCAACATTGCATGGTTTTATTGCACGAACATGTGTCTGTATAATGTCCAACGATATTTTAATGTTCTATCTTGTTCATCCCCATATATATTAGTGATTAACGTACTTTCTGTTTAATACTAATTATCTTAGAGCAAAATGAAAATATGTTAACACTAGAAGTACCACAAAAAATGATTTCAAATGATTTCTTTTTATCCTGCAGTTATTGAACACATAAAAAATTATTAAGTCGGTTAATAAATAAGAGCAGTGTATGCTGACCAGTTGGTACTTCTAGTATTAATTGTACATAAATACAACGTAATAAAGAATTATGGTTTTTATTATTTAGGCAAGTCACGCCACTGTTGCTCAAGTGGCGTGTGATTCTCTTCTGCTATTATGTGATAAAGCTGACATCCTCTTGGAATTATATCCGAATGTGCCATCGAAAATAATTCAGGTGTGTGTCGTCAACGAATCTGATTACAAATTACGTGTTACTCTGTATATAAATGCTTTTCTTCATTTTAGATATTGTCAGAAACGCTTGGATATATGAGTACACGAGACAGACGCGGTCAATTGATAATATCGATGTTGTTCTGTTTGGGTGAATGGGCTATGCATCTAGGTCCAAGCGTCTTATTACGCGTGTTTCAGGGAAAACCACTGTTAATGACGTTATTCAATGTTAGTATCTTGCAATTGATAATTGTATGTTATCTTTAGGAGTGTGTGAGATCCTGGAAATATCTGGTCAAGTCGGTTTTGAACTCGTTACACAAAATGTCCGAAACTTTGGTCGCATTAAATAAAACTACAGTAAGTCGTCGACTTTCGCGGTTCCAGCGCTTTCCGCATAAAAAACGAATTTCACAGTTCAGAATTGGTTTTTTGATTCGCTTATAAGAATCCGCGTAAGTCGAGGACTCACTGTAGTCCGAAATATCGTTCAGGTTCTCGAGATTCTTGAAAATCCCGACATTTTCAGACTTCCGCACACCCGTAGTTATTTTAAACGCATAATCTGGAATGATATGTGTGCAGGTTTTGAATAATATAGTACAAGACAAAGGTGGTAAAAGTTTATCGCAGTCGAGCAGAAATCACGAAGACGAAGACGATGATTTCGATCCAGACATTACTTTGGACAATCTGGCTGACGAAACTTCCATTAAATCACCTCGTCGAGGCAGCATTCAATCTGTTCAGCTGGCAGCGAAAATGGTAAAATATTATAGATCCTCTTTCCAAAGCATTAGTTCTATATCATAATTAAAATTCTAGGTAATGATGCATTTAATAAATCATTTGGGACACTTCCCGATGGGCATTGGAGCAGCTCGATTGTCTTCGCTGGTTGTTGAATTGGATGATGTGCCAGGAATCGACGGTGACGAGTTGTCGTCCGCTATCTTTCATGCGCCAAACATGCAGTTATTAATGTTATCAAATTCCGTGATAATGTCACTGGTTGAATTGGCAGCTTTGGATGCACCTGGCGGTGGTGTCACAGCTGGTTTAACAACAGCGCCATCGTTGGTCCGAGTTTTGTTGAGAGATTTAGCAGGAAAAGCTTCGTGGGACAGTTCTATCTTATACAGTCAACCATCTGTTGACGATGATATTCCGATAGCATTTACAAAGCATGGTAATATATTTCGTATTAATTCAGTCGCTACAGTTTAACCCTTATGTGGTCAACCAAAATGTATAGATTATTTAAAATCTTTCTGTATTTAACACTTTACCTACCGAAATAATTGTGCTGTACAAAAAGAAAGCATAGACATTTTCTCTTTTACATTACGATCTGAAATGAAAGTATTAGATGACGTTATGAGGGTGACTTGTTAGTACACAATGAAAATGGCTGTTGCTATTGAAGGTTCCATTAAGAAGTATTTAGCCATGTACCTATCATAGATTTCTCAAAATTATGCAATAATCACCAGTCGGTAATGTGTTAACATGTTTGCACAAATTCTCATTATAAGACTATAAATTAATATATTAGCGAGTTAAGACTGGACATTCTCGAGAAATTTTGTAATATTTTTAGAGGAACATAACAAATTGTTGGGAGAAATAAATTGGTACCCGGTTGACTAGACAAGGGTTAATTTTATTTTAATTTTAGTTGAATGGAAAACAAAGCCGCACATCGAGGATTTGAGCAGCGTTATAACGTCTCAAACGTGTACTCCTCGACATACTGTACGACACCGTGAACCTCATGTATTACCAACGTTCGCGAATGGTGCGAGCGATATGGATAACTTAGATGATGTAAGCTTCAATATTTCTAACCCCTTCCCCTACTACAATATCATGTCTGACTCGTGATGAAGATTCTGAACAGAGTCTAATAAATATGTATGCTACTAGTTTCCTTTGAACCGAAATAAGATTCTACTTTGGTTTTGTTCATGTACAGCTATTGGAGAATATCTAAGCATACAGTAGATAATCTCCTTTTTTAGGAAATTATACGAGCTACAAAAAAGTTCTAATTAAATTAATTATTAATTAACTCGTCGATAACAGTGTGTTACGATTATATACTTTATACTTAAAGCTTCTATTTTCAGCTCTTACAGTACATAGGACACACAAGTCCAGAAGTATTAACTAACCCAGAAATAGCACTTAACGAACCAGCAAATCCTCCCCAAGGTTACTACCTCGAAAGCGAAACTATTGCAACCATTCTCAGTCAAAGGAATGCGGAACAGGAGCATATCAACAATTGGAGTCAGCATATTAGGTGAATTGTGTCTCGATAAAACCGGTTATTCTTGATTCGATTTGCTAATGTTATTATTATTTTAGCATGTGTGCCTCAGCAATAAGTCCGCCTTCCTGTCGTCCACCTCCAGCACCGTTTCATCACTGCCGCCTTCTCTTTTCGCATTTGGGTCTATCCGGTTGGGAACAACGTAGGAAGTTGCATTTACTCTCGAAAAACGAGAAGCTGTTACGAGAACTGCGAAATCTCGATAGTCAACGGTCCAGGGAAACGCATAAAATAGCAGTGATCTATGTCAGTCAAGGACAGGAGGATAAGAACTCTATATTGAGCAACGTCACTGCTAGCAAAGAATATGAGAGCTTTATCGCAAGATTGGCCTGGGAAGTCGAGCTTGAGTCTCATACGGGTTTCCTCGGTGGTCTTGTGCCTGGGAAAGCATCCGGTGTCACAGCACCGTACTTCGCTACATCCTTTACGGAAATTCTTTTTCACGTAGCAACAAGGATGCCTTCGGACAGTCCTGAAAGTTTATTACAGAAGGTAACTGTTATTTAACGCAAGTAAACCAAGGAAATACCTTATGGTGAAATTGTTTCAGACCCGTCACCTTGGTAACGATGAAATTCACATAGTTTGGTCCGAGCACTGGAGAGACTATCGTAGGGATATCATACCAACTGAATTTTGTGATGTTTTAATAGTAATCTATCCGTTGCACAATAACTTGTACAGAATACAGATCTCTCGAAAACCTGAAATTCCATTTTTCGGGCCATTGTTTGACGAATGTATTGTGGAGGACAAAGTTTTGCCCGGATTAGTCAGGACAACGGCTCTGGCAGCGAGTAGAGCGAAACGATCTACGCTCACGTTATATCAGCATTAGTGAGTACACTATCCGTTGGGTGTGAATATTATAATTAGACTCCTTCCCACAATCAATGCAGAATATTTTTATTTTTCATAAAGATCTGCAGTGTAATTATAATTGAAAGCTTGGTAATAAAAAAAACATTACAGTTACGAGGAGAGAGCGAGGTCCATCGACACCGTCATGAGAAATCATAAAGAAGCTACAACGTTCGAGGAGTTCACAGCCAACGTGTACTCTCCTGTACAACCACCGAGTCCGTTCAGTGGGGCATCCTCCGTATCTGGTTAGTCTATCTTTTATATGTTAGTACGAAGACAAACTGTAGAAATCTTTATATACATTTTCTAGAAACATTCCAGTTGAAACTAGCGGCATAGTCACGCGCAGATCGTGTTTATTTGCAGTTTAATTCAATGCACAGTTCTTATTGTTCATAGCAGCCCCGAGACATAGATTTCTCTCTAGAATGTACGATAGATGCTCAACAGCTTACAGCTGAACAGTGAAACCCCCTTTTCAATAGTCTTCCGCATGATACACCGATTGTTTATTATTATTATTATCAATATCACACTGTCAGGATCTACAACAAGCGTGCAATCCACAGCATCGTCAAACCTCGCAGCAGCGCTTATAGATTCGCATCAGGGTCGATCCGGACTGAGGAGTTCATCGGCGGCGAGCAGTGATAACCGCGCGAATAGAGGTGACTAATTCAGTCCACTAACCCCCACCCACCTTGTAACACCATCCGACAAGGTAGTATTATAATTTATTTTTTTTTCCTTTGCTGTTTACGTTCTATCTATACGAAGTATATCCTTTGTTTACTTTTCGTATACTCTTTCCTCCTATAGACTATCTGGTAGTGGTTCTATATGTTATAATATGTTAGTACTTACTACAGACGTTTACACCGTCCTTCAGTTTTAGTCCAACAGAAACTCTAAGCTTAATTCTATTATCACACAGTCACTCACAGTGATAATCATACATAATCTATCGACGGATGTTTTAGTTAAGTTTAGCAACGCGACAACGATTTTGACGAAAATTGAATTTCCAGCGTCTAGTTTAACGTATCTTCATAATTCTTTTTTAATTGATAAATATTGACAAAAAAGGACCCACCTCCAATATTAAATATAATGTTAAATTCGGTACGTTATATTTATTTTAAATTTGAAATATTAAAATTGATTTTTTACAATATTTTGAATGCGAAGTAAATTTCGGTCACATTTTTGTTATATTTTCCTAGTAAAACGTAATTTCTATTTCTTCAATTTTTGAACAAGTTATGAAAACAGTAAACTAAAAGTTGGTTATTCAATTTTTGTCAAAATCCTTAGCCTGTTACTAAACTCAGTTAAATTATCCGTCGGTACACACCACGATTTTCACTGTGAGCGAATCTTTTTGCAAACATAACACGAGTTACTCAAACTTTACCGAACTCTGAAAAAATTACAATACGTATACGGTCAGAAATATATCCTCCAAATACAAGATCGGAGAAAAATATATTACAAACGCTCTTTGTTTAATATGTTTAACATGTTTCTTAATTATATTTTTGTTAACAGTCTTACACAATCTATTCAGAGGTAAAATTCCCCTTTCTATGTGCATATTAGGCATAGACCGATACAGTTTCCTTCTATTCATATCTCATTACATTACGCCAGTTTTGTTCATATTGCTTTATAGATAGAGAATACAGTACTATGTTCCTACATATAGCATTTTAGAAGTGTGTTAGTAGTTAACAGTAAAAGTGTTACAACTTTGATGAATCGATGAATCTTTGACTAGCTTCTTGCAAAGTGTGCGAATGTTTTTATTTCCAAAATTCACCCATCTTATCCCCTTCACAGCCTGGAAAGTCGAATATGTAAATATTTTATGTCAAATTCTATCACAAAAAAATATCTGTATACTATCACAGTGTTTTATGTCTATATAGAATGCTTGTTTTATAAAATTCATTTCACATAATAAATTTCTTTTAACGATTATTTTAGTATTATACATATAGCACATAGAGTACTTTATTATGATTAGATTTCTTTAGCGAATTGCATGTTTACTTTCAGTACCATGTACCTACTTCCATGTGTTAATTGAATTGCATTTTTAGCTACACGCGTAATCGTTTAGCTTGATTTCAATTTGGCAAAATACAATGCCAACGAAAGTAAGTCCTCCTTGTATTGTTCTTAGTGTCCGATGGAAGCAGAGTATGGTTCAGCAACGACACTCCGGATAGTACTGCGCTTCATGGAATTTCACCTAGACCTGTAAAAAAGATGTCGTTCAAGACTGGACAGAAGCAGAGGGCAAGCACTCAACCAACGCCCCCCGATAGTCCGAGATATAAATAAGGAATTTTATATCGATACCATAAAGAAGAATACTTTTTGCACAAGAGGTTGTTTCGAAAGAGTAGCATCCCTGAAATTGTAATTTAAGAGAATTCTTTAAAATGCTAATTAACACAATGCGTTACGATACTACATTATATACAGGAAGGTGACACCCGCTGTTCTCTGCATTAAAGATGGTAAAGTTCGTTAGAATCGAATATGACGGGTTAAAGTGTTTGCCAGTCATTTTTGAATGTTGTCTTTATAAGGGGTCATCGAATATATCTGAATTAGTCTTAGCGTTTTCTGTTTTCCGTCCTTAGGTTTAATTTTTATATTAAATGTACAGATCGTTGTTTATTTGTTGCAACGTGAATAATTAATTTATTGGAGCATAAACATATAACGAGAGGATTTAACGGACGTAGGTAAATACAATAGCGGAACTATATTTGTTATATATACAATTTATTAGTGTCGATCGTTTACTTTTCATTGTACAGTACATTCTTAAGATATCAGTTTATCCTCGTACTTGAAACTAAGTAATCTTAAATAATTCTATCGACTAAACAAAGCTTCTATATATCTTAATTTATATTACGAGCTCCTCGATGTTACACACATGCCTTCGTAAGGGATAACTTTTTCATTTTCTGTAATTGTAATGGATGATAAGAGAACATAATTATTATAATAATCACAGAATGCATCTATGAGAGTGTTGATAAGAATCAAATGTTATTTTTTAACGTCACGTGTTTCCTAATACTGTAATAAGTTGTACTTGAACGTTGCGTATCACGTTGGCCGAATTTCTTTAAAATCATTTTCGAAACAACTACATTCCATGTCCGACTATCTTTTCTACACTTCATTCATTCTTTAACCGTTGCGGATAAATTTCTTTGTTTTTAAATACCTTTCGGAGAAGTCGAAGCATTCCATTGTACGTTTACTATTTGATTTCGACGATTGGAAAGAAATCGTGTTAGAGTCTACGTATTACCAGGACAGACAGTGTCTTAGTTACGTGTACATTGTGTAGCGAAAGAGAGAAAATTAGGGAACAGTTCTGTCATACCAAAGTTACAGGTATTGGTGCTTTATAATACTCGAGATATATAAGTATTTTAAATAATGTGTCAAAATGTGTTATTTCTGAGGAACGGTAAATCTAAAGAGAAAAGAATTACGAAGTCAGAAGATGTTTCAAAAGCGAGAGGAAAATAAAAGTTACGTAAAGCGTAAAACATATTTGCTTTAGCGAAAGATTTGTTTTAATACACAGTGATAATAATCAAAGTATTAAATATGTTATTGATCGCTGTCAATATGAACAGAGTGTTAGAGAAAATGATATACATATATTGTGGCGAATATATATATATATATATATATATATATATATATATATATATATATTAGTATTCAAATTGAGATTGTAATAGACTAACAGAAAAAGAGAAAGATCACAAGATTCGAGTTTTTTTACCATTTTGAGGATTATCATGAGAACGCATTAAAAAATGTAGGTGTTAGCAACGAAGATATAAGTGAATAATTACCGATGCGCAGACCATGGCCAAAGCAGCATTATTTTTTCACTAATTTATAACGAAGTAGTAATCGAGAAGAGCCGTGTATATGTATTGTACATAAATTGTTACGCTCGCGAATGACTTCGAGGTCACTGAGCGAAAAAAATTATTCTCTGCGATTTATGTCGCTCCATTAACTAAAAAAAAAAGGAAAGATATTGGTCTATATATATGTATACGTATATTCGATATACATACACACATAAACGAAAGGAGAAAGAACTTATTACAGTCTTACATAAGCGGATGCTTCTACGAGTTGTATCTAAACAGCGTACTTAATTAACTATCTTCATTAGTATCATTAAAATAACTACTTGCTATTATTTATGTTATATACATACAAATTGCTGTTAACATTATTAGTATAGCTTTCAACTATTTTTCTTACTGAACATTGCGTTTATATAATTACATACTTAGAACGGAACTCGTACAAACTAATCAATCCCACGGTCAATAATGTCGCATAAAATTGCATTATTACTTTTTTTTATAAATATTAACAGCTTGAGATAATGAACAATAGCGGTGGTTCTTTATTTTCGTAGAGAAATGTACAAACGACACGAGTTTATAATTCTCATTCTTCTGTATAACTGAATGTTAATGTATGAAGTGTAAAAGTTAATGATGTTACTATCGTATATCTCTGTAATTAAGTGTAATATCAAAAATTTCATGGTAGTTAGACCGAACCTCTTTTTTAAGATAAACTTTTCAAAGTAAAATTGTTCTGTAGCATTTAATCACAGAGATTTGTAATTGTAACATATTTAATTTTGTACCATGCATGTATATGTACAGCAATCGTCGTATGCATAATATGAGAAAAACTATATACATTGATCATATCTGATCTTGCGGGTCTCATTGTATTAATCAGACGTGTCTGATTATATCTAATTTTCTGTTCGTAAAATACTTAATGCGTTTCAATCGTTTCAATTATTTAGCCCAACGAGAACAGTGGAATTTAGAGTTTTGTAGTATTACAGGCGGCTCTTGAACTAATCGATAGATATTTTAATATCTCTAACAAAAAACTTCTTGCTGTAAAGTCTGTACCATTCGAATCCGGAGTCAGTAAAGAAATATTTGCAGAATTTACAGCGTCATAGGGCAGAGTAGAAATCGGCTAGAAAATCGTATTGGTCTCTTAATCTATTGATAAGAATTCATCGTTAAAAAGTTCACGATATTACTTTAGCTTTGAGAAATCGGAATTCGTCGCATGCTTTTTCATGTTTAAAGGTCAAGTAGTTCGAACGTTATTTACGGCCCCGGTATCTATTACTGCGGGTGTACGTTTTATTGTGGTATTTTTCCCAATGAAATTGAAATACGTAAAAATAAATATTTTCGTTGGCGAGGCAAACAAAATTGTCGATCATTCTCATATTTTTATAATCTCAGGATTTGAAAAAAACATTAAGACCATTTTTCTTTTATCTCGATTACCAAAGGACTGTTCGCATGATTGTACATTATTTATATTGCTTTAAATTGCATAGGGGAAAGTTTTATTATGATTTAGATATCTACTTCGATATAATAAAAATAAACAAAGAGACTTCTGTCTTTTTAATAAGAAAATTAAGCCCTTAGCATTACGTACATTAAAGCGAAGGAGGAGCTCATTAATGCGGCACAAAGTCACCAGGAATGTCCCTGATACTGCGGTGTGAATTATAACCACGATAAGAAACGAGATCACTAACGATCACTACTATAGTCGTTATAAGTGAACGCCATTGCTATAGGTTGGAGGAAAATGACAGAGACCAATCGAAAAAGTTGAAAATATATTTATATCTCACAATTTGTCAGTGCAATAGTTCTGCAAATCACTTTACAGAAATATATTCTATTATTGGACGGTATAATAATATGTACTTGTATAGATGGACGGAATCAATATCACTATTCCTTACGTGTAAAAGCGAGCGAAACAAACGAGTGGTAAAAATACATTTTTCGTACACTCAAAAACGAAATTGTAAACATGATTAAGCCTATAAAAATATCACATTATTGCTTTCTCGACGACTTTAACACATGTATCGACCGTTTGTTAGAACAATTCTTGATTACACCGCTCGTTGTTACGCAAACAGTAAACATAAGAGTGCAAAAATATTAAGCGTGAACGATTATGAGATCTAATGCTGGTTTCGCTGTATTCGCGAAACCATTACAAGTACATAAACTGTAGACGCTCGATCTACATGTACGTGACAGTGCTGTGACATAAGGGGCAAGCATTAATATTAACGACGTCTCGCTCGGTAGCAACGTGATGTCTGCAGACGGTACATATCCAAGCGTTGCTGAGATCCATCAGCGGTTTCCCTGAAACGATGCAAGCGGGAAATCTGGTCATACAATTCGGACAAGCGACGCACCAATCAGGCACAAGACTCTCGCAATTCGCGCATTCGGCTTTCAAATTGCGAGCGTCCTTCGGGCTGTGCTTCGTGAAGATATCCACCGCCAAGTTCTCGTATTCTTCCCTGACCGATTCCGGGATTATCTCCAACGATTCCAGCTTGACGAAAGCCTTGGAACATACAGCGAACGCGTGATGAACGGCGCTGGACAATGCTAGCAAGCAGTATACATGCTCAGGTTCCAGAATGTCCTCGTATTCGCGAAGCCGAAGAGCTGTTTTCATAGCCGCGTCGAAATTCCCCAAATATATCTGCCTATGCGCCAATAAAAGAAAATGATAAGCTTCCGCACCCTTCCAGGCGTTCTCTATCACTCGGGTATCTTCGTTGTTCTCCGCAAGACCCATCACCACGTTGCTACGTGCTCCTTTGATCGACGGCGCACCGTTTATATGATCCTCGATCAGCAACGCTGCCAAAACGTAGATCTTCTTCACGCGCAACGGATTGGTTCTCGACTTAGCCTGTTCTTCGGCTAGCTGGAGCAACAACTTCGCAGCCTCCAGATTATAGTTCGCTTTCTTGTAGAGTTCTATCGCTTGTAACCTCTTGCCGTTCGAGAGAAGATGATTGGCATATTTGTTCAATAGTTCGCCGATCTGCGCCATTTTATAAGTTTTAGCCAGCTCAACGGCTTGGTCCCAGTGATTCAAGCGTACGCAAGTGTCTACA
The DNA here is from genome assembly GCA_028455765.1 of Lasioglossum oenotherae. Taxonomy (NCBI): domain Eukaryota; kingdom Metazoa; phylum Arthropoda; class Insecta; order Hymenoptera; family Halictidae; genus Lasioglossum; species Lasioglossum oenotherae. The sequence goes on from CM052289.1 coordinate 5,177,799, forward strand.
GCTAGCTTTACGTCTCCGTATTTAATGTAAGCCGCGACGGCCTGTGAGCACATGCCCACTGAAGCCAACAATCTAGCCACCGTCTTCAGCAAAGGACTCTTGTCCGGCAGTTGTTGCACCGTTCCCGCCAGCTGAACGAAATCCTCCAACTTGTAATAACATTCGACCAACTTCTCTAGATTTCTACTCTTCTCGTAATACTCTCTGGCCCCCTCCCAATTCTGTCTCTCCGCATAGAACTCCCCGATTTTGTTGTAAGCGTGCTCCATTTGCTTGTCCGATCCACCGATGCCCATCTTCATCAGCTGCACCACTCGGAAGTAGTCGCCCAACTTTTGTCGCAACGTGATCGCAAGGTCCCGCCTGTCCATGTCTAAATACAGCTTCTCCGCTTCGTCGTAGTTGCCCAGGTACGCTGCCACCTCCGCCTTCTTCAACTGATCGTTGTGCACGTTCTGCAAACGCTTGATAAATTGTATGCCCAAGTAGTCGGAGCAACGGACCATCGCGTTCTCCGCTGTCTCCAGATCTAACTTCTCCAAAGCCGACTCGGCCAGCAGACGCCACAGTCGCGGATGCGGATTGTCCTGAATAAAGTTGTTCGCCTCCTTCGAGCCAACTTTGACCAACAACTCTCTCGTGTCTCTCAAAGACTTCACCTCCAGGTCCACTATCAACTCGTTCTTAGTATCTTCCGGCTTCTGCATAAGATCGTCTAACAGAACGCAACGTATCTCCAAGTCTTTAAACGAGCAAATGTATCCGGAGCAGGATATCGGTTCTTCAGGATCGAATTCTCTTAACACGTACATTCTAGTCTTTTCCATAATAGCCAGGAGAGTCGGATTATCTTCCGCCCAGCACATCGCCCACACGTCTTTCCTTTCGAATTTTTTAATATCGTCTGTCGACTCCCCATCTTTCGAAGTCGACCTTCTGTTATCCGTTTCCAGATCCATCATCGTCAACACACCGCTCGTATCCATGATAGACACGCGGGACGAGTCGCAGTTGATCGCGATCTTGTATAATTTACAAGTCGTGTTGTATCTATTCATTAGAGTTACCTGCGGCAAGGAATACCGTTGGATCATACCTGATTCTCTGCCTATCAACAGAACAGTCTCGCTCGCCGACAAACAACAAATCGGATCCATGGTAGCTTTAGTGTTAATAGGTGTTTCGAACGATCTATCTTTATCCAGATCTTGAATGACCTCCGTCACACCCGTCGGTGTCTCGTCGATGTGATAAATCTTTTCTCTCTTCGGCTTGCTCGCGTGCAAAGACCCGTTACGAGGAGTACGGTAATTCCACAGGAGAAAATTATTCTTCGACGCGGTGATCACCAGACTGTTCGTAATGCTTACCCACAGTGGCTCCAAGTTGATGAACTTCGCGTCAACCGGAGTGGCTATAGAGTTGCAAACCAGAAGAGCGAACTGCTCGGAACCTTGCGAAGGATCGTTCATCACTGCTAGTACACAGTGTTCCCCATGCGAATCTATCGATATTAGGGCCCTCGCGTGTTTGGTGCAACATGTGTTGTTCACAGTGTTCCAAAACATTATGGAAATCCCATCCTTGCTGATCCTTTCGTTCGTGTATACAACTGTTTTGCTGAAATAAGTCCATTTGTAATCTAATCGAATATTGGCAAAGTATATATGGGAATCAATGGACAAAGCTACTCGGAGAGATCCTCCTTCCCACGCGCAACTGGTCACTTCTCTACCAGGTATCCGTAGAGTTCGCATATGTTTACCAAATGGTGTATAAAATTGAATCACATTCGTATCCTTCGTCTCTCCGTTCCCCAGCAACGGCATCATACCAGTTACCGCGAGCAAAGAGCCGTAACTATTCCAACAACACCATGCCGCTGTCATGCCAGTCTCCAGGACAATCGGATTGTCATCGTTTGTGTTTCGCATCAGTTGTATCTTACCGTTTCTATAACAAATGGCTAGAGTTGGACAATCTAGGGCTATGTAACCATTTCTACCGTCGTACCATTGTAACGCTACAATCGTTTGAATCTGACCGGTGTTCATCGATATTGTGTTCAACTTTGTTAAAAATACACCCTGATTATCGTAAAGATGAACTTCGCCGTTCTTCAAACCAAACAGCAACAGTTTCCCATCGGGTGACCACTGGACACCAGCCAGAGACACGCCTTTTAGCTCCTTTCCCCAAATTCTATTACCGTCTACAGAACCTACAATAACAGTTCCATCTTCGTAAACTATACAAATCTTCAGACCGTCCGAACTCCACGACATTCCTTTCACTACTGACTTATTGCCATTGTTTGTCATTTCGTCATACCAAGAACCTTTGTACAGCATCCAAACAATTATTAATCCAGTCTCGTCGCTGGAAGTCAATTTTTGATGTTGTTCATTCCAAGTGACAACTTGCACGTGACCATTGTGACCCTCCAATGTCTGATTCATACTTAAATTACTAGCAGTTTGTATATTTCTTAATTTCCCTCCACCTGTAGATCCACTAGGGTTCGAATCGACTCTAAGTACTTTTAATAAACCATCTTCCCCGCCGACTGCGATGTAACCCTCCTTCTGATTCCATCCTATACAATTCAACCGAAAGTTATTCGGTATTGCAATCTTTTTACTCAAGTAGACAAACATTTTGATTGTACGGATTAAAAAATGTTTGAGATTAAAAATCAATGCTCCATACTCTTGTATAAGTTTCTGAAATAAGAAACATCAGGGATTACTAGAAATCACTTGGCTATTTTCTGAATGTTTCTTTTACGTTACTTACATTATGCCAGTACTTGACAGTTGATAAACATGTTTGTTGTGATTGTCAAGACGGTGTTTACTGTGTGTATGTCAAAAACGTTTCGCAAGACGTCTGCATCCTCTTACATTCTGTCGTAAGTGCATATATTTTTTCAATATTTTGGAAAGGCAGCACTTATCACTCAAAAATTGACAGAGAATGATAGATGTAAACAAAAAGGAAATGGGAGCGCTTACGGCTGGGGTTTCGTTTCGGCCACGGTTTCGGCATACAAACTGACGGCAGAAAAAGCTACTCGCGTCTTCTCACGGCAAATCGATGAAACCTAACTAAACTATGTCACTCATCGCCTGTTAGGTGGCGCCACAAGAGAAGGAACTTAACACTAAGACAAGGACACAAATTGAGTACGACAGACAGTAAAATATAAACTTAATTTACCTGAATGTCCTTAAAGTACTTCAGTTTATTAAAAAAAAAACTACAATTGAAAGTGAATCTCAATCAATTTTGTGAAACTATGTAGCCACAAATCTTTCAAGAGCAACTACCTATTTACAAAAAAGGTACGAATTCAATAAACCCATCACAATGTTTTCCTCTATAAATTATATTTTTGAAGATACTTAATTTCACAAAACTGTCGATTGCCGTAAAATTTATGAGTAAAAGAGGTGTGTATATAAGAAGAATGAAATGCAAGTCAAAGAATCGGTTTTTAAATTTTTTATTCAATATTATGAATAAAGTATAATGTGAAATTTGTGAAATTAACGGTAAGATTTCTGGTACCGTGCCCTGGCACCTGGACCACCAAATTTCTTTGGCTCGCACCGCCTTGGATCAGCTACCAGAAGGGTTCGGTCATATTGAATCAAAATGTCTTTGACTTCCTTTTTACTTGCTTCATCAACGTCTGGAAGTAAACGTGAAATTGTTAGGCACGTTTACATTGATATTAATGTTCTCAGAACCTTTATAATCAATAATACTTACACTTTTGATAGTATGCGACCAGAGCTTTGGAAATAGCTTGGCGGATAGCATAGATTTGTGCAACATGTCCACCACCGTTTACTCTGACTCTGATATCAACTCCAGCGAATTTTTCCTATGAATACAGAAGATGATTAATAAAGATTGTTCTATGTAAACATATTTTTGCATGGGAAGGTACATTGTAATTCCTCAGTAATCTTTTGTTTAATCAAAACCAATCATGTTCGGAATAAGAAACCATCATAGATTAATATTAAAGGATTGACAACAATATCTTGAATCGAAAGGAAGGTATAGAAAGAAATTTCAAGCTTGTAGTATGTGAAAGTATTGCATAGTACTCACTTTGCCCAACAATAGAATGGGTTCCTGCAATTTATACTGAAGTACACGTGGTTCGACTAATTCCAAAGGACGTCCATTCACGCGAAGATTTCCACGTCCTCGTTTGCAATACGCGACTGCAGTCGCGCTTTTCTGTAAATACAAACGTGCTCGATTAAAGAAACACGCGCAAACATAACCTCACTTATTTTTTGGCAGCTATACTTACTTTGCGTCCGAAGACTTGCACGGACTGGATCGGTTCCTTTTGTTTCTGTAACAAAAGTGATTGTACATCATTGTTTAGTTACAGAATTATTTTTTACGAGATTGCAATAACTGCAGTAATCCGCAAATGATAAACTCACCTTCTGCATTTTGGATAGCACGTCGTGGAAAGGAAGTGGAAAGGTGGCGGCACAATGCTTTCGTCAGTAGTACTACGGGAGTCATGTGCGGGTCTCGAAACGATTTCCGCTTAGGGAAATTTGAAATTTTGAAATTTTGAAGTGCAGTGAGTCGTCGACTTACGCGGATTTTTAAAAGCGAATCGGAAAACTAATTCCGAACTGTGAAATTCATTTGTTGATTGCCAGAACGGGAGCTTTGTTTAGATTACTTAAAAAATAATATTTAGTTTGTTGTACTTTATTGCTTATTCAAAGTTTTAATATAATGTACTGTTCGTAAAAGACTTGTAACGAATCAATAAATAAAAAAATGTACATATATATTATTCATCTCTTCAGTGATCATCATCAACCGGCAAGTTCGTTTTTAATAACATAAATTGCAAATTCTTTCTTGTATGTCTGGATAGTTTGAGTAATATCATAAGACAAGATTGATAAGAGAAATTGGAAACTAAGTAAATCAATCGGTTTCTTTCTATGAATACGATTATTTTGTAAATATATGTATCTCGTCTGCGATAAAAATTCTGTTGATAATACTCTAAACTATCGTTATAAGGTCGTATCTGTGCAAACACTTTTATCAGGTAATAAATAATGGCATAGTAAGTAAATCACTAAATACTTCGGCAGTTCGACAGTAAGTAGACAAGTAGAATTAACCAGCGCAGAATTATTGATCAGACCACAATGACTCCTGCGCAGACGTGCCCCTGTTTTCCGATTGACCTTCTTATAATCTAATGCGACGGGTTGCCTACAGCAAGGCGGTCCCTCTAGTTTTTAATCGTTAACCTTCCGTCGGGCGCAATATCTGGACTGCCGAGTTCGGGCGCAATGTGCTTGACGGGCCCACATTCAAAAAACATGATAAACACCTAATTAAGTTCATTTATACAACTGCTCTTAGGGAAATAGTGCACTTGGTGTCGTCTATACTCGTCGGGCCGCCCTTTTGGGCCCTCCCCAAGGGTGGGGGTGACTGTTTTCGAGGTACCTAAGAGGTACCTAAATGATCGCGCTGTGCCTCTCAGATCGGTTGCGGCCGATGGAAGATTAAATAATCAACTGCGAATTATAATTTTTCCGCGGATCACTTTAAGCTAGAGGTGTACTTATAATATTAAAATTAGATTGCGGATCTTCATGCATCGTTCATCTTCATTCATAAACCAACAACCCATCAAAAAAGTAATCCAATCATTTTTATAGATTTGTTGAATCACTAACTTTGGTTACTGTACTATCAAATCTCATACACGACCCTCATGTTTACAGTTTACTTTAATTTCCTGGTGTCAAATTGACGCAGCGATAAAAGATGATCAATACAATATAAATAATTGATTTTGTAAGTTCCTTCTTTGAAAATGAGGAAATACGATAAGATGCGATATACATGTATTTAAACTTAGATTATTGTTTGCAATCAATATAACATGATAAGCAGCTATGTTTACTCCGAATTCGTGAAAGCGTATAAAGTTGAAGGAATTGACGGGTGGGGTTTAAAGGAGAAAACAATTTGTTCTATGTATATTCTTTATTTTCGCCTGGCTTATTTGTTACATTTGAATTTTCGTAGTTGCAAAACAGTGTCTTCGATCCATCCAGATACATAATGTTATTCGACTTCTACAAATAAATCGATCGATCATATATATTTGCAACACAGGTTCAATTCGCAGTTTACTCTTGTGTTATTACTTACAATTTTTCAAAACCTCATTGATAGCTTTGAGAAGCGCGTTTTTGGGGCCACAGTTGCCATGGAAGTCGTCGGTGTCAACGCTCCAGATCATTACACCGCCGAGATTATGAGACTTGGCGTATTCAGCCTTTAGCCGGACCGAGCTGTAAAGACATTTTACATAAACGTATACTTTGATCATTTAATCATTTGATGTGCTTAATACTTTAGTATTACGAATGAACACTTACCTAGGATCGTCATAGCTGACCCATTGTTTACCTTTGTACGCGTAAGGTAAGTCTCCCTTACGTTTTCGAACCACGGTCCATCCACCATTCTTCAGGTTCACACACATCACGTTATAACCGATGTTACCTTTGTCGTTGATCAACGGTCCCTTTTCCCCGGGGCCAGATACGGGGGCACGAAGACCGTGTTGGCTGCTGTCCTTCAGAGTGAAGGTTTTTCCGTAGAATGGTATACCAACGATGAGCTTGTTGGCCGGGGCACCTTGGTCGAGCCAATAATTAATGCTGGCGTTCTAATAACCGTAAAAAGATCATCAATCAAATCATTCGCTTAGGACTGCTTGCCAGAAATACAGTGAACCCCCTCTGACGCGGCTAATTCGTTTAGTATTATAAATACAGGGCGAGACGCTTAAAACAGGCCAACTGAATAACTCGGTTGCTGATAGAAAAAATATGTCAGACGAAATTTTCGTGGTTTCGAGAGTGGCATAATTTCATGTCAATAGATTTTTTTATAGGTGGACGCGTAGAGGACATATGATGGTAATTTGCGACCTACGATTTAGGGTCGTTCAAGATCATCGAAGGTCAACTGCGATGGGAAATGCTTTACTTTGAGGAACTGATCGAACATTTTCGCGGGTGTTTCCGCGTCGCTGTTGTAATCTATTATTAGGGGCCATTAAGCAAACCCCATTCCCATTATCTGTACCCATGAATACCATTATTATTTTGCGATATCCTATCGGTCTAATAGCTGTGACTCAGGTTTCGAAAATGTGTTATACAAAGGTGTATCACGTTCGGTAAATCTTTCAGTACAGTTGAGTTCATAAGAGATTCGAATGTAGTAAACTTATTGTTCCGATATTATGCGTACAATGTTTAACTGCCGGCGGTAGTGATGATGCTCGTCCTTAGCCGAGGCATAGAGCGGAGAATTCATGCCAGTGTAACCGTTTTCGTATTCATTGAAGTCGTAGGTCATGACGTTGATGAAATCCAAGTAGGCCGCGACTTGTGAGATCTTGTAAGATCTGGAAGCGGAATCTTCTTCAGCACCAACTGCAGCGCTGAGGCTGTAACCATGGCTCGAGAACGCTTGTTTCAGTTCCTTCAACAACTCGACGAAGTTGTCCTTGTCGGCTTTCTTGCCACCCTTTTGATTCGGGTACTCCCAATCGACGTCCAGCCCGTCGAAGTTGTACTTCTTCAGGTAGTTCATCGCGCTTTCTACAAACCGATGCCGTGATTCTGCGTTTGCGGCGATGTTCGAGAACTTCTTCGACTTTTCGGAAGCTCCACCGACGGAAAGTAGAGCCTTGGCACCTTGGCCTTTTACATATTTGGTGAACTGAGGCAGATCGGACTTGTCGTCGAGCAGTTTGAACTCTCCGTTAGGGTTGACCCCCACGAACGAGTAGATCACATGTGTACAGAGATTCACGTCGAGAGACGTGATCGGGTATTTGCCTTCTCCGTGGTAGTCTTTCGCCCAGCCCTCGTAGTAGCAGATTATTTTCTCTGAAATGTTTTCGATTGGAATAGATAAGTACATTTTTTACCGAGAATTTTCACGTCAACGAGCCTCGAAGAAATATTATAATCTCCGAGGAGATTTTACCGATACCAGTCATGGAATTTTTTTAGTACACTTACTCTCTGCTGTCGATAAGGCTGCAATAGCCAAGAAGATGGCCAGAACCGCGATTTTCGTGTGCATCTGTAAGAATGTAATCGTCTCTTCAGTACATTGAGTTGGCAAGAAAGTAATTTCGATATTTTAAAGTGAAATGAAACCCAATTTTTTTAGAAGTTTTATGAGCGTGGAATTATGAAGCTATCGGAAAGATGGCGAATGATCATCGAAAATTAAAGTTCATTGCTTGAATAGATAAATTCGGCTTTATTTCACCTTAAACTACCGAAATTACTTTCTTGCCGACCAATACATCGATTTCAAGATATCGGATGCTTTAGGATTCGCATAAGACACTATGAAGTGGAGAGTACAATTATGAAATTATTGAAAGACATGCTTTAAGTAGTAGAAGAATAAGTTTTTCTTACGATTATCGAAAAAGTTCTTACCATAGTTGGTCGGCGTTTCGACGGCATCAACAGTTGCATAAAAGGAATCATAATTTACTCGGTCGTACTTATACCCAGAGTTACGTGTTTTTGTCCCCATTAAAAATGTATCAGTAAATTAAATAAACGATTGTCACACAGAGCCACGTGTGCTATTTCTACGCTAAGTCATTCTATCTTATCGTAGCAAAGTATTAAGCAAATACACCACGTAATTATGCTGTATGAACAAGTTGTTGGTGTGCGGCATAGTATGTATAATTATATGATTATAAATTATAATTTCTCTTTGCGTATCCATTAGGGGGATTATTTCTTTATGTACATTGCGGTGTGTCCTAATGAGGAAAATAGAGGCGTTCGAGTATTAATCATTGTGTTTGCACATTCTCAACAGGAATAACTTTTTATAGTAAGTTATTTTGAACCTTTGACACATTGAAATTCGTGCCGTAATAACCTTTTGTTTCCGGAAGTTTGTCTACGTATAAATAGACCGCTGATCTTCTAACAATACCAGCAGACTGTATACAACTAAAGTACCCTATTTATACCTGGAGGAAAATATTAGTAACCACTCTTGTACTGTCAATACCGTCCGATTTAACTATTCTCTTTCGAATCTAAAATCATGCGAAAACATATACATATACGATACATTAAAATTAAACCGACAAATGTATAATAAATAATTTTTATTTTTCACAATGGATGTACAATCGTTGAATAATATGAGTATTATAGAAAAATACATATTAGGTGAAGTAAAAAGTTCTTTATTTCGCTTTATTTATAAAGCGAAAAACGCTCAGAACTTTTTACTTCACCTAATATATAAAAGAACATTTTCCGAAATTGTTCTCACTTTCCACTGTTTGTTCAGATAATCATTGTTATCGAAATAATAGATAGCGTACTTTTTATTGAAAATTTTAATTGTGTAGATATACATATAAACACACTGTCGTCATCTATTATCATTTATAATCTTGTAAGAATCTCAGAACATATATGTATATTGTTTCAAACCGCACTTGAACTTTTTAAATTGTTTATCACTGGTAATTACTTTTTATCAGTAGTAAAATTGTTCTAAAATGTAACTATTACTAATAACTGATAGTAATCTATGTATAATGACGACCACTATCCTATCGCTTTGCACTAATATTTTAAATTGTGCCATTAGTCTATTTAGAATTTTAAGCATTTCATTCCTTGTCAATGTAAAACTGCATGACTTTCGAATTAACAATTGTTAATGTTTTAAAACACTTCTTAAAAATAGAAAAACACCTTGCGTGGCGTAAAAATCATCTATAAATAATAGATTTCTGTTCTTTAACTTGAGTAAGAAAAGTAGGAGAGAGCTAATTGGACCTAAATTATAGATATCGTAGTTAATTAGCGCCACTATACCAACACACTACAAATATTTTTCTTAGATTTTCGTAGATTGGGATCGAGGGACATTCATCTCGCGATAATGATACGGGTGAAGACTTTGTTTAATTTTTTTTTATTAAAATGCTTTTCAGATTAAACGTGTATATTATATATATATTAAAACGTGTATATCACAAAAATCGTTCGGTATAACAGTCGATTAATTTGGATGGCATAGCTCAACAGCCGGGTACATTGTCTTTGTAGTTGCAGGCGACGATGGACGGATCAAAAACGGTGCCAGCTGGGCAGTGGAACTGGATTGGATTCCATTGTCCCTGGACATTCTGGCAATAGTAAAAGATGGAGCAGTCTTTAGGATCGCGGACATATCCTTCTTTGCTGCACAGTTCTGATGGCGGTGGACCAGGCGGCGCTGGCGTTGGTTTTGGCGTTGGAGGTGGATTTGGGGGTGGGTTTGGTGGTTGAGGTACGCTGCCTCTTAGAACTTCGTTCATTTTAGTTAGAAGAGGATACTTTTGTCCACAGATACCGCGGAAGTCGTCGGTCTCAATGCTCCACATCATAGCACCGCCGAGATTGCGACTGTTAATATAGTCACACTTTTCGCGAACGGAGCTAAAAACGAACGGAAACACGTAACACATTAAAAAATGATCGATAATTTGAATCTCTTATCACTAGACTGCGGATCTTGATGCTTTTATGAAGAAATTGGTTGGGCAAACTATAAAATAGTGAAAGATTTAAACAATTCAAGAACGTTGTAATGTTGCTTTTAATGTAACAAAGTCGTTAATATATGAAATCAATTTTTATATTATTCCTGCTTCCCATAATCAAAGCAAAACATTTTTATTTTGCATAAACATCCGCAGTCTACTTATCGCGTATTCCGCTCGCAATTATGCAGAGTATTTTATAGGGACACTTACTCGACGTCATCGTATCCAACCCATTGGTTGCCATTGACAGCATAAGGCACGCGTTGCTGATCTTCCCTACGAATAGTCCAGCCGCCTTGGCGACTAGATTCGCAAATCTCGTTGTAACCGAGCATGCCCGCTTCTTTGGTGTATGGTCCAGCATTTCCGGGACCAGTGGCTGGAGCACCTACACCATTGTTGCTAGGGTTCGCCAGAGTGAACGTTCTTCCATAGGAAGGAATACCAACAATGAGCTTATCGGCTGGAGCACCATTCGAGAGCCAGTAGCGGACGGAAGCGTCCTAAAATAATAAAGAATATCATGATTATACCATAAACGATCTGCCGACAGTCATGTTGTTTAACGTGCACTTACAACGTTGAGTTTAGCCTGTTTTCCCTGCTCGCTAGCGGAAGCGTACAGAGGGGCGTTGATGCCAGTGACTTTGTTCCAGGAACCATTCATGTCGTAGGTCATTAGATTAATGAAGTCAACGTACTGCCCCACTTGATTGATGGTGTACGATTGGGAAGCGGATTTCTCGGCGGCGCCAACGGCCACACTGAGGATGTAACCGCGGCTGTCAAAAGCTTGTCTCAGCTCCCTCAATAAAGCCACGAAATTCTCTTTGTCGGATGGTTGACCACCACGCTGATTAGGGTACTCCCAGTCGACATCGAAACCGTCGAAGTTGTACCGTTGCAGAAAGCTGACCACGTCCTGAACCAGTCGGGAACGGGTTTGCGGGTTACTAACCACCTGAGAGAACTTTGTGGATCCTTCGTTCCAACCGCCGATCGCAATCAAAGCTTTGACACCGTTTTGTTTCGCGAGAGAGGTGAACTTGCCGAAACCATTTTTACCGCCGCCATCCGCTAAATCGGCCCATGCGTCCAATACTCGGACAGTGCCGTCCGTGTTGATCCCGATGAAGCTGTAGATCATGTGCGTGCAAAGTCTGGGATTGATGTCCTCTATCGCGATCTGCCCGTTCCCAGGACGATACACGGTCCAGCTACCGAAGTAGCAAACGATCTTCTCTAGATAACGAGAGTGCATTGTATCAGGCGATGAATGTCGAGGATCTTTTCAATGATACAAAAGCTCCGATAACCGATTGTCAACGCAGATATCGTAGCTTAAACGATCACACAGTGGAAAAGCTTTTTTCCAGCACATTATCAAGTACAAGGTGTGCGATACTTACTTTCAGCTTGAACATTGGCGGCCATTGTCACCATGAACGCGACCAAGAGCGCTACCTTGAACATCTGGAAACAAGAGATTCATTTCTCAACTCTTTATCTATATATACTGATAGCTTCATCACACTTTAGGATGAAAATGATGTGTCAGAAGATACAGTTCTCTTCGCGGAAACATGCACGATTACGGAATAGATACTCTACGAAGTGGAATGTCGATCGTCGAACAAATTCTCGTGACTTCGATTCTGAGATATGAAACTTGAGTTTCGAATTTTGAATACAACGATTATTATTATAAACACGTTTGGCGGATAAAGGAAACCGCGATACCTTGGTTGCTTGCTTCCGACAACGTTCCGCAGACACCACTCTAAACCAGCATCGTCTTTTCGATCCTTTTTATATACCGCCCGAAAATTTGTGGTGTTATCAGTGTTACCTACATGGATATGAAAAGGATTTTATCAGTCACGATCTAATAAAACACACGTACGATTATACATATGTTATATACAGATATTCGTACAAGAACAGCGTGATACTTGGTTTAACATATGCGAAACGGCTCTTACGGTGAACTCTTGTTTGATCAATTGAAAGCAGATCGAGTACGATGTAATTAATGATTAGTGTTCATTGATCATTGATTACAATTGATCATCTTGGTCGTTACGAGCTGTATGTACTATTCAAGTGTCTAATATCAAACGTAGAGATCGGTCGAAGCTAATCTTTCATTGATTTTTGATGAACCAAGGTGAACCGGCGAAGCAACGATCCCGTTGCGCAATGGCAATTGTCGAACAGCAGCGATTTGTTTGCTTTTCAAGTACGTCTTCGACGAATTGTCACAGATGTGCATTTGGAAATAAGGTCGTCACATCGACAGTTTACAAATCAAATTCATGGTTCCGCGGTAGATAATGATATCTCTGGAAATATCCGCGAGGTTACCTGCGTGCGACAACAAACGACCGAGTTTGATGTGTGTTGTGTACGTTGCTGAGAAATCGGCAAACTTTTCAAAGTCTAAGATAATGAAACCAGATCTCTTTGTTATTCTAATCCGTGGCAACACCGGTTCAACGTTTGCCGATGTGTTTTAATTTGCTTTTTATTTGTCACTAAAATGACCAAAGAAAGAATACAACAAGGAAAACATTACCTCTTCGAAGATACAAGGGTACGGTCATACAGACTTTCACGGACGTACTGTGCCACGATGTTGTAGGCGATTACTTGTCACTGAAATACGCGAATTTATCGCAAACTCTTTTATCAAATAGATAATAGGGAGAGGGAATACCCCCACGTGCGAATATGAAAATTGTAATTTCCCACTGCAAATAAAACGAAAAGATACTCAACCGATATCTAAGAATCTATACGATTACATGTATCCTTTCCGCGAACGAAGTTCGACTAAAGATTATGGTCAAACTGTTACAAAAGGTTTAATGTATTTAGTTTCGTTACTTATCCCTATAGTAATCACTTCCATATACCCGAGATAACAGAATGTTTAATTAGTGATCAATGAACCACTTTCTTATCTGATTCAAGACCATGTCAAGATATTGATCTAGCTAGCTATATATGTCTATGTAAATATACCGTTTAGGATTATCCATTTGTAATTCTTGTTTAATCATTTGTACTTACTCTAAATTGTACAATTCCTGTTTTTACTGTTATATACAGGGTGTGTGTGTGTGTGGTTCATGCAACTTGCCACCTATAATATAACTTCCAAAATATGCGTTGCACGAAAAAGTCTTGTATACAGAAGTTGCATGGTCTGAAGAGGTACATTATGTAGTGTATTGATTTTTTTTTACAGGTGGAAGCGTTTCGGAAATTTCAAGATCGACTTTGTTTTTTTAAATGAAATACTATATTTTTTATACCAAAATATGGAATAATGTCGAATTCTGAGTAAAAAAGTATTTACCTTCATTAGCCTTAAACCTAATAATTAACGAACAAAATTTTCAGGAAATAAAGTGAAATTACTCATTAATTATTAGGTTTAGGGCTAATGAAGCAAAAAACTTTTTTACTCAGAATTCGACATTCTTCCATTTTTTGGTATAAAAAATATAGTATTTCGTTTAAAAACACAAAGTGTGTGTCGACCTTCAAATTTCCGAAACGCTTCCACCTGTAAAAAAAAATTAATACACTTACATAATGTACCCCTTCAGACCATGCAACTTCTAGTACACAAGACTTTTTCGTGCAACGCATACTTTGGAAGTTATACAGGTGTGCAAGTTGCATGAACCACTCTGTATATACAATATATATATTTTTATTCTAGGTTCTTCGGGTCTATTTGTTAACTGAACAACAATATTATGGTGTAGGGGTTGTTACTTTCGGAACCCTTTTGTGCTCGAAAAATTGCTGTTTTGTTTCTCACGAAGCTCGTCAAAAAAGATTTAGCAATGGAAAATTTGCTAACATTGATAGAATGTATACTATTTGAAAACTCCGTATTAAAACGCTAAAAATGAAAAATATGTTATTTCTTCTAATCCTTTAATGATCAAATAAGAAATTTTATTTCAATTTAAAGAATTAGATTTGAATCGTTCTCTACTTGTTTTGCGAATTTGATGAACGAAGTGAGTCAACATCATTATGCATTACAAATAGTAACATGTGTTTTAATTGTATGAAAAAGAAAAACGTTTACACAATCATGATGTAATGACTAAATATAGATTCGTCAATCTACTAAGAAGTTATTATTTGCTACAAAAATGGAAAAAGCCAATTATATTCATAATTATTAATGGTTTTACTAATTTTGGAGAAGTTCAGAATTATATATTATATATATATGTGCAAAATACACATTGCTCACAGTTGTTTTTAAATAAAAAATGGTTACAATGTAAATTTTAAAAATTCTCAGAAGAGAATCATAAATATACAAAATATACTTCTACCAATCCAGTAAACTATAAATCAATATTCATTATGAACAAAGAACATACATGTATGTTTATATGTATATATATATATATATATATATATATGTATAATTATAAATACAGTTTTATGTTTTGATTTTTACATAACGTTCAAATAACATATTTAATTAATCTTAATGCAATCCAAAGTATTTTGCCCGTCTGTTATTCCTTCTTAAGCCTTGTTTTCGTAGATACCTCCAGTACTCCTTTGTATTCGGATCTAAATCTTCCAATCTCTGTGGTTCAGTTTTAATGTTCCACAACCAATCTGGATATTCAGAGTCAGGCTTCAATTTCACATCTTCTCCTTCTTTGAGAATATTCGATCCACATACATAAGTTAACAATTTATTCACATCCTTCTCAACAGGAATTTCTACTTTCTCAAGTACGGCAACTTTTTTAGCTACTTTTTTGGGTGGTACTATAAAAAGCAATATTTTCAATTAAAAAGTTGTTCGTTGATAATCACAAGTGATAAACACTTAATAATGTATAGCAGTATTCATTTTATTATGTTTTCGATAAACATGCAACAAAACACCCAAAAGGATCATTTATAACATACATGTACAACATAACCTGTACCCATATGAAATAAAATTTTAGTATCCTGTGAAAACAAAATGATGTGAGAAAAAACATTGTTACCTGAATAATTTTTTACTTGTATCGCATATTGTACAGGAATAATAAGGCCTTTTTCAATTTGGAACAACCGCAACGCCGAAAGGAAGGACATCGTTCTGGTCAGGTACAAATAAATTGATCAAGCCAGATCAAGCTCAAGTTGCACACAATGGTAAAGATGAATTCTTAAATAATAAGAGAATAATATTAATTATTTGACAGGTTGTAAAAATTATTTATTTACATACAGAGAGGAAATTCTCTGTTATATACAAAAAAGGAAATTTTTTTATTGTGAATGTATTGAAATGTATGTACTTGTGTATCTATATAAATATAATATCTATATCTATCATATATATTTAGAATTTAGAGCGAAGCGGTTCATTCAAACGTTGACAACGGCATGGTTACAATGTTACAAATGCGCAATAGCAAACAATAGCTTCGCCCCGTACTAAGTTTTATTAGTGGTGATTTAACTAAAAATATACATAATATCCATAATGTATCAGTATTCGTTAAATGATTAAAATCAGATTCAGGAATTTATGGTGTAATCAGTTGATCGTACTTTTATGTTTCGGTTATGTGATGCCAATAAGCAACGATAGAATTACGCGGGTAAGTACGATTTTTATTTTGTAAAATATAAAAAATCATACGCGGACTTTATTGAATTGTTGTAGGTTAAAACAGTAGCCTTTGATATACGAGGCATAAAAGGAATATCGGTAGATTCTAATTGTAAAGCAAATGTTCAGGAAAATAATCAATTTCTGACGATAGCACCTGCTTTACCAATTCTACCTGGAGCACCTATTCCACCGAAACTATCTAAACGGTATTATAACTCATTTAGGTACAAATAAACTATACAGATTGATATGTAATGTAATTACTGAATTGCACAACTCTTTTATGAATTTTTGACGCAGTTTAGCAGATTCTCCGTTTAATATAGAGAATGCTAAAGCCGAGGGTTCCAATACAGTCACCTTGCAATGGACAAGCGAGGGGAAGACTATGGTTGCGACGAGAACAGTTGCGGAGAAAGAAAAAAGTCCCGATAGGATATGTCTCGATAGAAGGGGTCTCACTACATTCCCAAGTATAGTTGGGGAGCCACGTTTACGTTTATTATCTCTTCAACATAATCTTCTCACGAAGATTGAGAACTCAAACTTCTCTCAGTTAACGAAATTAGTATTTCTTGATTTGTACGACAACCAAATCGAAAGGATTTGTAATTTCGATGTGTTGGAAAATCTAAGAGTGTTATTGATTGGAAAGAATAGGATAAAGAAGATCGAAGGTCTGAAACAGCTTTCTAAATTAGAAGTATTGGATCTGCATGGAAATCAGATTCTACAAGTATCAGACTTGGAGAATCTTGCGTCTTTGAAAGTACTTAACTTAGCTGGAAATAATATTAAAGCGATAGGCTACCATGATTTCCAAGGTTTAGCCTCGCTGAAAGAGCTGAATCTCAGGCGTAACAAAATCAAAAAATTGTTAGGATTCGGTGAAACGCCACAGCTACAAAAATTATATTTAAGTAACAATAATATTCAAAAGTAAGTATTTAGCGAAAGATAAAGGTGTCGATTATATAGTATCGTTGTATTCAATTCTGTTTTAGAATTGAAGATATAGGAAGTCTAGTGAAAGCGTTACAGCTAAGGGAAATAACGATAGATGGAAACCCTGTGACTTTAAATGGAGATTATATGTCCTTTCTCGTGTCGTATCTATCGAATTTACAGTTCTTATCTACTATGCCAGTTACCGAACAACTTCGAAGGACTGCTATGGCGTGGAGGACATCTAAAGAACAAAGTAGCTCTACTTTTCTAAATCTCAGCGCACAAGTCTGTATGAACGTTCGCAGAGAAGAAGTTATATCGAACGCTAAAATAAATTGGGAACTTCTCAGATGTCATTCCAAATCCTCTGCGGATAACAATGGCAACAGTACTCGAAGTAGTAACATCGGTTTAGTTCAAGTTCAAAAGTCGAATAAGTTTAACACATTGAAACCAAAGAATCTAGAGAAAGGAAAGTCGAAAGGCTTTGGGAGTTTAACTTCGATAAATGAGAACATAGAAGCGACGAAGATAAATATTAAGAAACGAAGTAACTCCAGTGATAATTTATTTAGACTTAAGGACACGACTAAAACATATCCGTTAGAGTTCAAATTACCTCCTATTTTAGGTTCTATTGTAGATAATTTGATTAATAACAGATTTGACGAGAAAACAAGCAAAACCAGCAAGAATTTGTCAAAAGTAAAAGCTAGTAGCGATGCTGATAGCGAATCGAACAGCGACTCGGAAAGTTCAGAAAGTCATGAGAATTTGAAGAGTTGCTTGAAATCTCATCTTCTAAATTCTAGCAACCATATTTCTCCTCGCGATGTTAATAAGTCTGCTGCTAACAAACTGTTTAATCCTATACATGTTTCTTCGCCCACATCGACTGCCAGTCATGAAAAAGAAAGTGATAAGAATTGTACAATGTTCAAGTCCACCGAGGCATTAAACGACGAGGAATTAACAAAATTAAGTCGAAACATGAAGCATGATCAAAATGGCACAAGCGATTGCCAATCGAAATCAAGCATTGGTTCCTCCGGTTATTTTTCATTAAGCTCCAAAACAAACAGCATGGATAGTTGTAAGTCAATATTAAGCGATTCTAGCACATCTTCCGCCGCTAAAAGTAGCCTGTTAAAGAGTAAAAATTCCGAAAAAGATAAAAATAGAATAAAGAGTGCTCAGGTGAAAAAAATAGTCACTTACAAAAGTAATAGAGCAGCAACAGCTAGAGCTAAATACAGAGCTTTAACACCGCCAAGTCCACCGCCGTTGCAAAATCCACCAAAAGAGAGAGAACAAGGTGTGTACTGGTAATACATTAGCAGTAGTAATTCGATTAACAGATATCGCTAATACATTTTAGGAGGAGATTATTTAATAGAAATTGTTGGTCGATGCTTAAATGTTTATGGTCAAGGTGCACTGCGTTTTATCGACAAACCATGGGACTGTTCAAAAGCTCAAGATGTTAATGTAGTTAAATTCAATTATGTACAATTCAACGACGTGGCCAAAGTTTTGTGTAAAGTGAAAAATAGGTTTCCACACATAGAACACTTTATGTTTAAAGAAACGAATATTAGTTACCTTGGGCAGCTTAATGCTTTAGCCGAAGTACAAGGATTGACGAGCATTCATATAGAAATCGGGAATCCGATTATATCCAAGGATTGGAAAGTATACGCTATATTTCGTTTAGCGCATTGGGGACTCAAAGTTATCAATGGGAAAGAAGTAAATACTTTTTTATTTCATACAAAATGAAATAGAAAAATATCTATTAAAAATATTCACTTTGTTCAAATGTTACCTTCAGATTACTAACGAAGAAATTGAATTGGCGAACAAGGAGTATGCTGGCCTTGTTGATATTGTCATGTGTTCACTACCAGAAACGCTATTACAACCTTTGTTACAAAGACTTCACTTGGAAAAAGTGCAACGACAAAACGGAGAACAAATTACTGCCAAACAATTTTTGCTTAACAGCGATCCAGCGCTTAGAAGCGTTGTCGCTAAGGAGGCATTGCAATGGAGAAAAGGAAGTATAACGCAAGTAAGAGAAAAATAATACAGTTCCTGGCGATAATTTGATAAAAGACAAGAATATGAATTTGATAAGAAAATAGTTTTTTTTCTTATTGTAGGAAGATCTTATCTGGAGACATAAGGGAAAAGTGCATCTGTTAAGTCTGATAAATCTCACTATAGACGCGATACAAAAGCTGCAACTTCTTGAAAATAAATGGCCAAGTATTTTGTGCGAGATAATTCACACTACTTTATCCGACTTTTCCGAAATGGACGCGTACATGAAACGTTGTAGCGAGACACTTGAAAGTGACAAATGATGCGCCTTCACACTTCATTTTATCAGTTGAAGTAGTGTGAATTTGCACGACTTAACGACACACGTTCCTTTAGTATGTGTTCACATTTATTTTGTTCATTTATTATTACACAGACTATAGGGCATGTTACGCATGTTATGTATATTTGTTACTTAATACGTATAACACGTTCGAAACTGTTGTCGATGATAATGCTTGAATTTTTATACAATATTCTTCACGATTATGCAGTAAATAAGTTCATCGCGATGTTAATGTACGATAATTAATTTTAAATATAGAACGCAGAAATAATAGAAGCACACTGCAGACTTTAAAAAAAAAGAAGTTCTTAAAAAATTACTCATGCTTTGGTTTAATTTATAATATAAATCGTTAAGTTTATATAGATCGAGAGGGTGAATTCTATTTACAATAATGACACGTAATCTTTAGCTAAACAGAAATCAATCGATTCGTATCACTTCGTTCCGATGATGGATTCAACGCTAAAAGAGATGGTTGATTTCTTCTCTAAACAAGATCCACTAGTTGCTGTAGAAATGTTGCTGAGATCCGTCACGGCAGAAGCGAAGTTATTGAAGTTCTTCTTAATTTTCCGCTGCTCTGGAACATTTTCGAACCAAGGAATCGCGGAATACGTAGTCGGAAAGGACTCTAATTTCTTGGAATTTTCAGAGTCTTGCTGGTTGTGCGACAAACCATTCAACAAGGGTGCGTCTGCGGTAACTGAAATAAAGAACATGTTCGCACTTTATAAAAATATTTCAATATTTTCATACGTGTGTAATTCTTTGTGCGATATTGATCACAAGTATTGAACACAGTTGAGGCCACGCGGACGCTACTTTTACGATTTCATGTAAACTTCCATAAATGAGCGTTTTACGTGCGCTTCATCGCCAATACAAGGAAGAGAAAGTGAAACGGAGAGGGGTACCGCAATACAGCATGATCAAATTTTGCGACTTATTTAATTTCTATATTCCTATAAATACTAACATGCTGTGGGTAAACCATGAATAGTCTTCAATCCATAAAACCCTTGCGTTACGCTGATGCTGGTCTGCGTGAAGTGTAATTGATGACGCTGAAAGTTCTTTGTCCTGCGACAAACAGGACTCTGATCAGGCTTCAACAAGTACGGCGAAGCGGAAGTATCCACGGGTGTATGGCAGACAGTCGACACATTGTCACCGAAATAATTCCCTTGGGCCTGTTGTTGTCTTCTGAGGGCGACCTGCGCTGCCATCACCCGTTGTCTTTCAACCACGAGCAAACAACAAGGACAACGGCAATCCTTCCACGCGCACGACCGTTTGTGGCCCTTTAGACCGGAAATCACACCGTGGTTCCGACATCTCGCGCACTTTGGACTCCTCAGACGTTGTTCCATGCTGGAATTCACTTGGCTGGAACTGCTGATCCCCGTTTTCATCTTAAATTCTTGTACAGCACCCCTTCGGTAATGTTCTAAATTTTACAATGTCCACGAAGCTGTCTATCAATAATTAATCTTTCCAGTTCATTTTAGCGCACTTGTTAATCCACTTCACTGAAATACGAGATCCTTAACTTTGAATGAAAACTATACAATGAGCTGGATACAAGGATTTCACGGAGTCACCAGGTTCACCAAAGAATTTCGCACCCTTTCGAAATCGCTCCCGAATTCTTGCACACTGCCTGGACGAAGCGTGCTCTATGCACTGAATGAGTTATATACTTAGAGGAATCTTTTTCCTGCGGCGAAGGGGGTGTTCCTTCATCTCCTCCTACCAATTCAAAATGTATTTTTAGAGAAGAAACACGCTGGGATTGGCTCCGAACGCGAAGAAACGACGCCACCCTCGCAGACGAGGAGCCAATCGAGGATAACCGGGCTCTCGGTGTTCTTGTTTCCACGGTGTTGTATCACCCTTGAGAAAAAGGTGAAGATCTTCGTTAAGCGAGCGATTTCTTTGATCGCCGTCCCCCGGGACGGGGACGTATCGATCTTCCGCAAGGCGGATCCGACATGTATACGCACAGAGAGTTGTTTGGACGTAAAAGGGCGAGATTCATCAAACTCAATGCCTCACGAGGAAACGAAGTACTTGCTGGTACCGATAAAAAGCTCGCGAATTTATTACTTCAATGGATTCTGCAAATTCTATAAAGCTTCGTTATACAGATGTTAACGTGAACATTTTGGCGTTCTTTATCGTGAATTATATTATTATTCTAGATCACGTATCCAGGTAGTCGATCGGCGAAGCGTTCTGCTAGTGCGGCCATTGAAATCTTTTCGATTCTTTCGTTCCGAAGCGTTTAGTAGGACAAAGTCCGCGAAGAGAAAATAATGCAACGGGTCGAAGGTAGATTTCCTTCGTGGCGTTTCCGTGGAAGAGTAACATAAACCGGACGCTTCCTCTCCGAGTATATAGATTTTCAGGCAAAACAAGGGTAGAACGTAGCGCACGGTGGGCCGCGGCACTTAAGAGCCGGCCTTCCGAAAGAACACTCATACGTTAAGAAAACATACTCGAAACTAATATTAACTGTGCGTTGGCAACATCCGAGCGGATCGTATTAACGAGCTCTAAGAGCAAGATCACAGAAAGAATGCCATGTGGCCGCAGCTGGCGGTGTGTACCGTTGTTAGTCCAACGAGACTCTGTCTTCTATTTTTGCAGTACGCAATAGAACGGAAAGGGTGTAGAGATTGCACTACACCGATACTTGGATAATATACTATATTCTTAGTCGAACGGGTTCGGACAGCGATCCCGAGATGCTCTCAGCCTAAATCTGAAATTCTGCTTCTTCAAACGTCGCGAAATTCTAAGCGCCGTATTCTTATACGTTATTCTTTTAACTATAAGTTTTTAATTGCTATAATCACTATGGTAATTTTTATTTTTCCAGTATTTATTTGTATATTAATACGGTAGCAATTAATTAAAATTCTGTGTGCAACCCTTGATGAAGTGCTTGATTAAAATACGATGATTTATGCTGGGAAGATTTACACATTCACGCGCATTATGTTAACAACTTTTTAACATGTGAATTCGAAAGTGTTGACGGGTTTAGTAGGGTAGACGGGCAGAGTTTCCGACAGGCACTCGATTAATTATATTTTTGCCGCCCTTGCGCTTGATTTATGAAACGATCGTTAACAACCGCAAATGAATTTCTGTTCTTCGGAGAAACATCGACCGTTAGACGACACATTTCCTGACGAACGACGAAAGAAAGAATAATCAGGGAAGTTTAAATTTACATTCAGCTGGTAGGCACGCGTGAAACGCACCGAGGAATTCGCCCTAATGAGCGTGGAACGAAGGGGTGTCATTGTAGATGTCCCCTCCCCCTTCGCCCATCGACGGAGACAGCTCTGCTCGAGGGTGTTGTCAGAACGGCAAATATGTTGACAGGTCATTCAACATCTTTCTACCGCTGGCAGCAGCGAATCCGTTGAGGATGCGTGACCAAGCCGATGTTGCACCTCTGAAGAATATCTCTGGCTAAAATTGGCCCTTCTCTTCGATTTTTCCCGCAAAAATGACTCGCCGATTATTAATAACTAGACTGCGGATCTTTATACAAAATAAAAAATGTTCGCATTGAGTTTTAAATTGTACGTACCCATTTTTGTCATAAATGCATAAAATCCGCGGTCTATCAATAACAGCGGCCACGTCGAGTTATGACCTAATACCAGCCCTGATAAAAAGTGTTCGGTTGTCACATTTTCGACATTTGATTCTATGCGTTAAATAAAAGCAAATATTTCGTAGGAACGAACTCGTTCCAATTTGCGAAATGTTGCCATGCTTTATACGTCTTCCGCGTTGCCAGACCGATTTCGCGAGTCATGTAACATTTGTCAATTGCACGCGGATTTTAATAAATATTCTTGACAGGCGGCCGACTCTATAAATAATTATTTGTTAACAAGAGTAACGCAATTTCGGGAGAAGCGAGCCGAAATAAGCGGCGCGGCGGTTCCGTCGAAACCAACAGCTCTGACATTTGCGTATCGCGACACTTTGCATTTGTTCATAGCCGAAAAACTGTTCGCGTCACTGGAAAACCGCGGTGTATCTGTAAAATTCATAAATCCGCGTCTTGACAGCTCCGACTTCCGGCCGATACTCGCGTTCAAGCCCCACCAGCCGTTTCTCGAATGCGAGCCGGTGAAGAAGATCGGCGCGTCCCTGCCTTCGATGTTGCAAACATGTTATATAACACGAGATTCAAACGATAAATCAAACCGGCGAAACATCGCGGGCAGGACAACGAACACCGAAACTAACCCCCGGGAAATTTCAGAGAATAATCTTGACGAGTTGTCCGCGACATGTAATGCAATCGTACAGAAGGGCCAGAGAACAAAGAGCCGCGAGGAAGTATTCTTCACTTACTGCCACTACTTCGTTCGTCCGAGGTATAAATACGAGCGTGTGTTCGTAGCATAATACTTCGATTTAGTTGTCGATACTTGAATGGCCGTGGTAAGGAAGAAATAACTCGCTGGAAAGATCTTTTTTCTACCTCTTCATTACTAGTGGACAGCGGATCTTTATGCGAAGTAAACATTTTCAAGTTAAATTGCAACGAACTGGAGTGAAATAGAAATTTATTTTCTTTCTTTTAATACATTTAATAGTTTGACATTCTTTCTCTTAATCTATTAATTTTTCTCATAGCTGCATAAAATCCGCTGTCAATTAGTTCTCAAAAACAAAGAGAAAGGGAGCGTCATATCTTTTTACTGTTGATGCAACGTGTCGATACGGTATTAACATTTTTTACATGTTACAAGGCTGGTAACCAGCCAGTAACCGAGTACACTGCGATGCCCCACTGTACAGGCAACTTTGCATGGTACTTGAGCAAGTTTCTCACGGGTTTCACGGGCATGCTCTTCTTTTACGTGTGCTTCCTGAAAGAAAAGTAAGTCTCTCCCGACGCGGATTAAATCGGCACAAACAGAATAGATAAGAAAAATGTTTTACGAATTGCAGGGAATACAGTTGCCTGTGCAAAGCGAGAATGCGAGAGTTCGCTCGTGACAAAGGAGAAAAGTGAGTCACGTTGGTCATACGTGCGAGATTTCTCCGAGGATTTTCTTGAAATTCGTTGTCACTAAAGAAATATTATTCATCTCGTTAAATATGCATTGAAATCGTAACATTGCCACGAGATCCTAAAGAATATCACGCATCGTATGGCCAGCGATATAATGCGCATGGCGTAATCAAAAGTTCTAATACTCAGTACTAATCCCTGCACTTTAGACAACCAGACTGGTGCGAATGTGAGGCAGGGTAAGCGAGAAAGATATTTTTCGATATTTTCGATGCAATTAAATACCAATGTTAATAGTATGATGTCTCTGATAGAAGGCAGACCAAGGTTTATGCTTGTGGTTGCCGAAAACCTATCGGCATGTAAGTATATCAATTTTTGATGAAGTTTTTAATATTTAATTATTTCATTGTGTCTTAATAATTGGTTTTTAATGGTGTTTAGGGTACGCAGAAATGAGAGAATGGTTTCTCGAGAACGACCCAGCGATCTCGGAGACTGCACTTGCGCTAGGAAAAAATCCTCCTAAAAATGACAATGGTAATTTCGACTTCTCCAGCGAATCGCTGTAAGTCTTGCCATCGTGAGTCCCTTTAATCATGCCACAGATCAGTGACGCTCCGGTCGTTTTAATTGCAGTTGTGTCGCCGGAAAATTGTACCTCCTGTGTAAAATTGCTTAATAAGAAGAAGGTATATATTTAATAATTTCTGCGTCAAATGCAATACAACATCAGCTTAAAATGTACCGATAAGTAATCCACTAGTTTCTAACGATACTCATTTTTTTCACAGTCAAGATAATGTATATTGTGTTCTAAAAATACGTTATATTTAATTCTTTGTGTGTTTGAATTCCTTGTTAAATCAGCTTGCAGAATCAACGACCAGTGTGGGAAGAAAACGATTGCGCCAACATTGTCATTTCCGCCATTGCAGTGGCATCGTTAGCGCCGAAAAGCTTCTGAAGAAAAGAAGAAAACGTTCTTGCGTCCACATGCATGTTTCCCAAGACAGTATTACCGACTTCTGGAAGTTTTGTATTAAAAACATGAACGATGATACGCGGAATCGTACAGATGATATAAAAAATGAAGATACAACTATCGTAGACGAACATAAAGATAAAATTCGGAAGAATTGCCGATGCAACGTATTAAGTAGAAACGTGAAATCCATTAAAACAGAAACAAATGTAGAAGATGCTCTACAAGAAAATAGCAAATGTGCAGACGAAATGCCTTCGAAGCCGTGTACAGACAAAGTAGATGCGAAAGAGGAAGTATCGATTGACTCTTCATGCAATAATGTTATTAATGAGGTGAAAAACTATAATCTTAGTTGTACATCGAAGCAGGTTTCCACTCAAGATATTACAGATTCGCAAACTGTTAATAAAATCTGTGATGGTACTATGAAATGCGAAGTAAGAACAGCGTTCGACGAAGAATTGATCAAAATGATCGATTCGAATAAATACGATTGCTCTCCGAAAGAAAGTAGGAAAGGATCGCAAAGCGAAAGCAGTTTCACCGACACATTTCTAACAGATAATTGCATGGATTTGATTCTGTACCGCGAATTGCGGGAGAAACGTGCTCCTAAAACTAACAAGAACACAGTGCCAGTTCGTCTAAAATCTAGCAGAAGCATCGAATCAAAATTGAGCCTTAAAGCGCGAAATATTAAGTTGCAAAAATATTCGGACGTCGATAACAAAACTCGAAAAAATTGTTTTGCCAAGGAAAACAATCAACCTAGCCTGGAATATTCCGTGATAAAGCGTTCTTCGACTTCGGGGTCACAGAAAGAAGGTATTCGCGACGAATTTGTAACTAGATCTACTTATTTCGACGCGTGTCCAGCGATTAAAGAAAATCAGAAGAACTTTCGTGGGAATTGTCCTTGCGATCCGAAGTTAGTTATGGATTTCTTTTTATAAATGTTTCATTCTGTAGTTTCGGAGCAGTCTGCGTTTAATAATCATATTTCATCGTTTCAGAAGTCGCGATCGAACGCAATCGTCCTTCAATCCTAAAATCTCGCAGCAACGCTGCAAAACATTCTGCGAGAATTCGCAGAGGCAAACGAGCAGTTTCTCCGGCGACAATGCGAAGTTAAAAAGGATCATCGATTCCATGTTCGATCGGAAGTCTACTTTGGTGAACGAGAAGTGTTTCGCGAAATGTAAGACGTCGTTCCCGCAGAACAAGAAGAAAGTAACCGCGAATACAATCAAGGATCAGAAGTACGAGGACTCTACGGACAGTTCTTCCACTATTTCTTCCGCGAGCTCCGACAGCGGAGATCGAATCGCTTTCCGGAGTCCTTACAAGTCGACGATGCATGATCAATGTACTCACGATCGCTCTTCTCCGACGGATCTATCCTGGAGAAGGTGTCCGTCCTGCACGGTGCTGTTCGAACATTCGGCGTGCCACAAACGGGAGCCGATTTCCAACGTCAACAAGTGGAGAAGAAGAGACCAAAGAAGACGAGGGAGCCCGACAGCAACTTCTTCGACGTCTTTCGCCTCCCCGCCGGTTTGCAGAGAAGATTGCATATTCAATAGAAATAATGTTGATCGGAGCATGCGTGTCCTATTCAGAAAAAGTAATCAAAACCGAACGTTCAGGGAATCCACACTTTACGAACAGGGCACGAAAAATAGAATGATGTACACGGATGATCGTCGCGTAACGTGGGGCTTCAAGCGCGCTTATTAATGATTGTTGAGCGAGTCGGAAGAGAATGAGTAGCTTCATCAGCGACGAAGAGATACAAAAGTCGCGTGAGCCAATGATCAAGATTTGATATAAGCGATGAATGATGAATTTTCATCTTTTGCTTTGCTATCGCAACAAGTGGATAATTGGTGAAGTTATATATTCAACACGAAATAAAATTAAGCAAACTTGTATTATTTTAAGATTTTGAAAAGTTGGAACGCAAGAATCGTTGTCGTCGTGATTGTGAAAAAACAGGACACCGAAACGTGGACCCTTTGATTGCAAATTTAACGGTGGCAACCGCGAGGAACAACAGTAACGAGTGGTCGTAATTGGCAGGTACAGAGTTAGCAGTGAAACGCCGTGAATAAATTGGACGTACAGGGATGACGCGTCCCGTTGGACGTGCGTTGGAAAATCTGAAACTCGATTAATACGCGTCGTGTCCGTAGGTGAAGAGTCTATAAGTAGAATCTTCGGCGGACACGGACGTCAGTCATATTCATATATTATATTCTGAGCCGGTAGACGAAACCTTCCTTTACGCTAACGAGATATACGCGGCGGTTAACACTATACATACATCATGCGTTGCCACGGTATACATCTTCGACGAAAATTTCAGCTACAATTTACTCGACGAAAAAACGACTGGTCCCAAAGATGACCTGCACCTAGCTGTTCTTTTAGTTAATAGATCATATATATATATATGTTTGATAACGGTGTACTTTATTAACGTTCTGATGTGCATTTATTTTTACTGAATTTTTCAGGATCCCAATAAACTTCTTAATACCATCACTGTCGATTTCATAAAAATGGGATTGGGTTTTTTAATTAACAATTGCAACAACGAAAACGTTTGTCAGTGCACCGGTGTTTGTATGACAGCAAAGCTTCCTCCCCCCTCTCCCGGTATGCTCTCGTCTTAATCTACTCGAGAATCTCTCTGAATGGCAGGCTTTGTAAAGGAAACGTCGCAGCTGCGTCCCTCTTGCCTCATATTTTGCACGCATTCCGATGAAATAAAACGAGACTAGTAAGGGTGTCGAGTTCAACCGAGAAGAAATATTTCGAAACGGGATGTTAAATGAGCGAACTGTCCGACTGTCACTCCGCCTAGTACCCAGTTTCTTAGCACTTAACGAAAATATGAGCCAAAATGGCTCAACATATTTTTGGTGTCCATGTTACAAATAGACTTAGCGTAACACCACACTCTTTGCAAACGATTACAAAACTATACTTTCTGGTATGTACCGTTTAATCTTCGGAGAAAATACATTACAATATTTATTTACAGATGAGTTGCTCCATTCAAGTATAAAGTTTTTCATTATTCGTGTGTCGACCGACGCTTCACTTTCTAACAATCATAAATGTTGATATATACAGTTTTCTTTCAAAATTAACATTTCTAAAAAATGTATTAAAAACACATTACAAAAAGTAATGGCTTCTACACCAATGTTATGCTGGAGATATATTCCTTATCTGGAATCAGTTTCCTTTCATTGAAACAAGCTTCGATCCATTCACTTTTGACAATTATTGCACGTCTCTGTAATTCATCGTTTAGTGAACTCTTCAATTCAGAACTGACAGGACTCTCATCAATGAATATGTGCGTCACAGAATTGTCAAGGGTTTCTTTAACAGTTCCACTCAAGAAACGAAATTCGAATTTAGACGAATCTGATAAGTTATTGAAATATCCGACTATGTTTCTAAATATGGAATAAGGTGAAATTCCATGGTCGAACAACTCTTTATCTAACTCGTTCATTTGTACAAGATCCAGCTCCATAATCTTCGCCTGTAACATAATGTTATGTTACATTGTCAATTTTATTCATTAAATCTGTAGGATTAAATGGGAAAAATTAATACCTCTTCTTCAGCTTTCTCTAACGAACGTGTTAAACTTTCTTCGGTTGCATTTACTAGGAAATTGTCGTAATAATCGTCGTAATTCTCTGCCAACCGACGTTTCGTCGATTCACGGCAACTGATTAAATCCCAAGGAAGAAAGTCCCTTAACAAGGACCAATTTTCTTCTTTGATAACGCGCTTGAACCAATCCAATGTTACCACATCGTATATTTTCTTCTGTATAATATCCTTCGCCCTTGCCTAAAGTGTAAAGTTGCCTAATGTATCACTGACAATCGTATAAAAATATATTATTGAAATATTGGGTTGGCAAATAAGTTCGTTCGGTTTTTGTGATTTATTCCAATGTAAAAAACCGATCGAATTTATTTGCCAACCCAATACTTACCGTCTTGACGTTACCAACAATGACGCAGTAATTTTCATTCAACGGGTTCTGTACAACTTTTGCTCTGTGTTGCACCAGAATTTCTTCAATGCGTTCTTTGGCCAATTCGTCGTCTCCATTTATCACACAGATCTCTTTACCATCGAAAAGTCGTGTCAAGCAAACTGGTGTACTTTCATATGTATTAATCATTGTTGGTTTGTTATCATACGTGCGAAGACGTTGCTTTGATGTCCTGCGTACTTTCACTTCAATGTGTTCTTCTATGTCATCGTGGTCTACATCTCGTTTCGTTAGCTTCTGAACGTGTCGCGAATCCTAATTACCAATCAAATTTACTGTACATAGGCAATTTATCTTCCAGTAGAAAATGTTAATTTTTAGAATACACATACTTTAACGATTGATAACAGTTCTACAGTGGTGCACACGTTATACCACGGTTTGTCAGTTCTCACGCTTGTGACTCTTGGGAATCTTAAACTATATCCTGTTGGATAGTCGTTACTTCTTGTCATCTCCGATGCCCTCACTGTAATAATTATAGAATCCTCGGGTGACATCCATAATCCTGGTTTATCCAGCTGGAAAACATTGAAGTTAAGATATTATTTAGCAGAGTCGCCATCTTAAGACTTGTCTCTCACTTTACTCGTCCAACTTGCTTACTAATTATATTTAAAAATATGTATACCATGTAAGCTTACCCTAGGCGGAATCACATTTGCTGGGCATTCATTTTTCCATTTTCCATCAAACTTATTCCAAAGATCTCTTAACGTATCCATAGAAAACCCATTGCTTACTGATACAACTGACAGAAACTTTGTCGGATTTTCGCCTGGAACGTCCGGTGGTGTAGCTACACCCACCAGAAAACTTTTTATCAAATTCATGAATCTTCCTTCTCCATAATATCCACCGAGAATAATCAAATCGACGTCCGTTACCAGATTATCAGAATACTACAATAGCATATTGCAAGATAAGAAAATGTACGACAGTAATACGAATATATGTATACGAATATATAGCAAACACTACCTCTGCTTTTATTTTATAACAACCGCTACCATCACGCACATTTGGTTTATATTTAATATCACATCTTTTTACTACCAGTCCTTCTTCTTTGTTTTTCATACTTTCGTTGAACAACTGGCATAAGCTTTCACTTTCGACAAAATATGTGAATTATTATTAAATAGTTTTTTCTTAAATTATATTTTAAGCTTGAATTATACCTTTTCGAAATTTTATTGATTTCACACAACATAAGAGAACCTTCTTCTTCGTTGAACGCACTCTTTAAAGTTTCCAGTCTTTTCTCGTACGTTTCATTATTAAGCAAAGTATCATTGTACATAATGATATCAAATGCAATAAAGCATGGCTGGTGGTGGCTGTTATCTGATAACTTTTTAACATCGAAATTCATCGCTTTCGAACCAAGCAACTTCTTTTCTTTATGCCAACCCATTAATTCACCGTCTAAGATGATCGATTTACAATTGGGATTTAAAAGTCGACTAAGTACACTGCTCATAAAACCTAAAATAACGAGATTCATTTATACTTATGATTATACAAACTACAATATCTGCTAACTATACCTGAAGAACTAGTTTCCCCATAACCAGGATTATTTGTAATCTCGTATCCTTGTCTTGTAAAATATTTATATCTGCCATCTTTCATGTGTATCTGAGATCGTTCGCCATCATATTTATATTGCACAAAATATTGTTCACCTTTCAGAAACAGTTTCTTCGTATCCTCGATTTTACATTTCTCTAGCAGCATGGGTTTAAAGTGAGAAAATACTTCGATATCATGATGATACCTCAACCGAGTATAGAATAATGTATCGCAGACGTAATGTAAATTTGATACGTCGATTACTGAATTTGCATCTGGATGAATAACTAAAAAAATATATATAAAAGACACTTTATAGAGACCATTGTAATACATAGGATGTAGATAATCCTAATATGAAAAAATGAACCTTCCAGTATTTTCTTTACTCCGGTACCAAGTTTCAAATCTTTAAGAATTATACGTGTTATCCATTTAAACTCTAACGCATTGATTTTTCCTAATAATAGCTTAAATGTTTCATCTTTCTGCTTCAGAATTTCGTTGTTTGATATGTTGTCGAGAAATGCATTAATTTGTTGTATAGTAAGGCCTGAAGCTTCACGTTTCAAGCGATTCTGCAAAGTTTGGTAAGCAATCTCTGCAAAATCGCGCCCTACTTTTCCCGTTCTTGGAACTCTAAAAGAAAATCGAATTGTCATTAACTTCATTTCACAATATTATAACAAAAATACGCACTTGTATTCTAGAAGTGTTTTCGCATCCTTACTACTTTTACCCAAGCAAAATACACGAATATATAGATTGGCAAGAGATTTTTCCTTCAAATTGGAAGGTCCGCGTATTCGTTCCAGATGAGGTAAAATCAATCTGAATATGGGGAAAGGTGAAACATCCTAATGACAAACAAAGTTATAAAAATAACATTCATATGTTATTAGAAGAATCTAATTAAAAGCTGCAC
Source organism: Lasioglossum oenotherae (assembly GCA_028455765.1). Taxonomy (NCBI): domain Eukaryota; kingdom Metazoa; phylum Arthropoda; class Insecta; order Hymenoptera; family Halictidae; genus Lasioglossum; species Lasioglossum oenotherae. The sequence goes on from CM052289.1 coordinate 5,210,104, forward strand.
AGTATACCGCATTAGGATCTTGTGTTCTTAATTCGCAACCAACACGACGACATTCCTGGACGAACTTTTCTAAGATGTCAGTTTTCTTAGCGACAGGTGTCTTGGTAACTTTATCCAAAACATTGCATAGATCTTTAAACTTAATTTTCTCTTCCAAGGTGGCAGTCATGTTGTTTATTTATCTAAAGAAACAATAATAACAGATGGAACCAAATATAGCATTGTCAAAGAAGGAACAAGGTATATATAATATGTATACAATGAAATCCAAATATCGAAAATAGGAAAGTACCAATACATTTATTTACAATTGTAACAGTTCATTGTACATTTCAGATTCTAATGTTCTTAAACTAAATTGTGATGTAATTTTCAAGATACATTCTCGCTAATAAATAATTCTCCGATTGTAAATAAATAAGATGTAGATTGAAAGCAGCTTCTTGTTTTAGGTCTAAAAGGTGTGGGTGTTTCTGTACTAAATCTCCGGGCTGTTCGTTAAGTACTGATTTGTAAAAATGCACAGCTGCTGGTAATAAACCGATTTGATGAAACGCGCGGCCCATGTTGTAATATGTTTCTTGTTTTCCGTCTTCGCCTCGTAGCTGACAGTATTTCCTCAAAAAAGCAACACCTAAAATGAAATAACATAATTTTTAATATAATAAAAATGCATAGTAACTAACAAAATTAAACGAATCTGTAATTACCTTGAATTACAAGTTGATTCTTCTTCGCAGATGATTTCTGGCATGCCATTTGGAATAAAGTTATACCTATAAGCAATGCTAATAACGCGCTGGGAGCTACTTTAAAAAGAGAAATGTAATCGTTGAAAGCGTATTTGTACGTTGCCGAAACGAGACAATTGTTCGCGTGCATTACATGTACATAGGAAAATACATCTTCTCTTCCGAGAAGACGCATGATAAACCTGTTATGTCTGGAGTCTTGGGCTTTTTGAACTATAATGTTCAATAGATTCCAAGAGTTTGGCGTTTGACTAATGCGTAGCAAATTTCGCACAATATTGTATCCATGATAAGAATCGTTGTTATAAATACAGGCCAACGAGCATAGAAACATTATATGCGCGTTTCTCTTCTCGAATTTCTTCGACGTTAAAGCACTCAAACAAATTCTTTGTAATAGACCGTATCTCTTTAATTTACAAGCCAATTTACACATTTGCAAAAGCAAAAAGAATTCACTCTTCTCGCTAAGTTCCGTAGAGTTGAGGAACATGGGAGCATTTTCTTCTTCAAATTTTTCACCGCGTGACAGCCGATTGAGCTTCAAGGAATCTATACGGCGTTGTACAGAGTATGGTCTTGTTATCGCACTTATCTCAACTTTGTTTCTTATATGAATGCAATGCCTAGAGAAGAGCAGCATGGCGGATCGAAAATATTCATCGTACCTCTTCACTTTGTAAAGAAGTAATGTTCTTCTATAAATTACTTGAGGATCTAAAGAATTAGACTCATAATCCTGATCAAGTATGTCTATCGCTTTGTTATATTGACCTTTCAATTGATATAGCTTAGCTAAAGCTATTTTTGCACCTAAATGTTGAGGTGATAATTTCGTCACAATTTCATACGATTTTATTGCTTTCTTTAGTTCTTTACAACCGACCCAGCATTCTGCATGTCGTAACCAAACTGCGGCTAAACTATAATTAGCACTATTTACTAATGGATCTAGTAATAGTAAGGCACGTCTAAATTCTTTCTTCCCCATTAAAGTTTCGGCTATGTCTAAAAAGAGATCTCCAGAGATCTCCGGGCTTTCGTGCAAGTAGAATTTAACTAAAAGCTTCTCTACTAGTTTAATTTGGTCCAATTCTATTAGTGTTATCAGGAACTTTGCTTTTAAATCAACAGCAACACTGTCTGGTATTCCGCAGCTTTCTATTTCACTTATTCTCAGGTTGTCGAATTCGTCTTTTTTCTCGTTTCCAGATTTTTTCATTGCTACAGCGGAACTGTCATCATTACCATTTTTATATTTCACCCAAATAGTTGTGTAAGCAGTCAAGATATGTAAACATCTCTTAAACTTTTTAAGCGATATTAATATTTCAGTCATGATATTAACTTCTTCTAAAGTAATGAATTTGGGACACTTGGAAAAGATATTTTCCATCGCTTCCAATGCTTGTTCATTATTATTCTCCTCCATATAACGCTTAGCTAACATTTTTGCGTACTTAATTACATTTTCGCCATCTTCAGGCTCCAACTGATGAACCAATTTTGAGAATCCTCTTAAATATGCCTTTTTATCTCCATACCTTTCTAGAAGTTCTGCTCGTGTTTCGTACAAGCTCACATCTTTTGGGCTCCCTTGAATCGCCTTATTATAGCATGTTATAGCTTGTTTGATGTCTCCGCTTTCCAGCGACAGATTTGCCAGTCTCACCCATTGATCGGAATCTTTTGGACTGAGATGAGCTGCTATTAATGAAAATTGTAATGACTTTTCAGGCTGATCTGTTTCATATATCATCGCCAATGTTTGAAATGGTTCTGGAGCACTTGGCACCTGTCTGAAGAGAAGTCAAAATGTTTACGTTGTTCAATGGTATTTTTCGTGTTTACAATGAACACTTGCCTAATTATTTCCATACATATTTGAGCAGCTAGTCCTGCATCTCCTCTAGCAAATCTTAAATTCGCTTCGCCCATTAGTCCTTGTAGAGCTGGCGGAAGTGTCCTTTTTTTCTTTCTGTAATGTCCTCTTGGTCCTCTTCGCTGATTAACTTTATTCATTCCAAAATCGTTGTTGTCATTCTCATATCTATGCATAAAGAGATCAATTGTTGTGTGTTTCGCATGAAAGAACATACATAATTACTAGTGTTTGTACTACCTAGCAGGATCTGTTTCTACAGTCTCCGAATCGATATCTCGGTCCATTCTCAACGAATATTCAGAAAACGTTAGTTCTCCATTCAAAAATTGTTTTGTTAATTGGTCTTCTTCGTCTGCCGTCATCAATATATCTTGATCTTCTGTGTCTGTAGCAATATCCATGGCAGTACTACTTTGTTCGATATAAGTATCCGATATAATGTCTTGCGTTATATCCTGAATCTCCAAAGCTTTAGCTTCAACGAATTCTGTCATATCCACATTCATATTGCTAAGAGCATTTTCATCCAATTCTTCGATAATCACCGTTGCTATTGTGTTCCCTTCGTCGAGTGTCATATTATTTTTCTGTCTCGACGACGATAAGTTAATTTCAATTTCTGGTTGTTCCTCCATATCGGTATGCACAGTAGACTCCATGATAATAAAGTCAATCTTTCACTTATTATTCACAATAGAGAACACTACAAGTCGTTATAAACATTGCAATATAAATGTGTAAGGAATAAAATGGAAATAAAATGGTATTTCTTATAAATAGACTGCGGATCTTTATGCATTTATCAAAAAATTAGTTGGGTAAAATATAAAACAGTAATGGGTTAGAAAAATTCAAGAATATTGTAACATTGTTTGTAACATAACAAAGTCAAATCTTTTTTTCTTTTATTCCTGCTTCCGTCAATCAATGCAGAATATTTTTATTTTGCATAAAGATCTGCAGTCTAGTTATAAAAGTTGATTTAAAGAAAAGTACAGCATCAGGAGACCTGAATAAATAATATTATGATATGTAAACAGTCATACATTCAAACCATTAAGCTTATATGAATTTTATCACAAACTCATTCTTGGTGATTTACAATCAGATATAAAATATGCATTTACACTATGTAGAGGTTATATTATTAATTGTTTACCTTCGTTGTTGTACTTAAATTTGGAAAATGTACTTCTGTGTGTACAACCGCTCCTTTCTAAAATAAATCTTTGCAACGCACGAAGCACGATTAACGCATTATAATTGTTTACATCGGCAGACAGATAATGTAAGTAAATGCTTCTGATACTGTATTGACATCACTAATACATATATATATGTATATACACATACACATACATATACTGTGTAACGTGAAGTGAAGTTCTGTAAACAGTGTGATACGGCAGTGCATTATGATTTATTTGTTCGTCCTACACGAGCGTAATTTATTCGCGAGAAACTATATTGGTCATACTTCAAAGAAGTGAGGAATGTGATGAAAATATTGAAGGAAAATGCGTATTTTGAACAGCTCGACTTTTCAATCAAGGCAAACCTTTATTTTAAGAACTTTGAGGTTATGACATCGAAAACAAGATTCTGACAATAAAAAATCATCCCAAAGACCCTTTACAGTTTTCGTAAAAAGTTAATTTTTTGGAAGGATATGAAACCACTATTTCATTAAATATTCAGAGGAAGCATGATAACGAATAATACTGTTTCATAAATTATGCCTTTCTACTATTTACATGTAAGTTTTGTAAGCTATATAGACAAGTTCGCATAAACTAAATTAACAATGATTTATTAATAGACTGCGGATCTTAATGCAAAATGAAAATTGTCTGCATCGATT